>OZ026582.1:14145232-14437732 GCA_964020215.1 Aurelia sp. 3 sensu Dawson et al. (2005)
CCAAGAAAAATTTTTTCGGGCTCCGCCCTAGACCCCGCCATTTTCCGCCCCCCCCCCCAATAAAAAATCCTGGCGGCGCCACTGCTCTCTCAATGAAATGAAATTTGAATAAGATTTTCTGTTAGAAACAAAGACGGTAAGAACAATAATTTCATACACTGGAAATCAATGGGAAACTAGAAATCTTTACAGAGGAACGCTTTTTGTGTTGATTTACGTTACGGAGACTTTTCGGAAATCTACAGTGTAAATCTCCAGCGAAGGAAACTATTGTGAGATTAGGGAAGCAGAATTCCAACCAAGGAGACTAACGGAAACTTCCACAAGTCACAACCTAGAAATTGTATTGAAATTAACGTATTTCTTGCCGTGGGTGGCCAGGAGACTCCATCCTATCCTCACAAATTCGAAGAAGCATAGCAAGGTGTTTCCTGAGCCACCTTCAATAGCATTTAGGAGATGTAAGAACCTTAAGGATATACTTGTTAGGGCTAGGCTCAGTAGTGAGGGAAATGGGGGGACTGATAAGAATGGATGTTCTCGTTGTGGTAAATCTCGTTGTCAAGTGTGTCATGTAATGAGCAATAATGAAGATTTTCATTCTAATGTAGATAGCCGGGAATATAGGATAAACTATTCGTTTAATTGTGACTATTATTATTATTATTATTATTATTATTATCAATTTCTTTTTCGTTGGTTGAAATAACAGATAGCTAAAAATATTTAGCTAATTAATTCCAACGCTAAAAATGTATGTTACAAGTGTAGTAAAATATTTAGAAAATTAAACTATTTACAATCCATCAAAGTATACAATAAAAACAAATTCTAAAAACATTATAAAAAGCCCAAATTCGGAATAAAAGTGCGACACAGCTTGCATGGACAATTTTCTCCCTTCCAATCTTTTATATTTGCTTTAAACTGAGCTAGGGATTCAGAGTTTCGTATTGTTTGCGGTAATATTTGCCATAGTTGTGGACCTTTAAATCTGACGCTTTCTGTGCCATTTCCGACCGATCTCACCCTAGGTTGAACGAAATCGTTATTGCTACGCAAATTATAATGACTTTCATTTTCTAAGAAAATTTCCTGCATGAAAGAAGGATTCAGGTCATTTCTGGTTTTGTACATCTCAGTCATAAGTAATTGAAGGTTCTTTGTATGAATAGTAACGGCACAGTCCTTTTCTAATAGTTCACTATAAGTAGATTCGGCATCCTTATAAGTTATTCTCAAAGCCCTTTCCTGTATTTTGTTAATTTTTTTGTTCAGCTGCCTGCTGTGAAACATCCAGATTAAAGGACAGTATTGAAATTGACTGGTAATAAAAGCCCTCATGAGAGTTCTTAATTTTTTCTGATCCATGTATGGTGATATGCGAGCAAGTGCATAAAGTTTATTTCTAGCCTTTTGGCACAGTTTGGAAACATGATTATCGAAGGAAAGTTTGCTATCAACTTGAACTCCGAGTAGCTTCTCTTCAGAGCTATTTACAACGTCAGCACTTCCAATCCTCACAGTAACAGGATCGTCACATCTCTGCCCAAGAACCAACAAGTGGCATTTATCTGCATTTAATTTCATAAAGTTGTCGGCAAACCATTCTAAAGCTATACTACAATCATTTTCAAGCCTATGAACTATATTGTCAAGGTTCTTATTGCAGGTATAGATTGTAGTATCGTCTGCATAATTACATATATCCGAGTTTTGAATAAAGAGTAAAAGATCATTAATGAAGATGTTGAATAACAGAGGCCCTAAGACTGACCCCTGTGGAACACCACGTGCGACGCTTTTCCAAGAACTGAATGACCCATTTACTTTAACTCTTTGTTGTCTATTTGTGAGGTAATTGTTAATTAGTGCTAATGCTTCGCGAGAGAAGCCATAGGCGTGCAATTTCGCGATCAATAGATCATGTCTAATGCAATCAAATGCCTTGGAGAGATCCATTAATACAGCCCCTGCCTTACCACCTTCATCAAGGCTAATTTTAAATTTTTCTAAGAGCCTTATCAGAGCGTGCTGGGCATTGTAGCCTTTTCGAAAACCACAGAGAAGTGACGATAAAAAGGGTGTAATATACGCAACTATTTGTTTATCCATTATTCTTTCAAACAGCTTTGAGACCGTAGGCAGAACACTGATTGGTCTAAAGTTAGTCCTAGAATTAGATGGTCCATTCTTGGGAAGAGATGTGACATCCGCGCACTTTAGTTCATCAGGAAAGGACGAATTCTCTATGCAATCATTGAAGATTTGCGTCAAAGGTTCTACACATACATCAGAATTTGACTTGAGGATTTTAGGAGGAATATTTTTTTTGCGTTGTAGCTTTCTTAGGATTTAGATTCCTGACCTCTTTGTCCACAGCATCGGGGGTAACTTTCTGAAAGTAAAAGGAACCAGCATTTTGATATTGATCTTTGATTTTTAGAATGCTAGGATGATTGGAGAATTTGTGTACAGCCTTATCAATAGGATCTGTAATTCCTTCTGTTGCATTTTCATAACCACAGCTTTCATTTATACCAAGGGAATCCGTTACTGAGACGAAAAATTCGTTCATGGTTTCTGCTACTTCGAGATCGTTGGAAATAATAGTTTCATCTTCAATCAAAACAATTTTATTCTTAGATTGTGATTTGTCAGAGAAAAATGGTTTCACAGTTTTCCAGAATTTCTTATTGTCAGTGACAAGTGAAATGTCTAGGCTATTATAATAATTTCTTTTTTCCTTTCGAAATAACTTAACACAGGAGTTGCGATGCTTGCGAAATTTGTTCCAATTTTCAATAGTTTGATCTCTGTTATATCTATTACGAAGTCTAGAACGTAACATGACCGCTTTACGCAGAGCTCTGGTCATAAATGGTTTGTCATTTGCACGCACATATTTCTTTTTAATTGGAGCATGTTTGTCTAGAACTCTATCAAAAGTAGTTTCGAAAGAAGTGTAATTCAAATTAGATGGTTCTATTTTCCCTAATTCGTCTCGCAGATCATTTCTAAAAGCAATTTCGTTAAAGTTTTTGTAGTTTCTATAGTTAATTACAGTGGGTCCGTGTTTAGGGAAAGTGGTTTTAAGAACGGTGACAACCATTTTATGGAAATCTGACAAGCCAGTTTCAACTGTAGTAGTTTGTTGCACACTCCTGTTTCGATTTGTCAATACAAGATCTATGCACTTTGCTGTTTCAGATTTGTAACATGTTGGCTTGTGTACAAGATTTTTGAGACTATATAGGTCCAGAAAATCTTTCAACTGTTCCTCAGTTTCAGTCATATTGAAATCTCCTATAAACATAAAGTTTTCAAAATGTTCACTGTAGTGGTCGAGTGCACGACCCAAATTTTCAAATAAATAGTCTTGTGACTGATTTGGTGGTCGATAAACACTGAACAATACCCATTTCTTTTTCCGCAAATTTATTTCTAAACTGATGCATTCTATGCCATCGGAAAATTTAAAAGAATTTAACCGATGCGATGGTATGTCACTTCGGACATAGACCAGTAAGCCACCGCCATTTGCATTTCGGTCTAATCGAAACGGAGTCGCAAATCCCTCTATGGTGAATTGCCCCGTTGGAAAGGAAGCATCAATTTTTGTTTCAGCAATCATGAGTACATCTAAATTTTGTGAAACTATTTCTTTGAGCGCATCCAATTTATTGCGAATGGAATTAATATTTAAATATCCAACGATCACCCGGCCAATGTTTCTTAGTCTTAACAATTTTAATGAAGATTTTGCATCTATAGCTCCATCTGCAGAGGTATCAGGTGTAGCCGCTTCTACCCCCGAGATATTTGACCCGTTATTTGAATCTTCCGAGATATGACTATCGTTCTCTAAATTAATAATTGCATCATTTGGAGCCTGCACTCTTCCGTCTCTACGTAATAGTCAATAATGGCCTAAAGCTCTCAAAAAGTTACTGGCGAGCATACGTGTCCCTTCAGGGTTTAAATGCAAGTTACTACGATTTAAATGATATGCCGGTTCTATGTTGGAGTTATCAATAAATGGTAATCCTTCTCTGTTACACTTAGCCTTTAAAACGTTATTCACTTGACTTACACGTTCATTCCATCGATCTCCTCTAGCGACTATACTTGACACGAACACCTCGTTTTCATGGCTTTTGAGATTTGTTGGTAAATCCACAATTTCCTCGGCGACTTCATTTGGTGCTGTTCCACTGCTTATATCGTTGGTACCGCAGTGTATGACGATTCTCCTTGGGTTTTTCTTTGTTGTTGGCACCGAATAACTATTCATGTCATCCACTTTTGCACCATGAAATGCCCTAACAAAGGTCTTTTCCTGGCCATTTGTTGCTTCACTCATTTTGTAGCCTTGAATGTGCTTCACCATTCTATCTCCGATGATTTCGGTTGAATTGTGCACTGGCGGCCTCATCCAGGATCTCATTTTCTTACGTTTATCCATAGAACTTCGGGTAGATTCGCTTTGATTTGTTGATGTTTTGACTCTGGTTAACCCAGTTGAGATTTTCGCAGCACTTTCCATTGGCTGAATTTCTTTGTCTCGCCTTTGAATTTCTGTTGTTAGAGACACATCTTCTAGTGACGGGGCTATGGGTGTAAACCTGTTGTTACTCGTTGAAATATAGTCCCATGGGCAAATCGACGAATCAATCTTTGCAACATTTCTTCTCTTTGGGAATTGGAATTCGCTGGTGTCTGGTTTCTCTGTTTTCTCCATGCTATTAATCAAAAGATCTTTTCTTCTAATTTCATTTTTTAGTGATTCATTTTCTTTTTTCAGCAACAATAACTCTTCTTTCGATTCTTTTTCCTTTTCAGATTGTTTGCCTACGTTGTTTCCATGGTTACTCCTGGATGCCTTTAGGAGGGTTTCTACTTGTGTCCGAAGCAAAATAAATTCTTCATATGGGGTACATTTAGCATTGGCATTGGGACAAGGATTGGGATTTTGCATTACATCAGGAGTCACCACGTAAAGGGATTCTTCTCCATTTTTCCCGCGATTTTCTACCTGTCCACGTCTAATGAGTCTTTCAACAACTTCTTTTATTTCTCCTTCACTATAACTGCAATTTTTCTGTTCAAGTCTCTTGGTGATGGTGTTAATATCAGGTTTCTTGTGCCCCTTCTCCCTTATTTCAGGTATGGCCTTGATGATCACTTCTTCTAATTTGCAGCTTTCAGCCATTTCATACGAGTTTCTTGAGGAGAGTGCGAATCAAATTTAGGCCCACGTGTCTCGAAACTTGCTGAAACTTGTCTTGCTGTAAATCGTGCTTCCAGAGTCTTTTAGAAGCATAAACTCTTGTCGAGCTTCTTCTTATCCCTAGTTTAATAATAAACAGGCAAACAACACAAATAAAATCCAATTATAGTCGTAAATTCAAGTCGTAACTTTCCGCTGCAAGAGAGCATCCGTCATGTCAGCACGTCAGAGCGAGTGAATGTCAAATGTCGTGTATTTGTTGGAATGTACTGTTTGTGGTGTACAATATGTTGGTAGCACCTGCACGCCTTTTATGCTTATGTTTAATAATTACAAGGCGTGCAGTCGTAAGTTTAATTCGGGGGCATCCATACCCCAGGTGGAATTCTTCAGACATTTCACTGAAGAAGGCCACCGGGGGTTTCTGAAGGATATTAGCGTAAAGATAATTGATAGGCTAACGGGGGGAAATAGGATGCGGGAAAGCTTCTGGCAATATCGGCTTGATTGCGTTGCCCTTAAGGGTTTAAAAAGTAGGCAAGTAGATACATAGATTTCATTTTTGTTCACATTTTGGTTTTTGTGCTGTTTTGATTTTTTGCGCTCAGCTTTTCGTTAGCGACGAACTCTGTTTTTGTAAGGATCTCTTTCTGCCAATCCGCTCTTGGATCTTTATTTTGTTCGTTTTGTTCTAACACATATTTTTTCTGGTTCCTGCGAGACAGACACAGCCACCTATTTCAGCTTCAGCAGTTCTTAGTTCTGCACTTTCATTGATCTTTCTCCCGCTACCTTTGTATTACCGGCTGCTTTAACACACTTTCATTACGCATTGTAATTAGTAGGATCCCGCTTAGGCTATTGTCTTGCATTGTTTTAGAATTTCATTTCATTTCATTTTAAATTATCTATACACGGTGGCCCCATCAATCCAAGACTGCTTTATAGGGGGCCGTGTTAAAAACTTACAAAAATAATGATACATTGCCAAGAGTGAAAACCTAAAATGACCTAATTACAAGTGCTAATGCCTAAAAAATCAAACTAAAGTATATGATAAAAAATAAAAGGATTAAAATCAAAACTGGTGAATGGAAGGAAATGTTACCTTCAAACAGTGGGCTGCAAGTAGTGTTTTAGTTTGCATTTAAACGAATTAAGTGAATTTGCTTCTTTTATATCCGACGAAAGTTGATTCCAAGTTTTAGCGCCACGATAAGATATCGCTTTTTGTCCTTTGCTAGTTGTCATTCTGGGGATGCAAAGATCGTTTGCTGTATTCGCAAGTTAATATCAATATTTCGGTCAGTATTTTTTGTGAACAAATTAGCAAGGTAACTAGGTGTAAGACCAGTTATTGCTTTATACGTCATCGTAGCTGTTTCACTTTTAATCATGTCGGTGACATTTAACCCTAATAGTACTGGGCGATTTTTTACTAACTTTGTACTGGGGGGGGGGCGTTTTTCGCCCCCCTCCTTTTCTCCGAAACTAGTAGTGTATAACAATAAGACTTACTCCCATTGTTCTTTAGACAATAAGCTATTACATGTAACAATGACTACTAATTAGTCACGTGTTTTGTTGCTAGGCAACCAAAAAAACAAAGTAAAATTGGCAATTTTTTACCTTCTTAACAAAAAAAAATTCTATTTAATTTACTTCTCATCCAATTTTATCCAAATTCATCTCAAATTGTAGGAAACATGTTGCAAATTAAAAATACATACTTTTGAGATATTTTCAGTTTCTATTTTTAGCACAATTAGCTTTAATTAGCTTTTTGTTCCATGTACAGATTTTCTTTGCAGTATTTCTAAGTCTTGCCCTTTTATCCAGTAAATATGGACTCAAAAGTAATCAAATAAATAAGTCGAAGCAAAGAAGAGAACAATTTTTCATATCTTACATTTATTCATTAGAGCAATGACGTCATAAATGTTAATGACGTCATAGATATTAAATTTTGCTAATGTCAGCAAATATGAAATATATATATCAAATGAAACTACTCATCAAATGCAATCGAATGGTGCATGTTTGAGATCAATCGGACAAACGAGACAAAATCTATAGACGTTTTTAGAATTTTTTGTTGACCACTCTCCAAATATGGTATTGCTGTAGTCACGTGATCAGAGTTAGAACAATAAAATGTTAAAAATTTAATTGCCAATTAAGTTTGACTAAAAGTCACAAAGTTTGGTGGTTAAATTATACGCCGTTTCAGTGCAATGTAGAAAAGTGTGGTAGGGGGGGGCGAAAAATGGCCCCCCAGTACTAATGGGGTTAAGGTTCTTGATCAAAAGGGTAGCAGACGTATCGTAGGTGCTATTGCTTTGCAATTTTTGCAACGCCCTCAATCTTGTTTCACCTCAGCTTCCCCATACTGAACAACAGTAACGAAAATGTGGCTCAACAATGCCTCTGTAAAGTTGAATGAGAGTTTCTTTCGGAACGAATTTCTTTGCATATTTCAAAAAGCCAATAGCACGAGATACCTTGCTGCATAAAACTTTCATGTGCTGATTCCAGTCAAGGTTACTATCTAGTTGAACTCCTAAGTATTTCACATTTTTAACGAGATCAATAACAGAATCTCCAATAGAAAAGGATGGCGTATCTACTCTCTTATCGGCAATTTTCTTCAAGTTTGGTTGTGATCCCATAACCATCGCCTGAGTCTTTACAACATTTAATGACAGTTTGTTACCCTGTAGCCATTTATTCAGACAATTGAGATCCCTGTTTATAACGGTATTAAGTTCTTCCATATTTTTAGAAGCATATGAAATGCTTGTATCATCAGCATACATTGTCAGATTACATTTATGGAGTGCCAGTGGAAGATCGTTAATGTAGATTAAAAAAAGAAGTGGTCCTAAGCAAGATCCCTGTGGAACACCACAATCAATATCTTTCAGATCAGAGCATGCTCCATTTACCCTACAGAACTGACGTCTGTTTTCTAGATAGGATTGGAACCATAAATATTCGAGGCCATCAATGCCGTATTTCTTCAGCTTTGCAAGAAGAATCTGATGATTGACCGTGCCAAACGCTTTCTTAAGGTCGATGAAGACCATGGCAGTGCATTTTCTATCATCTATGTTGACGTACACTCACAGAAAAAAGGTGGTTTTCAGGGGTACTACATAGTACCCTAGGGTACTTCAGCACCTAGAGTACCCTTAGGTAATCTAGAGTACCATGTAAGGTACTTTGAGGGTACTCTGGAATACCCTAGAGTACTTTGAGGGTATTCTGGAACACCCTAGGGTACTTCAGGCCAGAAAGGTACTCCAGAGTTCCCCTACGACTGAAAATATCACGTGACTTACGCAAAGTGTTCGAAAATGGAATGTATTTGCGTTATCTTCTTCTCTTGATCACGGTTGAATGTTGAATCTGTTGAATATGAATTTTGAAGTTTCGTTGCTGCGGCGAAGGTTTGAAGGAAAGAAAGGAAAGAATATCGCGGAGAAGGTAAGCTTTAATGAATTTATTTCATCCGAATTGACAAAACATGATTGATAAGTAGGATGATACATTTTACTGGCATACAATTATTTCATTAACTTTATCCCGAGAAAGTTAGCTACGCGTTGTAGGTTTATTGACTTGCCAAAATGCGTCTCCCACTGAATTGAGAGCAAATTCAGCCTGGCTGTGTTTAGTTATTTCACCTTACTGAAATTTTACCCACAAAGAAGCATTGGGTTTTGTTCATATCGCCTCTTTCAAAAGATTATCTGGCCTACGAATCGGTTGACTACTACCGTTGTTATGACATATGACCTACGTACATGGAATAGGCCTAAAGGCAGCAAGAACTGAAAGAAATACTTCTTGCCCTTCTGCTTGTTTAGGAAATAGTATTCTCGACCTGAACCCCAACTTGCTTGCATTTTGTAGTAGTAGGTCAGTTTCTTGACCAAAATTTTACGCAAGCCTGCTGCCTTAGCATTTTCATTTTCAACATGGTACCTACAGTTTCTTCGAATTTTGCGAGACATTTTTAATATCTTTTATTCACATCTAATTCATGTTTTGATGGCGATTAGGTCTTTTAGTTCCAAGAATTTTCAAGTCTTCCAAAGACTGTACCTATAACAAAGTTTATTTCTGAGAACCCTATTTTCCTGAACTTTCTTGTCAGGTCTGGCACCTGTGGTGATGCTATGGAATTGAATTTATCTTTGCTGTTTTCAAAAAACTGACAATCTAGACTTGGTAAAGACAGAAATCAAAGTAGGTCAAGGCAAGCAAAAGATGTGACACAAAAATTACATGAAAATGGAGAAATGTTGGAATGACTGTCAACGCTGTGAAACGTTCTGTGTTTTGAAAATTGGAACGAAACAATCGTAATCTTAGGCATAAGGGTAACGGAAAATAAAATTTTAGGGTGGGGGCTGCCCGATAAAAGATCCATTGTTTACGAAAATTTTGCCCGACTTTAGGCTGATTTTCTGCCCGATTATGGCTGATTTTTGCAAATTTTTCCGAAGCTGGGAGGGCTGCAGCCCCCTAGCTCCATGTCTCCTAAGCCTATGATCTTAGGGATGAATGACTGCCTGAAACTTAAAATGAAGACAAGACTGTTAAATCAAGATGGTAAAAATGTAGGACTTGTGGCCAGAGAGGTGTAATAGGATGGACTGATGATATGAAATTGAAGAATGTAGTGATTAGGGTGAAATGAAGGGATGAAACTGTAAGACAGAAGGATGAAATTGAATGATGAATGGAGTGCTCAATGGAAAGAGGAATATGAATGATCGAGAAGAATGGATAAGATATACAGTTTCTCAAGGAGCTCAACATTGCAGAAACAGTTTTGTCTTCATTAAGATAATTTTCTTCTTTTCATGTGCAGTAAAATGCCACCGTTAACCCTTTCTCACCTATTGGTTAATACCTGAAGGGGTGGCTTTGAATGCCAAGGAAAATATTTGCACCAGTAGTTTTATACTGTAGACAACATTGATAATTTGTGCATTCAAAGAATAAGAAACTAATTAAGAAACTATTAGTATTAAAATGAAAAAAATTTCATGTTCAAGCAAGAAACTTTTGGTATGCCTGAGCTAAGTTTCTTATTATAAAAAAGTGTAATATCTGAAACAATTGAAAAAATCTATACAATGTTTGCTGACTAAAAAGTATGTTGACAACAATATGAATTGAATGACAACAATTGAATGACAACAATAGCAGATAAGAAATCTGAAATCAAATCTCAAGCATTTTACGAAAGATTATTGTAAGGGGACCAGTCTTAATTAATGTCGGATAGGGGGCCGGAAGATATCTTTAGGAGTAATAAACATTTTTCATAACCCCTTCAAATTCTTATTAAGATTTTCAAGGGCCCCTGATTATTTAGCTGTAATTTGTGGTGGCCCCCTCTGTATCAAATTTGATGAAATATTCCCAAGCATGTTTTCTGATGGCAAGTGAATCAAAAATGACATAGAAATGCTTTCAAGAGAAGGGGTGGCAGAGCACCTGGAGATTTTATGTAAAATACTAGGAAGTTAAGCGCTCGCTTCGCTCGCGCTTCAACATTCCTAGCCCCTGCGGAGAGCTTTCAAAGAATATCTGATGATCCACCTTGAACGTACAATAAGCACGCTAGCGAACCTATATGCACTGCTGTGGTGGATCACCATACAAAGGTGGGGTATTACGCTTGATGTGATGGATACGCCATCCAAAGGCAGGGTATTATGCTAACATGGTGGGGTATTGTGCTTGATGTGGTGGATACGCCATATGAAGGCAAGGCATAATGCTAAAGTGGTGGGGTATTATGCTTGATGTGGTGGATACACCATACAGAGGCGGAGCATAAGGCCCCACCAAGTAAGCATAATGAAAGTAACCTCTGTATAACATACCCACCACATCAAGCTCCATACCCCATCAAGTTAGCATAATACCCCGCCTCCGTATGGTGTATCCACCACAGTAGTGTGAATAGGTTTGCTAGCATGATAAGTAGTTGTGGTTGTAGATTCTAGTTATGCACCCATCAAAGTGCTAAAGTGGAAAGTTTTGTACAGTCTGTTGTTAAGCAGGTAGATCGTGACAGCCCCTTCTGTTTTTAAAATTAATTTCACGTTATTAATTTCATTCACAGAGCAAAGATTTTTCTTGCCACATTTCACTCGCAAAAAATGGCTGTGATTCACCTCAACTGCCTATAGCAGCCTATGAACATCATGCCAGGCCTGCGCTAGCCTGCATGCAGTCTTTCAGATTACTTTAATTGATTTCATTTTGCTGCACCAGGCATAAAGTAAACCTCTTTGTGATGCACAGAACTGTCCAGTTTTTGAAATCTATATATATATATGTGTTACAAAAGAAAGACGATAGGGAGGTGCGCAGTATCATAATCCTTTTGCCTTGAGTGAATTCTTATGAATATTCTTAATTTCCTGTGAATTCCTGTTAAAAATTCCAGCATGTCTCTTCATTTGACTCAAGAATTCCTTCAGAAAGTGAAGGATCCTTGAAAAATATCAAGAACTTAAAGAATTTTTGACAATCAATTTGATCAATGTGCTTGTGGCTTGGTAATATGAGCTTACACCTCACATTATATTTGTTCATTCTTGACCTGAATATACAGTATTTGCCTCAAACAATAAAAGAAATGCAGTGAGTTCTTGAATGTGTATCATCTTTCAGATTATCTGTAGAAGTTCTTCATAGCATATTTTTGTAAGGCTAGTCCTTAAATGACTGCTACATAAATTTTACCAATGAATCAAAGGTAAATACATTGTTTTTGACTCATGACTGCAATCAATATGCGGTGCAGCTGTGGACTCCCATCAGATGGCCAAGATCTGCACCCAAGTATGATCATATCTATGACCAAGAAACACTCCTTCTCAGTGATAATAGCTTGTTTATCATCTTCACCTTATCTTTAATATCAAAATCTTGCTAATTCAATAGCAATAAGCTGCACATAATGCTTTTGTCACCAAAATACTTTATTTTGCATTAAATGATCCCATGTTAATCTTTTGAAAAATAGAAGTCGATGTTCCTTAAAGTTTCCTAATGTGAAATAGTCTAGAAATTGGTTGCCCTGAAACCTTTGGCAAGTTTGTAACAGTCTGCTCTGCTGGCCAGCTTAGAAAACTTTCATTCATAAGGTGTACAACTTTTGCAGCTACAACAAATGGTTCTTTGCATCTGATAGGGATCTATTTTTACCCTCACATCCTTTAAACTTTACTTGCACTTGCATCTTTCCCTTTCTTTCACTCAACACTACACTGAGGCCAAATCATGCATGCATTACAATCTGGTCTCCAGGAACCTAAAGGACATGAAGAAAGTAAAATCCTAAATAATAGGGTATAAAGCATGTAAACCCTTGCAATATGTTCTTTGTTAGACTGATCTGGAAATATGTGTTCAATAAGTTTCAACAATGAACAAAAGGAAGCACTATGTATGGAGCATAACTTTTGACATCAATTTTCATGTCCATCAGCAAGAAGCACAATACATTGTTACATTACATATGGCGTAAACTGCAAATGATGTATTCACATTAGACTACCAAGATCGCATATAGAAAACTGATAATGAAAATGGACCTATATGATCTCCTGAGCCACCAACCATCCCATCTCAATGATAACTGTTTGTTTATCAGCTGTACCCTATTTGTAGAATTCCAAATCTAATTGCAATATACCCCACTTAATTCTTTTGACATCAAAATACTATTTGCATTGGGGTCATCTTAATCTTTAGAATATGAAACCAACTGTTTGTTCAAAGTGGATGTTATGCCAAAGAAGGTAGAAATTAGATATTCTTAAAATTTGGCAAGTTGTAATACTGCTCAGGTTACCCCAGGTCGAGGGGGGAGTAACTCCTATAGGGGGCTTGGTATACATGTGCCTGCCCAGCTTATGGATCAGTTTGCGATATTTTGCCAGGGGTTATAGGTCATGTTTTGTGAATGTGGCCCTGGTTATGGGGTCTGATTTACAGAAATTTTCCTTAGTTATGGTTAAATGCTAGCAATTTATAGCTATTTCTAACTATTGACCAAAACTTTCGTAAAAAGGAATTTAGCTCTTAATTTGATACAAAGCATAGTCTTTTCACGATACTTGTGGATAATTTTGGCCCATTTATGGGGTCACATTTCCAGGATTTTGCCCTGTTTATGGGATTGCATTTCAAAATTTGACCCTGGTTATGGGTCCTATCTCTGAATTCTCAAAGGCACATATATACCAGACTCCCTATGGTAGTCCCCCCCCCCCTTGCTCCAGGTCAATATAGAAGACTTCCATTAATGAAAAGTGTACAACTTTTTGCAGCTTGCCGCTACAACAATTAATTCTTGCATCTGATGACAGAGGATCTATGTTTACTCTTACAGTCTTTAAAAGTTTACTTGCAGCTTACCGCTAGTTTAGAACAATTTTATGATACCATACCATCAACAGCTTTGTTTGAAATTCCCATGAGGAACCTGTGTTGTAAACATTTCTTGAAATTTTAGGGATAAATCTACTTTGAGGCAGGAGATTCTGACAGGGAGGCTGAAATGGCTAACAAATGCAATTTTTGTACATCATTTTGCCAAATTTTCTCGGACAGAAACCGAAAATTTCCTCCAAAGGGGGGTAAGTGGGGTAAGTGGCTTCCCAGAGGGGGGCTGTAGCTTCCTCTAGGCGTCCCCTGGCGCCACCACTGCTTTGAGGCCCCACTATGCCATGAGGTCAATCAAATGAGGCTCCAAGCAATATGTAAGATACATTGCATGGGGCCTAAGCTAAGCAAAGGATTCAAAACATTCAGGATTCAAGAGGCGTTTAGCTATGAAAATGTTGGCAGACATTACCTTTAATCTGCAATGTTTACGAATTTCGTTAGATCTGATAATGCTCTCATCTGAGTTAGGCCTGCTAAAAAGGCCGACGTAGCAGTGATCGTCTGGGCAGCACTTGGCAGCCATTTGCCCCGTCAGCTTGCTCTTCATTTGCTGAGGACACAGCATGGAAAGTTGTGACCTTTGATGACCTTCCAGGAATCCCGAAAAGGCACCACATCGCATGCGCATTCACGATTTACTTCAGTGACGTAACATGCAAATTAGAGTGGCTATTGAGAACAAGTGCAAGAAACAATAGCGTGGACGCGCATGACATCGTGAGCCGTGGTGAGCCCCAAAGCTATTGTTTTTAGAACCAATCAAAAAGTGAATAAACAAGGATATACATCGAATGGTCCCTTTGTCATTACATCGAATGCTGCCTTTGTCTTCCCATTGTGTTAATTGTTAAATTTACAATGGAAAACAAAAGAAACAAAGCTAATTGGATAATCGTTTACCTGCCTTATATATATATATAGATGATACTTTGCGCAAAAACGCAAGGCATAAACAAAGATCATAAAAGGGTGACGTTTTAGCATTTCAATAGCTGGGATCAACTTTGTTAAGTTTTCATGGCCCCTTATTTTACACTGAAGTTTCTTTACAGAGCAAATATTATTTTGACATAGAAAACAATGAAATTGGTCCAATGTCCTTAGTGCTTTTTGTTTCCTCACAATCAACGATTGAACATATTTAGTACTGAACCCTATTGACTTTGAAATTTGAACAATGTGATGTCATGGAAAGATCACGTGATATATCTAAAAATAGATTTCATCTTTTCGTTCACCATAAGATGTTGTATGCACATGCAAAGTTTCAAGGCTCTAGGTTGTCCAGAACAGAAACAAATTAAGGGGGCGAATCAGCCCCCCATAGGCTGTGTATTTTCGTACTTCACAGCTCTGAGCTCTCCGGTTCAAACGGCTCCAAAACGCACGCCAATGCCAAAAACCCAGAAAACACAGCAATAACACAACTGGTTTCCAGCATAAAGCATGGTTTGCTAAAAGTCAAATTATCACAATTAACAAAAACAGAAACTCAGTAAATCAAAGACAAAATACGAGAGAATACAAAACTATCAGCCTAATCTACCCGACACAAGATATTATAAACACAATAGTTGAAAAAGTCAGTAACGTTCGTGAATAACAGCAAATCGATACCATAATGTTCGCATGCAAAACTACAATATTCTGCAATAATAAGTCAATTAATAAAAGTCAATAACTGCACACTCACAGACTGTTTGTTCTTGTCTACGATGGCCTAACCATCCTCTAACACAGCTCGACGAACCACCAAGTTCTTTAACACAGCTTGCAGTCTTGCAGTTTCTCAATAACCTGCTCTTCGCATTTGCAGTGCCTTTTATAAGATGTGATAAACAATAGTCCCAAAGGGTAAAGAAAAGCTTCCAATGATTCCCTTGAGTACAAAAGGCAGGTCATGGTAGGTCAAAAGGTCAAAGTCTACTTTTCAACCATTCAATTCTAAACTTTGCACAATACATCCGGCCCCAAACGTTTTCTTTGCTAGAGAACAGTTTCTTTCATCCTTCTAATCAGTGCAAAGTTCGTCATCATTTATATCGTTTTCACTTGCTTCCAACAAACAAAGTTTATCCACTGGACGTACCAATTCCGACTGAGAGGTTTTAACTTTCGCTGATCTCACGAGACCATCTCTTCCTTGATGTACAGTCAATACTCTACCTAAGCGCCAAGCTCCTCTTGGTAGTGGCTTGTCAACAATGAGAACTATGTCATTTTCTTGAATGTTTCTTTTCGGTGTGAACCATTTTTGTCGCTGTTGTAGCGTCGGGAGATATTCTCTAACCCATCTTTTCCAGAAGAGATCCGCCAAATATTGTATCTGCCTCCATCTTCTCTTGCAATAGCTATCTGCTTTGGAGAATATTCCTGGTGGGTAAGACTCATTTGATTTCAACATTAACAGGTGATTCGGAGTCAATGCATTTGCATCTCTTGGGTCATCCGAGACTCTTGTTAAAGGTCTCCCATTTACAATTGACTCGATCTCACACATGAGTGTCTGCAAACCTTCGTCATCCAAAATTTGTTCCCTCAACACCATTGTCATGACACGCAGAATTGTACGGATTAAGCGCTCCCATGCACCTCCCATGTGTGAAGCAGATGGTGGATTAAACTGCCAACTCACTTCGTTTTGAAGAAGAAACTCATGAATTTTCTCTTGATTCCATTGACGAATTAACTGCTTCAGCTCACTTTCAGCGCTTGTAAAATTTGTACCATTGTCTGATCTGATTTCCTTGGGTCTACCACGACGGGCCATGAATCGTCTTAATGCGTTGATAAATGAATCAGTGTCTAAACTATGTGCCACCTCAACATGAACAGCACGAATGATGAGACACGTAAATATAACACCATACCTTTTGACTCTGCTGCGGGCTCTCTTTACGTAAAACGGTCCAAAGTAATCAACACCAGCGTACGTGAATGGTGGCTCTCCAGGAGTTATTCTGCTTTGTGGTAGATCTGCCATCTTCTGCTGCATAGGTTGCTGAAGATGCCTTCTGCATTTGAAACATTCACTGATGATTCGACGAACTGAGGCACGTGCATTAACCATCCAAAATCGTTCTCTAATCAATGACAATACATACTCCTTTCCAAGATGACCAGATAGATGATGATAGTATCTAATGATCAGGTCGGCCACATGATTTCGCTTTGGAAGAATCACAGGATGTTTCATGTCACTTGTCTCGGTTTGCAAATGCTTCAGTCGTCCACCAACACACAGCAGACCATTCATCACTACAGGGTCTAGATTGAGGAGACTGCTTCGCTTCTTTAACTGCTTCTCTCCAGATTTCAATGTGTCGATTTCGTCTTTGTAGGAATTCATTTGAACGCATGATATGATGGCATGTTCTGCTTTCGTGAGTTCTTCTACGGTCAACTTTCCTTTCGGAACTGAGTTTGATACGGCCACTGGTATCTTCGACTTCAGGATGAGCCAGTGCTTAAATCTCAACATCCATGAAACAGCCTTTTTCAGCATAATCCAAGAAGAAAATTTCGAGAAAATCAATTCATTCATACCCATACCATGTGACTTCTCCACCATAACACTGTGTGACTGTGCGCTTTTCTTTAATTCAGCATCATCATCCTCTACTTTGAAATCTTCTGTGCATTCAACTGGCCACGTTTCATCGCTTTGCCATAAGAAAGATGGTCCATTGATCCACCTTGAATCACCAGTGAGATCTTTCACAGGAACGCCTCTTGATGCGTCATCAGCTGGGTTCATCTTCGTCTGTACATAATTCCACTGAGAAGGATCTGATCCATCTTTGATCACAGCAATACGGTTGGCAACGAACGTCTGAAAACGCTTGTTCTCATTATTGATGTACTTGATCACAGCTGTGCTATCTGTCCAAAATACAGATCTGTCCACTCGAATTTCCAACTCTCGCTTTAACATCCGGTCCAGTTTGACTGCAACTGTAGCTGCAGACAGCTCAAGTCTGGGGATCGTCATGGGCTTTAGTGGTGCTAATCTGGACTTACCAATCGCAAAGGAACAATGAATTTTACCTTCATGATTAACTGTCCTTACATATGATACAGCTCCAAATCCATCTTCTGAGGCGTCAGAAAAATGATGCAACTCCACTGTTTTAACTTCACCAAAATTCTCTGGCTTAAAACACCTCTGAACTTTCAGCTCGGCAAGTTTTGGCAGCTCTTTGATCCAGTTGCTCCAACGGCTAACAGCAGTGCAAGGAATTTCATCGTCCCAACCAAGCTTTTCACGACACAAATTTTGCAAGATGATTTTGGCTGTAAGAATGAATGGTGATACCATACCAAGAGGGTCATATATTGAAGATATGAAGCTGAGAATTCCTCGTTTCGTTGCTTCTCTCGCCGGGATATTCACATTGTACTGAAAGCAATCGTTTGCGACATTCCACTGAACTCCCAACGCTCGTTCCACAGGTAGGATGTCTCTTTCAAAGTCGATCTTCTTCAATTCTTTCGAACGGTCTTCTTCAGGAATTGCGTCTATGACTTCTCGTTTATTACTGATCCATTTCGTCAGATTAAAACCACCAAGTGATAAGAGCTTCTTGAGATCTTTGTAAATACCAACAGCATCGTCGCTACTCTTTACAGACTTTAAAAGGTCATCAACGTAGAAGTTCTTCTTTACTGTAGAAACTACAATCCTTGCCAAAACAACTTGAAAAAAAACTTCATTTTGCTGCTTTTTTATCTGATTAACCATACACAATATATCGCTGGAAACTTCCCCTCACGCCTTTTTCCGCGCCCCCTGCCCCCCTGAACAATGTTTGTCCGAAAATATGATTTCCAGACTTGAAGGAAAGCAATTCGGCTGCTTGGTTGTGCCCTAATGCACTCCGTAATCGCACATGAAACCAACATTGTATGGGGGGAGGGGGAGAGAAGAGGAAAAATATGCTATTTTTTCAAGAGTTTTGGCAAAGATTGTCTGAGGGGACTATTTTTTAAAAAGTGCATCAATTTAAGCCAAAATTGGCACAGATTTACAGTTTTGTACACTTATCAAGATGCCGGTGTAAAAAAAGTTCTCCACGCTAAGATAATAAAATTATGACGTCATTAATGTGTAAAACGAAGGAATTTTTGGCCCTTGCAAAAGAGGCGGGGTTTTTACTTCTAAAATAATGTCACTTGACCGGTATCGCTTACGCAGCATGCGAAAAAAGATTTTTTCGCGTAGTTTGATGGAACTATACAAAGGAAAGTTAGAAAATAGCTTGTATGGCCTCACAGCTGCCATAAGCCCGCCATACAGCGACAGCTCCCATGCATTTGACAGTTCACGTGATTGAAAGCCATAGTTTGAAACAAAGGCTATTCCGTAAAGAATTCATTCCTCAATGAAAATTTTGGAAGGCAAGATATTAAATATCATTGATTTCTCTTCGTGCCTAATAGCTTTTGTTCTATGAACAATCGTAAATGGTAAATGATGCGTTTAATGTCAGTAACTCCTCACTGTTTACGTCACACGCCTTCATGTGTTTCGTATCACGGTTGACACACGATTGACAATCCCACTTTTCAGCCCTTTCCTCCCCAGGAGACTGCTTTTTCTAACAAATTCTTTCACACAAGGGTGTTAATCATTGAAACCTATGTACAGGGTTCATTGGCAACCCCCTATCAATGACCAATGCAGCAGGAAAGCGGTCCGTAACGATTGACACTACATTGGTAAAAGGTATTACATGGTGAAGTTCTTTTAAGAAGATAGGTTGACACTTGCCATGAGCCCTATAACTCTGCAGCACGTTCAATTTTAAACTAAATGAGAATACATTGTTTATACGTTTGAACAGTCGAAGTGCTAAAAAACAACTAACTTGCACAATTTGAAGTCGAATTAAAATGAGTTTACCTCGACTGTCAATCGTTGTGTCAATCGTTGTGTCAATCGACGAGTCAAGTGTGTGGAGTGTGCTGATGCTCCTGTGCGCGTTTGATTAGTAGTTAGGACTACATAACAAAACTACTCCCTATACTCTTCTTCCAGAGTTGTTAGGATTATGACTTTCACAATTTGTAACTACATGGGAAGCCTATATGCTCCCTACATAGCATAATACCATAGATTTCAGCCAGCTATAAGCTTGTGGCGAATACGTATATGATATGACGTCACAAATCACGAACGATCATTAATCAGTGATTTTTCTCATCAGATTCGTGATCCACACCATCGAATTACCTTGTGGTTCGAAATTCAGCCTTAAAAACTCAATTTCGAAAATTCACCTCTTCAGACAATCCTTGCCAAAACAACTTGAAAAAAAACTTCATTTTGCTGCTTCTTTATCTGATTAACCATACACAATATATCGCTGGAAACTTCCCCTCACGCCTTTTTCCGCGCCCCCTGCCCCCCTGAACAATGTTTGTCCGAAAATATGATTTCCAGACTTGAAGGAAAGCAATTCGGCTGCTTGGTTGTGCCCTAATGCACTCCGTAATCGCACATGAAACCAACATTGTATGGGGGGAGGGGGAGAGAAGAGGAAAAATATGCTATTTTTTCAAGAGTTTTGGCAAAGATTGTATGTTACCTTTGAAGTGGTCCTTGTGGTCTTCTGCTGTCTTCTGAAGAGCAAATGTAGCGCAGCTTGGGGACCAAATGCCACCAAATAGATGAACCATCATTTGTCTCTCTTCTGGTTCCTTTGTAAGATCACCATTTGGAAACCATAGAAATCTCAATGCACCAACATCATTTTCGTCTACCCGCACCTGATGAAACATAGCTTCCACGTCAGCAATCAGGGCAACATTTTCTTGCCGGAATCTCAGAAGGACACCAACTAACGAATTTGTAAGGTCTGGACCTTGCATCACGTGCTCATTCAGTGATTTACCATTGAACTTCGCAGCACAGTCAAACACCACACGAGTTTTTTCTGGCTTCTTTGGATTGATTACATTATGATGAGGTAAGTACCATACCTTTCCATTGTTTTGGCAAAGCTGCTCCACTGGAACTGTTCTTGAATAACCCTTCATTTGCAAATCGTCTATGAATTCTGCATACTTGGTGTGAAGGTCACTATTCCTTGAAAGTTTTCTTCTCAGATACGTCAGTCGACTTTCTGCAACACTACGATTGTTGGGAAGGCAAGGCTGGGGATTCTTCCAGGGAATTGCTAACACATAATGTCCATCGTATAGTTTTGCCGACTCTTCAAAAATCTTCAGTGCCTGCTTGTCATTTGCAGACATCAGTTTCTTGTCATCAGAGATGCAATCGTCAAACTCATGGTTGAAATATTTTCGCAGTTGCTCACTCAGGAGATCACTGGTCTGATTTGTGCTTGCCATACAACATTGTGCAGCTGCTGCTTCAGTCTGCCCCAAAGGTCCATTGAGTGTCCATCCAAATTTGGTTCTTACTGCAAAGGGTCCTCCGTTCTCTCCTCTTCGTATTTCTTCAGGCTGCAAAGCTTCTGGTATGTTGACACCAATCAAGAGATTCACTGTGCAGTCTTCAAGTTTTGTTGGAAGTACCAGGTCATTCAGATAAGGCCATGATTTTACATCTTCTTGAGTTGCTACTGCATCCTTGGAGATGTTCAACTTCTCGACAACGAAAGCTTGTGGTACATCAATTGATACTGTATTGTCCAGGTCCATGATTTCAAGGCTAGCGACTGCACTGTCACAATTCGTCATAACATTGCTGATTGTTGCCAACGAAATCTGACATTTCTTTGTTTTAACACCAAGCTTCATCAAAAGATCTTCTGAGCAAAATGATGCTGTGGAACCATTGTCTAAAAGAGCATAGGTAATAACTTCATTGGTCTCACCTTTACCTCTGACTTTAACTGGAACAATTGACAAACTCTTGCGGTGACATCCGGCCCCAGTTTCACTCAATGTACCAACAAACGGCCTTTGATCACCAGATCCGGAAGAAATCGCTGACTGATTTGTACTTGTTGTTTTTAGTTGTTGATTCCTTTTCATCTCGAAAGCAACAATTGCTTCATGCAGTGCTGACATGTGCTTTCTTCTCACGCTGCATCCTGGAATATTGCATGACTTCTTCTTCTTACATCCAGCAGAGAAATGGGTAGTCGACAAACAGTTATCACACAATTTCTTCTGGCGTATAAAGTTAAGTTGCTCCTCACCTCCTTTCTTTTTGAACATCTCACAAGCCTCAAGTTTGTGATCTCCTTCACAGAAATAGCATTTGAAACGAGTCTCACCATTTGAAATAGCTTTTGCATCACCACCACCTTGTGCTCCTTTCGTCTGAATACTGTAGTTCATGTTTCGTTGGCCTGTAACTCTGTTCCCCTCAGTGGCTGTTGCTGACTTCTTGTCCTTCATTCCACTATCTCTTTTTCCACCATCCATGATTCCACCAAAAACGGGGTCATTCTTCTCTACAGCCACTTTTCTTACCAACTTGCGCACGTCTTCAATGTTTGGTTCCCTCCATTCTTCTCGGATATCTTGCACCTTTGACTGCCATCTTGCTCTGATATATCCTGGACAGCGTTCCAATATTCTCACCAATTTGTCTTCGTTGTTTACTTGATTATGCCTTCCAGTTGCTCTCAGCGTTATCTCGCAGTTTTGAAGGTCGTCCGCCAAATCCATAAGTGCTTCTCTATCATTGGGTTTGATTGGTGGGCCATTTGATACCTTGTTGATCCAAGAATTAGACACCTTGTACTTGCTACCAAATCTCTCCTCTAGAAGTCGCTTAGCTTCCTTGTATCCTTCTTCTCGGTTCAGGAGTACACAGCTCTCAATCACCTTCTTTGCCTTGCCACTGCAATACTGTATAAGTAGCTGTAAGCGTCTGCCATTGTCATCTGTATCCTGCTCAACCTGATTCTCAAAGGACTTCATGAAAATATAATATCGTAAAGGATTACCATCAAAATGAATAAGCTCAGATTTAGGTAGCATACTTGCATCGGCCAGTTTCTTCATCGTCGCTAAATACTCATTTCCATACACTGATGAAACAGATGGACTGAGGGGCTGCCTTTCTGTTCTGTGTGATGACTTTGCGGTGAAATCATTGATTTGCTTGCCATCCATCAGGGGTTGAGGAACAGCGGGGTCAGGCTGGGTAAAAGGGCTGGGTCGCTGGAAGGGCGTAGGGTTACAGGGAACTGGGGAGGAGAGTGGGAATTGAAGGGGTTGGGTTCTTCCTCCTTGATTCTGTATCCATGATGAGCCAACAGGCAACTTTGCTGGTACCTGCCACGATGCAAACTGATGATCTGACAATCCTGATGTGTTAAATCCAATGTGCTTTTCTGCTTCAGAATTCTTGTAAATCTGCTGCTGAGGAAATCCATTGTCTTGATAGGAGAGGGGAGGGGTACAAGGTTTCTGGGCAGGGAATGAGGGATAAAAGGTTGGGGCAGTAGGATCGGGGAAGGAAGGGGTTCTTCTTGCGTTGTCACTTCCATAAGAATACACCAATTTGGTGCTGCCATGAGATTTCACCATTTTACTGCTTGGATTCTCCATTCCAACTGTCTGACGGCATTGGTCTTGAAGAGAATCAGCATCATAATCACCATAAAATCTCGCCGACTGACTTGTCTTCTGCTTTTCTTTTGACACTGGATGGTTCAATAACCTCAGTGAATGATCCACTGATCTCATTGATTGACTGATAACACCACTGACAACTGACACTTGGGGACTGGATCGAGCAACTGATTGCATTGATTGATTGATGACATCACTGACAACTGACACTGGACAACTGGATCGAGCAACTGATTGCATTGATTGATTGATGACATCACTGACAACTGACACTGGACAACTGGATCGAGCAACCGAATGCATTGATTGATTGATGACATCACTGACAACTGAATCTGGGGGACTGAATCGAGCACCTGATCTCAAATGGCTTGCAGATTTCACCAACAAACTGACACTGTGATCTGTGTTGAAAATTGAAGGAGTAATGTGGCCATCGGTTTTCAATATCTCATCCATCACCTTCTCTTCAGCTTCCAATTTCGTCAATTCTTCGTGCAACTGAAATTCTTCCCTCAACTGATTCAACTTCATTTCTTGATACGCAAGACTTTGTCTCCTTGCCAACAAACTCTCCTCTGCTATCAAATTTGCCTTTCTTGTTGCATTCTGCAGCATCTTCTTTCCTAGGGCTGATTTAACACTGGATATACTCAATGATTTTGAACATTTGGAGACACTTGAATGTTTAGAATGAGACGTTTGACTTACCGAGTCATGAGGCTGGATATCCTGCATTTCTGAGTCACCAAAATGACGCAGTCGCTGTCTCGTGCTGAGAAAACGTCCTTCTCCTTCACTGAAATATGCACAGCATTCGTCAATGTCATCTTCATCACTTAGCATTGCTTTGAATGAATCGCAGGCTTTCTGAAAGGCAATGAACACTGCTTCGAGTTTCTCTTCTAAGTGGGTCAAAGATTCACCATCTCCAGGACCATGACACACCAAAGCTGCTGATACCTCCTTCACAGTGTTCGTCAACGCTCGCTTGGCACTTGCCCTTTCCCGCTTCAGTCGAATCATCCGCTCATGGTCAACTGCATCCCAATCAATTCTGATATTCGGCTGTCTACTTCTCGTGAGTCTTTCATCACGCTTGAATGACATCAATTCATTTGGGGGCTCTTCTGAAGGCTCATAGTCATCCATCCTGTAGGCCACACACTGCTTGGAAAGTCTCAAACTGATGTATTTTCGTACTTCACAGCTCTGAGCTCTCCGGTTCAAACGGCTCCAAAACGCACGCCAATGCCAAAAACCCAGAAAACACAGCAATAACACAACTGGTTTCCAGCATAAAGCATGGTTTGCTAAAAGTCAAATTATCACAATTAACAAAAACAGAAACTCAGTAAATCAAAGACAAAATACGAGAGAATACAAAACTATCAGCCTAATCTACCCGACACAAGATATTATAAACACAATAGTTGAAAAAGTCAGTAACGTTCGTGAATAACAGCAAATCGATACCATAATGTTCGCATGCAAAACTACAATATTCTGCAATAATAAGTCAATTAATAAAAGTCAATAACTGCACACTCACAGACTGTTTGTTCTTGTCTACGATGGCCTAACCATCCTCTAACACAGCTCGACGAACCACCAAGTTCTTTAACACAGCTTGCAGTCTTGCAGTTTCTCAATAACCTGCTCTTCGCATTTGCAGTGCCTTTTATAAGATGTGATAAACAATAGTCCCAAAGGGTAAAGAAAAGCTTCCAATGATTCCCTTGAGTACAAAAGGCAGGTCATGGTAGGTCAAAAGGTCAAAGTCTACTTTTCAACCATTCAATTCTAAACTTTGCACAATACAGGCTGCGTAGAGCATCAAATACCCTAGGCCTGATAGGGTTAAAGTTTGGCCCAAGTTAGCTGCAACGTAGCTATTGTTCCTTTTAATGTTGCCTACACTAGATAAATCTATGATGATGATGAAGATGATAATGATGCTCATTAAGTCACTTGACTGGTGATATGATGTGGAAACAAGTGCTTATTACCGGAGTACTGGTGAACATCACACAAAGATTTTTTACTGTAAAATATTTTGGACAATTCTGCAAGATTACAGGGTTTTTTCGTATAAGAAACACATTTATAAAACAAACGAGGCTCAAATCAGGTCAAGAATAAGAAACATTTAAAGACAAATGACGGAGATATAAGGCGACTTAAATCAGGGGCCTGGGCAATCTAAATATAGTCTATTGTATTCCATTGTATTTGTTGATCTCGAGAGGTTATCAAAACAATTGGACAATTGATGGCAGGCGCCCATCTTTTGTTCTATTTTTAAATAAGACGATATATATCCGTCATTTGTCTTTAAGAAACACAGGGAGGCTGAGCTTCGAAAGTAAACTTGAAAAGAGCTGGTTTTACTCTAAGCAAAATACAAACAGCATTTCAAAAAGTACTCCCGTTTGAAAACTCACTAAAATTTGATTAACCGGGAAAAATAGTAAGGACACAATCAGGATCTTTTTCACTTGATGCAGGAAAAGAAACATCTCCTTTCCTGTCATCCATTGTCATGATCAGTTGTTGGAAATTTAATTGATTTTAAGAAAAATTTAAGAAACATTTAAGAAACGTGTAAGGCCGGATTTGACATAATATTAAGAAACACCCAGACTGAAGGCAGAAAGATTGTTTCTCGTAAGAAGAAAAAGTGCACTCAGGTTATTGTTTATTAATTTTTATAAATGATTCAGTGTCATACCTAAATGGCAGGGGTGGCGTCAGAGATCTTCCGATGGAGGAGCTAAAGTGACTAGGAAATGCAGTTTTCGTACATCATTTTGTTTGATTTTGCCAAATTTCTTCTGACAGAAACACAAAATTTCCTCCGACAGGGGCTGTAGCCCCCCTCTAGCCTTCCCTGGCGCCACCACTACTAAGTGGAAATTAATAACGTTAAGAACACATAGATATAAAAGTGTGTGTCCTTCTAGCCTTCTGTAATTCTGTAACTAGTAACTCGTTTGTAGCTTTAATTCATCTTGCAAAGAAGCAGCCAGGCATTTTATAGCAAGCTGAAGTTTTAGCGTTCTGTGTAGCCTGAGATCCCAAAATTTCCATCAACAAAAGGCCTGTTAACAGGCTACGTTCTGTACAGCATTCGTATATCAATTAGCTAACGTTTAACAACGCGAAATATTTTTGTTATACATTTTCATGTAAATCCAGTCAAGGTCATGATAGCAAGACAATGATTATGTTTTTCTCTTTGTTACCGACTCCCGTTGATTCTTTCCCAAGGAAATAATAATTTAGACTGCGTTCACACGATGCCGACACATTTTGAAAACGGTGAAAAATGTGACGGATAGGCCTCCCGTTCTCACGAAAACGGCACATTTTTTGCCGGCACATTTTGAAAAGGGTAGATTTTGAAAATTGAACCCTAACCGGCACATTTTGGAAACGGCGCCGTGTAAACATCTAAAATTGATGAAAACAGAAAATCTTTAGACACTTTTGGAACGAAACTAATCGACTCTTAGGGTGTAGGCGAGCTTCTTTGGCATCAAAGTGTTGCAACGAATTTTTCTCGTCTAAGTTCCTACCGTTCTCAAATTATTCCAGTATCGTGTGAACCCTAGCTTAAACTTTGCAGCCGTCACATTTTTCACCGTTTTCAAAATGTGCCGGCATCGTGTCAACGCAGTCTTAGATACATTCTGAACTACCCTTAAGGGTCTTTCTGAAGTGCCTTTAAGTGTACTCTAGAGTACCTTCAGGGGTACTCCGGAGTACCCTTACGGGTACTCTGAAGTACCTTTAGAGGCACTCTGGAGTACCTTTAGCGATACCCTCGAGTACCTTTGGGGATACACTGGACTACCTTTAGGTATACTCTGGAGTACCTTTAGGGGTACTCTGGAGTACAATTAGGGGTACCCTGGAGTACCCTTAAGGGTACTCTGGAGTACCCTTAGGGGTACTCTGGAGTACCATTAGGGGAACTCTGAAGTACCATTAAGGAACTCTGAAGTACCATTAAAGGAACTCTGCAGTACCATTACAGGAACTCTGAAGTACCATTACAGGAACTCTGAAGTACCATTAGGGGAACTATGGAGTACCATTAGGGGAACTCTGGAGTACCATTAGGGGTACTCTAGAGTACCATTTGGGGCACTCTGGAGTACCATTAGGGGAACTCTGGAGTACCATTAGGGGTACTCTGGAGTACCATTAGGGGAACTCTGAAGTACCATTAAGGAACTCTGAAGTACCATTAAAGGAACTCTGCAGTACCATTACAGGAACTCTGAAGTACCATTACAGGAACTCTGAAGTACCATTAGGGGAACTATGGAGTACCATTAGGGGAACTCTGGAGTACCATTAGGGGTACTCTAGAGTACCATTTGGGGCACTCTGGAGTACCATTAGGGGAACTCTGGAGTACCATTAGGGGAACTCTGGAGTACTATTAGGAGAACTATGGAGTACCATTAGGGGAACTCTGAAGTACCATTAAGGAACTCTGAAGTACCATTAAAGGAACTCTGAAGTACCATTACAGGAACTCTGAAGTACCATTACAGGAACTCTGAAGTACCATTAGGGGAACTATGGAGTACCATTAGGGGAACTCTGAAGTACCATTATTAGGGGAACTATGGAGTACCATTAGGGGTACTCTGGAGTACCATTAGGGGAACTCTGGAGTACTATTAGGGGAACTCTGGAGTACTATTAGGGGAACTATGGAGTACCATTAGGGGAACTCTGAAGTACCATTAAGGAACTCTGAAGTACCATTAAAGGAACTCTGAAGTACCATTACAGGAACTCTGAAGTACCATTACAGGAACTCTGAAGTACCATTAGGGGAACTATGGAGTACCATTAGGGGAACTCTGAAGTACCATTAGAGGAGCTTTGAAGTACCATTACAGCAACTCTGAAGTACCATTAGAGGAACTCTGAAGTACCATTACAGGAACTCTGAAGTACCATTAGAGGAACTCTGAGGTACCATTAGGGGAACTCTGGAGTACCATTAGGGGTACTCTGAAGTACCATTAGAGGAGCTTTGAAGTACCATTACAGGAACTCTGAAGTACCATTAGAGGAACTCTGAGGTACCATTAGGGGAACTCTGAAGTACCATTGAAGGAACTCTGGAGTACCATTAGGGGAACTCTCGAGTACCATTAGGGGAACTCTGGAGTACCATTAGGGGTACTCTAGAGTACCTTTAGGGGAACTCTGAAGTACCATTAGAGGAACTCTGAAGTACCATTAGAGGAACTCTGAAGTACCATTAGGGGAACTCTGAAGTACCATTAGGGGAACTATGGAGTACCATTAGGGGAACTCTGAAGTACCATCAGAGGAACTCTGAAGTACCATTAGAGGAACTCTGGAGTACCATTAGAGGAACTCTGAAGTACCATTAGAGGAACTCTGAAGTACCATTACAGGAACTCTGAAGTACCATTAGGGGAATTATGGAGTACCATTGGGGGATCTCTGAAGTACCACTAGAGGAACTCTGAAGTACCATTAGGGGAACTATGGAGTACCATTAGGGGAACTCTGGAGTACCATTAGGGGTACTCTAGAGTACCTTTAGGGGAACTCTGAAGTACCATTAGAGGAACTCTGAAGTACCATTAGAGGAGCTTTGAAGTACCATTACAGGAACTCTGAAGTACCATTAGGGGAACTATGGAGTACCATTACAGGAACTCTGAAGTACCATTAGGGGAACTATGGAGTACCATTAGGGGAACTCTGAAGTACCATTAGAGGAGCTTTGAAGTACCATTACAGCAACTCTGAAGTACCATTAGAGGAACTCTGAAGTACCATTACAGGAACTCTGAAGTACCATTAGAGGAACTCTGAGGTACCATTAGGGGAACTCTGGAGTACCATTAGGGGTACTCTGAAGTACCATTAGAGGAGCTTTGAAGTACCATTACAGGAACTCTGAAGTACCATTAGAGGAACTCTGAGGTACCATTAGGGGAACTCTGAAGTACCATTGAAGGAACTCTGGAGTACCATTAGGGGTACTCTAGAGTACCTTTAGGGGAACTCTGGAGTACCATTAGGGGTACTCTGGAGTACCTTTGGGGGAACTCTGGAGTACCATTAGGGGTACTCTGGAGTACCGTTAGGGGTACTCTGGAGTACCATTAGGGGTACTCTGGAGTACCATTAGGGGAACTCTGAAGTACAATTAGGGGTACTCTGGAGTACCATTAGGGAAACTCTGGAGTGCCATTAGGGGAACTCTGGAGTACCATTAGAGGAACTCTGAAGTACCATTAGAGGAACTCTGAAGTACCATTACAGGAACTCTGAAGTACCATTAGGGGAATTATGGAGTACCATTGGGGGATCTCTGAAGTACCACTAGAGGAACTCTGAAGTACCATTAGGGGAACTATGGAGTACCATTAGGGGAACTCTGAAGTACCATTAGAGGAACTCTGAAGTACCATTAGAGGAACTCTGAAGTATCATTACAGGAACTCTGAAGTACCATTACAGGAACTCTGAGGTACCATTAGAGGAACTCTGAAGTACCATTACAGGAACTCTGAAGTACCATTACAGGAACTCTGAAGTACCATTAAACGAACTCTGAAGTACCATTACAGGAACTCTGAAGTACCATTAGGGGAACTATGGAGTACCATTAGGGGAACTCTGAAGTACCATTAGAGGAACTCTGAAGTACCATTAGAGGAACTCTGAAGTACCATTAGGGGAACTCTGAAGTACCATTAGGGGAACTATGGAGTACCATTAGGGGAACTCTGAAGTACCATCAGAGGAACTCTGAAGTACCATTAGAGGAACTCTGAAGTACCTTTAGGTATGCTCTGGAGTACCTTTAGGGGAACTCTGGAGTACCTTTAGGGGAACTCTGAAGTACCATCCCTAGGGTACTCCAGAGTACCCTCACTAAGGGGTACTCCAGAGTACCCTAAAGGGTACCATATTTGTACCCGGCTGGAGTACCCTAAAGGGTACTCCAGAAATCACCTTTTTTCTGTGAGTGTAGCAATCATTTGTATTATTCAAGAGGGACGTAACTACAGAGTGTAAACTCCTAAAACCGAATTGATGCAAAAATATATGTTTATTTTCGTCCAAATACTCATGAAGCTGATCATAAACCAACTTCTCGAACACTCTAGATGAAAAAGGGAGAACTGGGATAGGTCCGTAATTTGAGCGATCATTCTGTTCACCATTTTTAAACATGAGGGCAACTCTTGCAACTTTCAAACAGTCTGGGAAGACACCGGTAGCTAAAGAGAGATTAAAAATGTCGCAAAGAGACTCGGCTAAGATTGGAAGTCCTGCTTTCAAGAAAAAGTTAGCAATGCCATCAGGCCCAGATCCCATTGAGGATTTAAACTTTCCGAAGACCTTTTCAACCTGACGTGTATCCACGGTTGTAAAATGGAACTTTGAGTTTTGTTTATTGACAGAATATTCATTTGCCAAAAGCGGGTTAAGTGTGGCCGGTATTTTGTCGCTATGTTTTTTACCAATGTCGCAGAAAAAAATCATTCATGGATTCAGCGATGGTCGCATTGTCAAGTATTGTTTTGCCCTCAATATTTAGACTTGAAACATGCGTGGTCTTGGATTTTTTGTTTAGAACCTGGTTAATAACCTTCCAGGAACCTTTAACATCCCCAGCATAAGATGAAATCTTCTTTGTGAAAAACTCACGCTTTGAGTCCAAATTGAATTTGTTAACTCTGTTACGTATCTGCCTGTAGCCTTGCATCGAAATTTGAGATTTGGATTTTACGGCCAGTTTACGTATCCTATCACGCGTGGCTGACATGGTGTGAAAGTCCTTAGTCAACCATGGGGAAAATTTTTCAGACACACACTTATTTCGAATCGGAGCATGCTTCTCTAGAATAAGTGAAAATAACCGGGACTATTGGTCAACAATTGTATTGATGTCGTCTGTATTGGAAACAATACCCTTCCAGTCTACTGAAAGTAAGTCATTGAGAAATTCAGTTTTGTTGAAATTTTTCAGACTTCTCGTAGAGATATTTTTGTGCCATTTCTTTGAAGAGCCACGGAATTTTCTAATACAAGATACCAGATAGTGGTCACTAAGACCAAGAGGGTGTACTCCAGATATAACTATATTAGACTTATTATTAGTGGCCATATGGTCTATAAGCGTGGATGAAGAGGCTGTTTCTCTAGTTGCCGTTACTACGGTATAAGCTGTTGGAGTCCGAAGAGATTATAAATGTCAAGCAATCGATTAGAGTGAGGCGGTAACAATTTCTGAATCTATATAATATAATAATAATTGCTTCTTTTAACGTTGGCTTCTCGTCTAGCCAATTACATTGCTAATTAATGCCAACCAAACTTAAATACACGTTGTTGATAAATCTATCTACAAAGAGGATATCAGTTACATCATAAAGACCCTAAATTCACAACAAATCGTTTGCATAATCTAAAGTTGCAATCAAACTGATGGCTTTTAATGCCTTTTTTGAAGCTGTTCAGTGTCTGGGACTCTTTTAAGGAAGATGGCATTGTATGCCATATCTTCGCTCCAAGAAAACGTGCATTTTCAAGACCATACCCTGTCGTGTTTGGTTTTGGTGCCAAAATATTTCTGCCACCACGAAGGGTATATGGAGTATCTTTCTCTACAAAAATTTGATTCATGAATCTTGGATTAAGATTCCTTTGAGTTTTAAAAATTTCAGTAGCAAGCAACTGTAAATTTTAGTGGTGAATATATGTATGCTCCGTCTAATTTTGAAAAGTCATACTGATGAAGGCATCGGCCGAAACGTTTAACCAATGTGCTTTTTCTGAGCACACGAAGGTCCTGAGTTCGATCCAGGGCAGGAGCACATTTTAATTATCCAATTGTGGTAGCCCACTCGTGATAAATTATTTTACGGTGTCAGCTAATGCCGATTGAAAATATATATTTTATATATGTAAATACTCAAAGAAAAACACTCCTGGTAAACGCTTCGGCGCAAGCCTTCATCAGTAATAACTTTTCCAAATTCAACAGAGCATACATATAGATTACGGAATTTAAAAACAATAGCCTAAGCGGGATCTTACCTATTACAATACGTATTGAAAAAATGTTAAAGTAGCGGTAATGACAAAGGTGGCAGGAGAACGATCACAAGAAAGCGCAAAGTTAAGAGCTGCCGAAGTCGGTGTCTGTGTCTGTATCGCAGGAGCTGGAAAAAATGTCCATTAAAACAAAACAAACGATAGAAAGATCCCAGAGCGGATGGGCAGAAAGAAATCCCTAATAAAACAGCGTGTGTCCCGAACGAAAAGCTGAGCGCAAAAAATCAAAACAACACAAGAACCAAAAAGTAAACAAAAATGAAATCTATGTATCTACCTGCCTAGCGTTTAAACCCTTAGGGGCAAAGCAATCTAGCCGATATTGCCAGAAGCTTTCCCGCATCCTATTACCCCCCGTTAGCCTATCAGTTATCTTTACGCTAATATCCTTCAGAAACCCCTGGTGGCCTTCTTCAGTGAAATGTCTGAAGAATTCCGCCTTGGGTACTGAGGCTCCCCAATTAAACTTACGACTGCACGCCTTGTAATTGTTAAACCTAAGCCTAAAAGGCGTGCAGGTGCTACCAACATAGGGTAAGGTGGGGTAATTTGGGTCTAAATTGGGCATTTTTCGAAACAAATAGAGTATCCTCACAAAGTCGTTGGAAATAATGAAGAACTTTTTTCGTTTTACCAACATTGAATCTTTTTTCGTTCTTGGAAACTTGTTCCCATTCTTTAATTTGAAGTTTGAATATTTTCTTAGATTTTTTTACTTTCCTCACTTTTGCGTTTAATTTCAACCTGCTAGCGGGAAATTTGGATCTATTCCAGAAAAACGGCATCTATTTCGTCAGGAGTATTGTAAATTCACAAAAATAAAATTTTAGAAAGCTTTTATGGATAACTGTCATTGAATTTTCAGAGTTTCGCAGCCAAAGACTTGAAAACTTGCACAGAGAAAATTAGAAATAAATCGTACCACCATCGACTCATATTTAGGCCCATTCTTGAAAATAGAAATGTAAACAAAATTTCTTTCGAAATGATATTTAAAAGAAGTGAATCCTTGTGTCTTGTTCTGAAACCACTAAAATATGAGCAAAAACATGTACCTTATGCTGTTTTCGATGTATCATTCCTTTACTTGCAGTATTATCTCAATTTTTGTTTTGATTTCGTGAGCCATTGCGAATTCTTGCACAACGCGACTTGTAACAGTATCCTATGCAAATCCCAGTAGACCAAAAATTACCCCACCTTGAAAATAATCGAAATAAAATCTGACGAATCACAAAAAAAATTCCGAAATACATTTAGCACCTTTCCAAATGATTGAACATGAAATTGATAGTTGACAAAAAGAAGTTGCAAGTTGGCATAAATCGAAAGTTTTCTACGCTGTCAGATCATGATACTAGTTTAGGCCGGTGAAAATCAGGAAACTGAAGCACTAAAAAATTAATAAATAATTCTTCGCCACCACTTAAAAAACTCCTGAAAGTATAGATTTCAACACCCACGGAATCATGAATCGAAATTTTCAACTTACGATTTCTTTAAAAGCGAAAAGGCAAATAGACAAAAATTACCCCGTAGACCCAAGTTATCCAACCTTACCCTATTGTACACCACAAACAGTACATTCCAACAAATACACGACATTTGACGAGTCACAATTAAACGAATAGTTTATCCTATATTCCCGGCTATCTACATTAGAATGAAAATGTTCATTATTGCTCATTACATGACACACTTGACAACGAGATTTACCACAACGAAAACATCCATTCTTATCAGTCCCCCCATTTCCCTCACTACTGAGCCTAGCCCTAACAAGTATATCCTTAAGGTTCTTACATCTCCTAAATGCTATTAAAGGTGGCTCAGGAAACACCTTCCTATGCTCCTCCGAATTCCGTGAGCATAGGATGGAGTCTCTTGGCAACCTTCCCCAAACTATTGAGCGCTGGATGATATGTTGCAACAAGTGGAACCCTTTCCCCCCTCCCTTGGTCATTGGTCCTATTTCCCGAATTTGCTAGAAGAGTTGTCCTATCCAACCTACGTACCCTATCTATTTGCTCATTAACTAAAGACTCTTCGTAGCCCCTGTAATTAAGCCATCCAGCTAACTCGCCTACCCTCTCCTGAAATTGGCGATCTTCCGGACATATCCTACGAAACCTAAGAACCTGACCATAAGGGATCGCCTTTTTCGTGTACCAGGAGTGACAAGACTTCTTATTTTATATATGTATATATATATTCTCCTAAGCTCCTTCATTAGACTGTATTTAGAAATTAATATAAACTCAGAAAATACAACTTCGTGTAAACGTTTCAGCGTAAGCCTTCATCAGCGACTATTCATAATGAAACCGAGCAATACATATCAATCCTAAAACATTCTAACAATACAAACAATAGCCCAAAAGGAGATCCTAACTATTACAATGTGTGAGACCAAAGGCGCTAAATTTACGGTAACCGATGTGGCAGAGGAAAAGATGAAAGAAAGCGCAGAATAAAGAACTGCTAGAGTCGGCGTCTGTGTCTGTCTCGCCGAAGCTGAAAAAAATCGTCTGTTATAACAAAACAAACAATAAAATATCCAAGGGCGAATTGGCAGAACAGAAAACGCTAAAAAACAGCGTGTGTCCCTAACGAAAAGCTGAGCGCAAAAAGTCAAAACAACACAACAACCAAAATGTCAACAAAAATGAAACCTATGTATCAACCTGCCTAGTGATTAAACCCTTAGGGGCAAAGCAATCCAGCCGATATTGCTAGAAGCTTTTCGATAAACTATTCGATATAGGATATAGGATAGAATTTAGGATAGAAGCTATAGGATAGACCATTCGTTTAATTGTGACTCGTCAAATGTCGTGTATTTGTTGGAATGTACTGTTTGTGACGTACAATATGCTGGTAGCACCTGCACTCCTTTTAGGCTTAGGTTTAATAATTACAAGGCGTGCAGTCGTAATTTTAGTTCGGGGGTCTCAGTACCCCAGGCGGAATTCTTCAGGCATTTTACTGAAGAAGGCCACCACTCACAGCCAGCGACTTCAGCGGTTCTTAACTCTGCGCTTTCTTTGATCTTTCTCCCGCCACTTTTGTATTACCAGCTGCTTTTACACATTTTTATTACGCATTGTAATAGGTAGGACCCGCTTAGGCTATTGTTTTCTTTGTTTTTGTAATTCATTATCTATATGTATGCTCCATCTGATTTTGAAATGTTATACTGATGAAGGCTTTGGCCGAAACGTTTACAAGCATGTGTTTTTTCTGAGTACATATTTCTATTTTAATACATATAGTGAATGAGCTTTTGAGAATATATATATATGTACTCAGAAAAAACTCATGCTTGTAAACGTTTCGGCCAAAGCCTTCATCAGTATAACTCCTCAAAATAAGATGGAGCATACATACAGACTATGAACCTCAAAAACAACACAAAACAACAGCCGAAGCGGGCCCCACCCAACACAAAGCGCAATAAAATGTGTATCCTCTTCTTCTTCTTACAAACAATAGCTTCGGTGACCAACATAGAGGCCATCAGGGAGGCCATCAGGGAGGCACTGGATATTCATTTCATTTCATTTTTTATTTTTTATCCACGGTAGCCCCGTCAATCTGCATTGATTGCTTTACAGGGGGTCGTGCAAAAATACATATAATTTACAAATTTAAAACCTAATCCTAATTAATTTACAATTGTGTTTACAAAAACGAAAAAAAAAGAAAAAAATCAAATGAATGTACATAAAAAAGATCTTTAACCCTCTACTACGTCTTTAAGCCTCCTTTTGAAGGTAGAAAGGGAGGGTGCAAGTCTGACATCAGAGCTTAATTGATTCCACAGCTTAGGCCCACGAAATGATATTGACTTCTGCCCATTTGTCGTTTTGAAGAGAGGAACACGCAAGTCAGCTTCGGTATTTCTAAGTCTCATTGTGTTAAGCGCTGAGTTCTTTACAAACAGCTCGGAAAGATATTCAGGCGCAAGACTATTTGTTGACCTAAACATTATGGTCGCTGTTTCACTTAGTATAATGTCCGAGATTGTTGGCCACCCCAGCCTTTTAATCAGACCAGTTGCTGAAACATGATAGCTGCTATTCGTAACAATTCTGGCAGCTCGATTTTGCAGTCTTTGGAGGGCATCAATTTGAGTTTTGCCGCAACATCCCCATACTGAGCAACAATAACGAAAGTGGGGCTCAACAATTCCTCTTTACATTTTACTGAGCGTTCCCTGTTGGAGAAATTTCTTTTTGCATATTTCAGAAAGCCTAAAGCTCGAGAGACTTTGTTTCTCATACCCTTTATATGCTCATCCCAAACAAGATGACAATCCAACTGAACACCGAGGTATTTAGTCCTCTCGACAGTTTCTATCTGTGTGCCATTTATGAAAAAGGAAGGCTGCTCACTGACTTCTTCGGATATCCTCTTGAGCTTTGGACGGGATCCAACTACCATTGCGTGAGTCTTAAGGACGTTTAAAGACAGTTTGTTTCCCTGAAGCCAATCTTTTAAACAATCTAGATCTTCGTTTTATAAATTGGTTAAGATCATCGATGTTATTTGATGCAAGTGAAAGACTAGTGTCATCTGCATACATGGTCACTTTACAATTATGCAGAGCACGCGGGAGGTCATTAATATAGATTAAAAATAACAGGGGACCAAGGCATGAGCCCTGTGGAACACCGCAAGTGACATCCTTTATGTGCGACAATGCACCATTAACTTTGCAAAACTGCCGTCTGTTATTGAGATATGAAACGAACCAAGAATGTTCCAGATCTCTGATACCATATCTAAGTAGCTTGTTAAGGAGAATGTCATGATCTACAGTATCAAATGCTTTCTTAAGGTCGATGAATACATTTGCTGTGTATTTTCCGTTATCCATATTTACGTACCAGTCGTTAGTACTTGCAAGCAGACAGGTTACAACAGAATGTAGCAATCGGAAAGCAGATTGATTCGAGAATAGTAGATCGTTTTTGAACAGGAAATCATAGATTTGATTATAGACCATCTTTTCGAGCAGTCTAGCTAAAAATGGCAAAACAGAAATAGACCTGTAATTTGAACTGTCATCTTGTTCACCGCTCTTGAAGACAGGGGCAACACGCGCAATTTTCCAGCTGTCAGGAAAAACTCCAGTAGCAAGAGAGAGGTTGAAGATGTCGCATAGGGATTCAGCTATCACAGGCAGTCCAATCTTTATGAAAAAATTGGCTAGACCATCAGGGCCAGACCCCTTTGAGGTGTCAAATTGTCCTAAAACCTTTTCGATTTGAGGAACAGTGATAGGTTCGAAGTGAAATTGCACGCTTTTAGGATTCACCTCGTAGTCATTATCTAAAAGAGGATTAGATGACTGAGGTATTTTGTCACTGAGGGTCTTGCCAATTTCACAAAAAAAGTTATTCATTGACTCTGCAATAGCTTTATCTCCCGATACCTTTTTCCCCTCAACCTCCAAGGATGTAATATGGGTGGTCTTTGACTTCTTATTTAGAACTTGATTAATTGTTTTCCACGTGTTTTTAAGGTCGCCATCATAGGAGGCGATCTTGTTTGTGAAAAATTCGCGCTTCAAATTCAAATTCAATTTATTTACGCGATTCCTCATCTGCCTATAAGCCTGCATCAAAATTTCGGACTTAGACCTAACAGCAAGTTTCATAAGCCTATCCCGAGATTTACACATGAGTTTGACATCTTTCGTCAACCAGGGGGAAAACTTTTCAGATACTCTTCTGTTTCGCGTGAGGGCATGCTTTTCCAGAATAATAGAAAACATGTTTGACCATTGCTCTACAATAAGGCTAATATCATCAGTGCTTCAATGGATAGAAGGGAAAACCCGGGCGTGGCTACTGATACCTTAGTGGGGTTGGCGTCCTTGGTCTTGGAGAATAATTATTTTGAATTTAATGATAGGATTTATAGGCAGAAATTGGGCACGGCTATTGGCACGAAGTTCGCTCCGGCCTATGCCAATCTCTTCATGACTCGGTTGGAAGAGAGGTTGTTGGATGCATCACCTGACAAGCCCCTCATCTGGATGAGATTCATCGACGATGTTTTCTTCATCTGGCTGCACGGGGAAGAAAAGTTGAAGTTGTTCATCAATCATCTCAACGGTAGCCACGAAACAATTAAGTTTTCTAGCGAACAATCACGGAATAGTATCAGTTTTTTAGATGTTCAGGTTAGCGTGGGGGAGGGGGGAGTCCTTTCGACAGACTTGTTTTGCAAGCCTACTGATACACATCAGTACTTGCATAAGAAGTCTTGTCACCCCTGGCACACCAAGAAGGCGATCCCCTATGGTCAGGCTCTTAGGTTTCGTAGGATATGTTCGGAGGATCGCCAATTTCAGGAGAGAGTAGGTGAGTTAGCTGGATGGCTTAAGGACAGGGGCTACCAAGAGTCTTTAGTTAACGAGCAAATCGATAGGGTACGTAGGTTGGATAGGGCAACTCTTCTAGTAAATTCGGGCAATAGGACCAATGACCAAGGGAGGGGGGAAAGGGTTCCACTTGTTGCAACATATCATCCAGCGCTCAATAGTTTGGGGAAGGTTGCCAGGAAACTCCATCCTATGCTCACGAATTCGGAAGAGCATTGGAAGGTGTTTCCTGAGCCACCTTTAATAGCATTTAGGAGATGTAAGAATCTTAAGGATATACTTGTCAGGGCTAGGCTGAGTAATGAGGGAAATGGGGGGACTGATAAGAAGGGGTGTTCTCGTTGTGGTAAATCTCGTTGTCAAGTCTGTAATGTCATGAGCAATAGTGAGCATTTTCATTCTAATGTAGATAGCCGGGAATATAGGATAAATTATTCGTTTAATTGTGACTCGTCAAATGTTGTGTATTTGTTGGAATGTACTGTTTGTGGTGTACAATATGTTGGTAGCACCTGCACGCCTTTTAGGCTCAGGTTTGATAATTACAAGGCGTGCAGTCGTAAGTTTAATTCGGGGGCCTCAGTACCCCAGGCGGAATTCTTCAGACATTTCACAGAAGAAGGCCACTGGGGGTTTCTGAAGGATATTAGTGTAAAGATAATTGATAGGCTAACGGGGATGCCGGAAAGCTTCTGGCAATATCGGCTAGATTGCTTTGCCCCTAAGGGTTTAAACACTAGGCAGGTTGATACATAGATTTCATTTTTGTTATAATTTTGGTTGTTGTGTTGTTTTGACTTTAGCACTGAGCTTTTCGTTAGGGACACACGCTGTTTTTTTAGGGTTTTCTGTTCTACCAATCCGCTCTCGGATCTTTCTATTGTTTGTTTTTTTGTAACGTGCTATCTTTTTCAGCTTCGGCGAGACAGACACAGCCACCGACTTCAGCAGTTCTTAACTCTGCGCTTTCTTTGATCTTTCTCCCGCCACCTTTGTATTACCGGCTGCTTTAACACATTTTAATTACGCATTGTAATGGGTAGGACCCGCTCAGGCTATTGTTTTGTATTGTTTTTGTGGCTCATTGTCTATATGTATGCTCCATCTGATTTTGAGAAGTTGTGCTGATGAAGGCTTTCGCCGAAACGTTTAGAGAATGTGTTTTTTCTGAGTATTTATATATATATGTATATATACAGGGTGTCTCAAAAATATTGTTCGACGTTTGATTAAATGCTAAAAAATAACGATACGCTGAATAGACCTTTGGTCAAGTCACCCTTGTCCTGAGATTTTAAATTAATTTTTGACGCAAGAATCTTGCACATCAGCTAAAAATTCATGGGGTTACAAGCTTTTGAAGTTCAAGTTTGTCCGAAAGCTGAAACCAGAGGCCTCGAAATGGCATTTTTGGTGAAAGTCCCATAGGCCGTCGTTTCTGTTATTTCTCAATTGTTTCAGGGCGAACCAAGTGGGATTCAAACAGGTATTCGATAACCTAACTGTCAAGCATATGGATGCTTTGAGGAAACAGATTCAGTCTCTCGCTGATTTTGTTTTGAGCCACTGTTTTTGGACCTATGCAATGTTAAGGAATTTTGAGAATGATCGCAAGAAATAATTTACTTTAGAAGTCGTATTTGGTTTGCTCTGATATCAACGAGAGGTATGACATTGGATAAGCTTCTCTTACCTCCGTCCTTGAGCTTTTTGTAATACAAGTAATTTCGGGGGTCTCTGGTTTCAGCTATCTCATATTTTTGACCTTCGAGAGCTCGTAACTCAGTGAATTCTCAACCGATTTGGACGCTTTTAGTCTCTAAAATTATTTCATAATCTTAGGAACAGGGTTATGTTTCCATGAGCCTGTTCATGTTGTCCTTATTTTTCAATATTTAATTAAACCGTCGAACAATTTTTTTGAGACACCCTGTATATAAATATATATGGAAATATGTACATGTATATATGTATATATATATAAAAACTCATAAAAAACACATTCTTTAAACGTTTCGGCGAAAGCCTTCATCAGTAATGACTGTTCTTTTAATCAGACAGAGCATACATATCAATCTCAAAATCCAGAAACAATACAAAAACAATAACCTAAGCGGGACCTACCAACATACAATGAGTACCAATAAGGTGTAAAAGTAGCGGCTGATGACAGAGGCGGTGGAGAAAGATCAAAGAAAGCGCAGAATTAAGAACTGCTGAAGTCGGTGGCTATGTCTGTCTCGCCGGAGCTGAGAGAAGCCTGTGCTAAAATAAAACAAACAATATGAAGATCCAAGAGCGGATGGGCAGAAAGAGTTTACTTAAAAAAACAGCGTGTGTCCCTAACGAAAGCTGAGTGCAAAAATCAAAACAACACAACAACCAAAATGCAAACAAAAATGAAATCTATGTATCTACCTGCCTAGTGTTTAAACCCTTAGGGGCAAAGCAATCTAGCCGATATTGCCAGAAGCTTTCCGGCATCCTATTTCCCCCCGTTAGCCTATCAATTATCTTTACACTAATATCCTTCAGAAACCCCCAGTGGCCTTCTTCTGTGAAATGTCTGAAGAATTCCGCCTGGGGTACTGAGGCCCCCGAATTAAACTTACGACTGCACGCCTTGTAATTATCAAACCTGAGCCTAAAAGGCGTGCAGGTGCTACCAACATATTGTACACCACAAACAGTACATTCCAACAAATACACAACATTTGACGAGTCACAATTAAACGAATAATTTATCCTATATTCCCGGCTATCTACATTAGAATGAAAATGCTCACTATTGCTCATGACATTACAGACTTGACAACGAGATTTACCACAACGAGAACACCCCTTCTTATCAGTCCCCCCATTTCCCTCATTACTCAGCCTAGCCCTGACAAGTATATCCTTAAGATTCTTACATCTCCTAAATGCTATTAAAGGTGGCTCAGGAAACACCTTCCAATGCTCTTCCGAATTCGTGAGCATAGGATGGAGTTTCCTGGCAACCTTCCCCAAACTATTGAGCGCTGGATGATATGTTGCAACAAGTGGAACCCTTTCCCCCCTCCCTTGGTCATTGGTCCTATTGCCCGAATTTACTAGAAGAGTTGCCCTATCCAACCTACGTACCCTATCGATTTGCTCGTTAACTAAAGACTCTTGGTAGCCCCTGTCCTTAAGCCATCCAGCTAACTCACCTACTCTCTCCTGAAATTGGCGATCCTCCGAACATATCCTACGAAACCTAAGAGCCTGACCATAGGGGATCGCCTTCTTGGTGTGCCAGGGGTGACAAGACTTCTTATGCAAGTACTGATGTGTATCAGTAGGCTTGCAAAACAAGTCTGTCGAAAGGACTCCCCCCTCCCCCACGCTAACCTGAACATCTAAAAAACTGATACTATTCCGTGATTGTTCGCTAGAAAACTTAATTGTTTCGTGGCTACCGTTGAGATGATTGATGAACAACTTCAACTTTTCTTCCCCGTGCAGCCAGATGAAGAAAACATCGTCGATGAATCTCATCCAGATGAGGGGCTTGTCAGGTGATGCATCCAACAACCTCTCTTCCAACCGAGTCATGAAGAGATTGGCATAGGCCGGAGCGAACTTCGTGCCAATAGCCGTGCCCAATTTCTGCCTATAAATCCTATCATTAAATTCAAAATAATTATTCTCCAAGACCAAGGACGCCAACCCCACTAAGGTATCAGTAGCCACGCCCGGGTTTTCCCTTCTATCCATTGAAGCACTGATGATATTAGCCTTATTGTAGAGCAATGGTCAAACATGTTTTCTATTATTCTGGAAAAGCATGCCCTCACGCGAAACAGAAGAGTATCTGAAAAGTTTTCCCCCTGGTTGACGAAAGATGTCAAACTCATGTGTAAATCTCGGGATAGGCTTATGAAACTTGCTGTTAGGTCTAAGTCCGAAATTTTGATGCAGGCTTATAGGCAGATGAGGAATCGCGTAAATAAATTGAATTTGAATTTGAAGCGCGAATTTTTCACAAACAAGATCGCCTCCTATGATGGCGACCTTAAAAACACGTGGAAAACAATTAATCAAGTTCTAAATAAGAAGTCAAAGACCACCCATATTACATCCTTGGAGGTTGAGGGGAAAACGGTATCGGGAGATAAAGCTATTGCAGAGTCAATGAATAACTTTTTTTGTGAAATTGGCAAGACCCTCAGTGACAAAATACCTCAGTCATCTAATCCTCTTTTAGATAATGACTACGAGGTGAATCCTAAAAGCGTGCAATTTCACTTCGAACCTATCACTGTTCCTCAAATCGAAAAGGTTTTAGGACAATTTGACACCTCAAAGGGGTCTGGCCCTGATGGTCTAGCCAATTTTTTCATAAAGATTGGACTGCCTGTGATAGCTGAATCCCTATGCGACATCTTCAACCTCTCTCTTGCTACTGGAGTTTTTCCTGACAGCTGGAAAATTGCGCGTGTTGCCCCTGTCTTCAAGAGCGGTGAACAAGATGACAGTTCAAATTACAGGTCTATTTCTGTTTTGCCATTTTTAGCTAGACTGCTCGAAAAGATGGTCTATAATCAAATCTATGATTTCCTGTTCAAAAACGATCTACTATTCTCGAATCAATCTGCTTTCCGATTGCTACATTCTGTTGTAACCTGTCTGCTTGCAAGTACTAACGACTGGTACGTAAATATGGATAACGGAAAATACACAGCAAATGTATTCATCGACCTTAAGAAAGCATTTGATACTGTAGATCATGACATTCTCCTTAACAAGCTACTTAGATATGGTATCAGAGATCTGGAACATTCTTGGTTCGTTTCATATCTCAATAACAGACGGCAGTTTTGCAAAGTTAATGGTGCATTGTCGCACATAAAGGATGTCACTTGCGGTGTTCCACAGGGCTCATGCCTTGGTCCCCTGTTATTTTTAATCTATATTAATGACCTCCCGCGTGCTCTGCATAATTGTAAAGTGACCATGTATGCAGATTGACACTAGTCTTTCACTTGCATCAAATAACATCGATGATCTTAACCAATTTATAAAACGAAGATCTAGATTGTTTAAAAGATTGGCTTCAGGGAAACAAACTGTCTTTAAACGTCCTTAAGACTCACGCAATGGTAGTTGGATCCCGTCCAAAGCTCAAGAGGATATCCGAAGAAGTCAGTGAGCAGCCTTCCTTTTTCATAAATGGCACACAGATAGAAACTGTCGAGAGGACTAAATACCTCGGTGTTCAGTTGGATTGTCATCTTGTTTGGGATGAGCATATAAAGGGTATGAGAAACAAAGTCTCTCGAGCTTTAGGCTTTCTGAAATATGCAAAAAGAAATTTCTCCAACAGGGAACGCTCAGTAAAATGTAAAGAGGAATTGTTGAGCCCCACTTTCGTTATTGTTGCTCAGTATGGGGATGTTGCGGCAAAACTCAAATTGATGCCCTCCAAAAACTGCAAAATCGAGCTGCCAGAATTGTTACGAATAGCAGCTATCATGTTTCAGCAACTGGTCTGATTAAAAGGCTGGGGTGGCCAACAATCTCGGACATTATACTAAGTGAAACAGCGACCATAATGTTTAAGTCAACAAATAGTCTTGCGCCTGAATATCTTTCCGAGCTGTTTGTAAAGAACTCAGCGCTTAACACAATGAGACTTAGAAATACCGAAGCTGACTTGCGTGTTCCTCTCTTCAAAACGACAAATGGGCAGAAGTCAATATCATTTCGTGGGCCTAAGCTGTGGAATCAATTAAGCTCTGATGTCAGACTTGCACCCTCCCTTTCTACCTTCAAAAGGAGGCTTAAAGACGTAGTAGAGGGTTAAAGATCTTTTTTATGTACATTCATTTGATTTTTTTCTTTTTTTTTCGTTTTTGTAAACACAATTGTAAATTAATTAGGATTAGGTTTTAAATTTGTAAATTATATGTATTTTTGCACGACCCCCTGTAAAGCAATCAATGCAGATTGACGGGGCTACCGTGGATAAAAAATAAAAAATGAAATGAAATGAATATCCAGTGCCTCCCTGATGGCCTCCCTGATGGCCTCTATATTGGTCACCGAAGCTATTGTTTGTAAGAAGAAGAAGAGGATACACATTTTATTGCGCTTTGTGTTGGGTGGGGCCCGCTTCGGCTGTTGTTTTGTGTTGTTTTTGAGGTTCATAGTCTGTATGTATGCTCCATCTTATTTTGAGGAGTTATACTGATGAAGGCTTTGGCCGAAACGTTTACAAGCATGAGTTTTTTCTGAGTACATATATATATATTCTCAAAAGCTCATTCACTATATGTATTAAAATAGAAATATGTACTCAGAAAAAACACATGCTTGTAAACGTTTCGGCCAAAGCCTTCATCAGTATAACATTTCAAAATCAGATGGAGCATACATATAGATAATGAATTACAAAAACAAAGAAAACAATAGCCTAAGCGGGTCCTACCTATTACAATGCGTAATAAAAATGTGTAAAAGCAGCTGGTAATACAAAAGTGGCGGGAGAAAGATCAAAGAAAGCGCAGAGTTAAGAACCGCTGAAGTAGCTGGCTGTGAGTGGTGGCCTTCTTCAGTAAAATGCCTGAAGAATTCCGCCTGGGGTACTGAGGCCCCCGAACTAAAATTACGACTGCACGCCTTGTAATTATTAAACCTAAGCCTAAAAGGCGTGCAGGTGCTACCAACATATTGTACACCACAAACAGTACATTCCAACAAATACACAACATTTGACGAGTCACAGTTAAACGAATAGTTTATCCTATATTCCCGGCTATCTATGTTCGAATGAAAATGCTCACTATTGCTCATGACATTACACACTTGACAACGAGATTTACCACAACGAGAACATCCCTTCTTATCAGTCCCCCCATTTCCCTCATTACTAAGCCTAGCCCTAACAAGCATGTCCTTAAGGTTCTTACATCTCCTAAATGCTATCAAAGGTGGCTCAGGAAACACCTCCCTATGCTCCTCCGAATTCGTGAGCATAGGATGGAGTCTCCTGGCAACCTTCCCCAAACTATTGAGCGCTGGATGATATGTCGCAACAAGTGGAACCCTTTCCCCCCTCCCTTGGTCATTGGTCCTATTTCCCGAATTTGCTAGAAGAGTTGCCCTATCCAACCTACGTACCCTATCTATTTGCTCGTTAACTAAAGAGTCTTCGTAGCCCCTGTCCTTAAGCCATCCAGCTAACTCGCCTACCCTCTCCTGAAATTGGCGATCTTCCGAACATATCCTACGAAACCTAAGAGCCTGACCATAGGGGATCGCCTTTTTCGTGTGCCAGGGGTGACAAGACTTCTTATGCAAGTACTGATGTGTATCAGTTGACTTGCAAAACAAGTCTGTCGAAAGGACTCCCCCCTCCCTCATGCTAACCTGAACATCTAAAAAACTAATACTATCCCGTGATTGCTCGCTAGTAAACTTAATGGTTTCGTGACTACTGTTGAGATGATTGATGAAAGACTTCAACTTTTCTTCCCCATGCGTCCAGATAAAGAATACATCATCGATGAATCTCATCCAGACGAGGGGCTTGTCAGCTGAAGCATCCAACAACCTCTCTTCCAACCGGGTCATGAAGAGATTGGCATAGGCCGGAGCGAACTTCGTACCTATAGCTGTGCCCAATTTCTGCCTATATAACCTATCATTAAATTCAAAATAATTATTCTCCAAGACCAAGGACGCCAACCCCACTAGGGTATCAGTAGCCACGCCCGGGTTTTCCCTGCTATCCAGCGCCTCCCTGATGGCCTCTAAACCCTCCCCGTGTGGAATGCTGGGATAGAGTCCCACAACATCAACTGTACACAGCAAAGCCCCCTCTGGTATCTTACCTAACTTACTTAGCCTACAATCTCTTACAAAAGTGTTGGACCCCTGTTGAAAAAATCGAATTTTTGTCCCCCCTCCCCCCGTTTCAATGTTGAATGAATTGCAAAGAGGGTTTTTTCACGCAGATCCAGGAAGAGAACAATTCACCAAAGCAATCAACATTGAAATGGGGGGAGGGGGGACAATATTTCTGAAAAACGTGGATTTTCATAGGGGTCCAACACTTTTGTAAGAGATTGTCTGAAGGAAAACCCTATAGTTGAAAAAAGTAGGCCCGCTGCCATTGCACCAATAGCAACTCTATCTGTCAACATTAGTTTGTGCCTTGAAGATAAGATGTTTTTCGTCAAGATTAATGCATATAAAGTAATATGGCAATATTTTCTGTCCTCACGCATTGACCTTTCGGGAAGTGGGCCATACTGGCGAGTACTGTCAACAGTACTCACCACAGTACTCACTAGCGTTTCACTCCGTACTTCTCTATTTTGGCAGTGAAAGGGGCTAACATACCCATTAATGTCTTCAGTGCACTACAAGCTTTCAATTCATGTATTACTTTCATTTTTTATATCCAGTTAAAGTGAAAATATGAACAGTACTCACTTTTCTCTTAATAAGAACTATTGATTTGTTCTTTTTAGGAGGAAGAAAGTGAGTACTGTTGACAATTTTCCAAGTACTGCTTTGCAACTGTTTTCATTTACAGCATCAATGAATATAAATCGTTCATATGGGTATTTGACACGATTAAAGTTCATTTATGAGCAAATTCCAAGGAATCTGCAAATTTTATTAGCTTTTTTCAAAGTGAGTACTGTGGTGAGCACTGTCAACAGTACTCACTACAGTACTCAGTCTTGTTGTTGTTTCTGTACAGGCAATTTTGACTTTAAATGTCTCCTGTGTACTTTGACAATTAATAAGCAATTCAAACGACACATTAGTCATCAGAATGACCTCAATGGCAGCAAATATTGGAAGTTCAAGAGGGCGTGTCTTATCTTTAAAGGGCGTGGCTTCTTTGTAAAGAGCCGATCCTTGTGGTAAAAATGCAGTTTTTAAGCAAGTCCTACAAGTTCAAGGATACATTTTATCAAATCTATCAAAGTTATGTTAAAAGCCAGGATATTTTTGAAGAGCTGGTACAAATAGCCTTAAGCCTAGACCAAAGGAAAGAATTGGAAAAATTTTCTTTGCTCATGTAATTAGGCTGAATACGTCTTCAGTTGGTTTTTTCAAGCAAAAATCCTCTTGAAATGGCAATTTTTTGGTTATGTCTCATGTAGAAATGCACAATCGAGAGGACCCTTCTTTCCTATCAATGAAAATTTGTGCCATGGGTAATAAGTATGAAGTAATTATGACGGTTGCACCAATTACTCTAGACGAATATCCTTTGGAGCAATTTTGCCATTTTTGCATGTCACAAAAGAATTAAAAGTCAATAAAATCAAAGATAAAATACTCTCAAAACCGGCCTTAAACATTGGATGTAAAGTTCTTTGCCGTCCTGAAATCTTACTTCTCGTTAGTACATCCAGATGAAATGTAGAAATAAAGTGTTTTTTACATTTCATCCAATTTTATGGTGATTGGAAGTTACAGTGGGAAATCACCTGAAATGCGGGATTTTTGGCATTTTTTAAAGAATTATTGTAGAAGAAATAAGAGAAGACAGAAAATGTATTCTATCCCAATGGAAACAAGTTAGCCTTCAAAATATTCGGGCCAATTCTCAACTGGCTACTAGTTATACAATGCTTTTAAAATAATTTTTGAAAATTTCCACTTTCAGACAATCTCTTACAAAAGTGTTGGACCCCTGTTGAAAAAATCGAACTTTTGTCCCCCCTCCCCCCGTTTCAATGTTGAATGAATTGCAAAGAGGGTTTTTTCACGCAGATCCAGGAAGAGAACAATTCACCAAAGCAATCAACATTGAAATGGGGGGAGGGGGGACAATATTTCTGAAAAACGTGGATTTTCATAGGGGTCCAACACTTTTGTAAGAGATTGTAGATAGAAAGTGGTTAGTGTCCTTAACATATGATCTACTTTGGCTAACCAACGGGTTAAGGTGGTGGTCTAAATACTCTGAAATATGTTCTGTTATTGTACCACAGTTGGAAATGACCGGTCTCCCCTTAACACTACTAAGACCCTTGTGGATCTTAGGCAACAAATAAAATCTACCTAACCTAGAATCTTTAACTTGCAAATAATCAGTCACTTCCTCTAATCCCGGGTCATCCTCCCTCAGCTCATTCAACCTAGAATTAATGGTCTTACCCAAATTAACCGTGGGATCCACCTCTACTTCTTCATAAACCTGCCTATCGTCTAATTGTCGGTTAGCCTCACTTATGTAATCCTCCCGATCCCAAACTACAACCCCTGAACCCTTGTCCGCTTCCTTGATGACTATGTCCCTATCAGATTTAAGCTTTTTCAAAGAAAGTTGTTCAGATGAAGAAAGATTACTAAAATTCTTACCCTCCGGCGAGACAGACATTACCTCCTTCTCCAGCAGTGAAAGATAGTTTTCAAGAACAGGGTCATCCTTAGGGGGCTGCCATGTGGATTTAGTTTTGAAACTACTGTCCTTGTCCGGTACATAATCGTCCTCATTATTACGAAAATGCCATCTCAATCTCATTCGCCTGTTGAATGCCTCAAGATCTGATTTCAGCTGTGCTTTGTCGATGTCATTAGGAGTGGGTGAAAACTTCAGGCCTTTCGAAAGAAGACTTATGTCTTCCTCCGAAAGTTCCCTCCGAGACAGGTTCACCACACTCCCACTGACAAATCGTCCCTTCAATCTCCCATTCTCCAACACAACCAGCTCCGTTTCCTCGTCTTCCTCGATTGATGTCAATCTTTCTGATCCTTCATTCCGATTATTGATTTCCTCATGCGGCAAATCTTCTCCGTCAAATAGTTCATCTTGGTGATGATCAAATGTCCTGAGGGCGTCAAGGTTATCTGCTGAAGCATCGATTCCGGTTTCCTTACAAAGTTTTGTGGCCTTGCGGATTCTCTTCCTTTCTAGTGATTCCTTGCATTTCTTGACCTGATCGGTGATGTGTTCCAGCTCTTCTTTGGTCAGATTAGAGCGCGCTCTTCTTAGTAACTCATAGGCATGAACTTTCGATGCTGCTAGTTGTTCTCTGTACTGCACTATTAATAATGTCATCAACTGTCCTTGTGCTGTGTCCAAGATGTCCTTCCATGACTGTTCAAAATCTTCGCATGGTCTTCCAAGCAGCGACGGGACCTTCTTTATCCGAAGCCCGAATGGCACCACATTCTCAGCATTGCAAAATTCCAGGAAATTTCGGTGGTGTTCCAGTTTAATTAAATTAATAAATGAATTTATGATTGATATTGTCCGCTCCATCTAATTAACCTTCAATTCCTATTCTAAGCAATAACTAATATATATTCTCATAAGCTCCTTCACAATGCGAATTAAAGTAGATATAAAAACTCATAAAAAACACATTCTTTAAACGTTTCGGCGAAAGCCTTCATCAGTAATGACTGTTCCTTTAATCAGACAGAGCATACATATCAATCTCAAAATCCAGAAACAATACAAAAACAATAACCTAAGCGGGACCTACCAACATACAATGAGTACCAATAAGGTGTAAAAGTAGCGGCTGATGACAGAGGCGGTGGAGAAAGATCAAAGAAAGCGCAGAATTAAGAACTGCTGAAGTCGGTGGCTATGTCTGTCTCGCCGGAGCTGAGAGAAGCCTGTGCTAAAATAAAACAAACAATATGAAGATCCAAGAGCGGATGGGCAGAAAGAGTATACTTAAAAAAACAGCGTCTGTCCCTAACGAAAAGCTGAGCGCAAAAATCAAAACAACACAACAACCAAAATGCAAACAAAAATGAAATCTATGAATCTACCTGCCTAGTGTTTAAACCCTTAGGGGCAAAGCAATCTAGCCGATATTGCCAGAAGCTTTCCCGCATCCTATTTCCCCCCGTTAGCCTATCAATTATCTTGACACTAATATCCTTCAGAAACCCGTGGTGGCCTTCTTCAGTAAAACGCCTGAAGAATTCCACCTGGGGTACTGAGGCCCCCGAATTAAACTTACGACTGCACGCCTTGTAATTGTTAAACCTAAGCCTAAAAGGCGTGCAGGTGCTACCAACATATTGTACACCACAAACAGTACATTCCAACAAATACACAACATTTGACGAGTCACAGTTAAACGAATAGTTTATCCTATATTCCCGGCTATCTATGTTCGAATGAAAATGCTCACTATTGCTCATGACATTACACACTTGACAACGAGATTTACCACAACGAGAACATCCCAACGAGAACAGAATATATATATATATATATATATATATATATATATATTCTCATAAGCTCATTCACTATATGTATTAAAATAGAAATATGTACTCAGAAAAAACACATGCTTGTAAACGTTTCGGCCAAAGCCTTCATCAGTATAACATTTCAAAATCAGATGGAGCACACATATAGATAATGAATTACAAAAACAATACAAAACAATAGCCTAAGCGGGTCCTACCTATTACAATGCGTAATTAAAATGTGTAAAAGCAGCTGGTAATACAAAGGTGGTGGGAGAAAGATCAAAGAAAGCGCAGAGTTAAGAACTGCTGAAGTCGGTGGCTGCGCTAACTCTGCACTTTCTTTGATCGTTCTCCCACCACTTTTGTATTACCAGCTGCTTTTACACATTTTAATTACGCATTGTAATAGGTAGGACCCGCTTAGGATATTGTTTGGTATTGTTTTCGTAATTCATTATCTATATGTATGCTCCATCTGATTTTGAAAAGTCATACTGATGAAGGCTTTGGCCGAAACGTTTACAAGCATGTGTTTTTTCTGAGTACATATTTCTACTTTAATACATATAGTGAATGAGCTTATGAGAATATATATATATTCTGTTCTCGTTGGGATGTTCTCGTTGTGGTAAATCTCGTTGTCAAGTCTGTAATGTCATGAGCAATAGTGAGCATTTTCATTCGAACATAGATAGCCGGGAATATAGGATAAATTATTCGTTTAATTGTGACTCGTCAAACGTCGTGTATTTGTTGGAATGTACTGTTTGTGGTGTACAATATGTTGGTAGCACCTGCACGCCTTTTAGGCTTAGGTTTGATAATTATAAGGCGTGCAGTCGTAAGTTTATTTTGGGGGTCTCAGTTCCCCAGGTGGAATTCTTCAGGCATTTTACTGAAGAAGGCCACCATGGGTTTCTGAAGGATATCAGTGTTAAGATTATCGATCTTGTATTGTTTTTTTAATTTCTGAATCTATATGTACGCTCCGTCTCACGGCAAGAAATACGTTAATTTCAATATAATTTCTAGGTTGTGACTTGTGGAAGTTTCCATTAGTCTCCATAGTTGAAATTCTGCTTCCCTAATCTCACAATAGTTTCCTTCGCTGGAGATTTACACTGTAGATTTCCGAAAAGTCTCCGTAGCGTAAATCAACACGCAAAGTGTTCAGGGCCGATACCAGCTATGCCTGCGTAGGGGGGGGGGCGAAAAACCAAAATTTTCCGACGAAAAAACCATCAACAACAACAGCAACAACAACAGTTGTACCGATCTAACTCCGCGGTAACTAAAATTTGGCCACATTTCGCAATTCAACGTTGAAATCAACACAATTAGTTAATATCAATCAAAAATATGCCATAAATTCAATAATTTCTGTTGGAATTTATGTTTTTACACCAAAAAATTCATGTTTTTCTCCATTATTTCTCCTCAAAATCCTCCAAAACTAGTCATTTAGAACACAAAAATTCCGACAAGAGAGCAAAATTTTCCGACAAATGGTCTGCTGGGGGGGCGCTCCGCCCCCCAGCCCCCTCATTGGCTTCGGCCCTGAAAGTGTTCCTCTATAAAGATTTCTAGTTTCCTATTGATTTCCAGTATGTGAAATTGTTGTTCTTACAACAATTGTTGTTTTTGTTTTTAACAGAAAATCTTATTCAAAATTTCATTTCATTGAGAGAGATGTTAGCTAATAATTAATCATTTTTATTTCAATCAAGTTTGCTACAACAGTGGCTGATGAAACAGTTTGATCAAATAACCATTTGAATATCCAATTTTCTTCTGACATTGTTCAAAGAAAAATGTTTAACTACTGGAAGATGAAAAACAGTGATGACACATACAGGTGCATAAGGATAGTGGTTTAAAAGCTATTTTTGCTTGAATTCCTGACTTGACAAAGCAGATAACGGACAGCGTATTTCTTGAAGGCGAAATTAGACACCACATGTTGCTTGCAAGACTCTGCGTGAATACTGTGCGATGGGCCTTTGTGGCGTTTGTATGTGGTTTTTACACAATGCATGAATGAAGGGTCGCTTAAAGATCAAAAACGCGATGACATGCTTGCGGAAAGCGTGTTTGCCTTTTCTCAAGTTGGAAAATTTGATATCACGAGTTTCAATTTGAGCGCCAAGAATCAGTCTTTTCACTACTCATATTTCAAAGCTGGAAGCATCGCAGATCCATTCGCTACAATTTTGAAGTTCTAAGTGGCTTTGAACACCTAATCAAGTCTTTTTATGGAATCTGAACAGACAAGTAAGTTAAATCTCTATCATAACTCTTCTAGCAGACTAGGGAGTCTTTTCAAGGAAACCTGTTGTGTTAGAAAGATAAAGATCGGTGCGAAGCCTAATATCCAGAGACAGGCTCCAGTCCTGCATACCTCGGTATGTGATGTCGTTCTGCGTGAAAATGCAAGTAACCGCACAAGAGTACGGAGAAACTGTGTCTGATATATTGGGAACTGATATTTCTAAACCATGTTTATCGAATACTGCTACCTTTATCATATTACAAGAATTCTTACTGCATTTTTTCTCTTGTTGTCTTTTAAGATCTCACGAAGAAGCAAAGATCAGCTAGGCCTATTCTACGGAGAGGAGCAAAGGTAAGGACTTCTTTTCATTCCTTTCTGTTACAATGAGTTCTTTCCTTAACTTACATTCCTTTCAGTGACTACTCAAAACTTGAATTAAGGATTTAAAGATTTTATTTGATACAATCCAAGGTATATTCACCCTCACAGTTGAACAAGAAGAACGCATAACAGAGCACATTTTATGAAGCATTTCTTATGATCACTGAAATTAGTCTTAATTCCTTTTGTTATTTTGATGAAAACAGGAAAGCACTTTCATGCACAATATCTGTCTGCCAAATGTCAATTCCTACAAAAGGGTCTGGGTGCGACTGCGAAATCATATCCCAAGCATTCACGCTGTGTCACCAACTGAAGCTCCCCTCAGCAGCATTATTAACAGAGCAACAACAGCAGCAACATTATGCATGGGCTAGCGAGAGAGGTCTGCGCAACTGATTCACTCTTCTTTTTCACAGAATCAATAGCCTGCGTGCAGACTTTGGTTACTGGGGAGGAGAGGCCTGTTCCTCAAGTTCAATTTCATTATAAAAAGGACATATTCATCTTATTTCGACTTGTTTCTTGTAATTTAATTTGGCCATTTCGAAGATATTTGAGCAATAAACAATGAGAAGGTGAGGAAACTGCAAACAATGTTTACTTCCTCAAAGAAAGATGCAATGATGCTTTCAGTACTGCGTCAACTTGTTAGTTTCCTATAAATCTTGAAAAAGTATGCAGGAATTTTTTTGCACAATTCTTGTAGAGTTTAACAATGGTCACAAAACTGACAAAATTTTCATCAAATTCAGCAAGGAACACAAAGAAATACATGCAGCTTTTTGAGCCAACAAGGGTATCAAACATAACCAAATCATGCCTCTGCTTTGAGTTACTAATATCTTTTGATAACAACAAGGAATTTGAGTCGTTACCTCCAGAAAGTTTCTTAAATATCAGACTCTTAAGTGCTCAAATTTAATCGAAATCAACAAACTATACACCATATCAAATCTTTACCTAATGAGAGCAATTCAGTGCCACGGATTAAGACATAATCGACTACGAAGTGACTTGATAGAAGCAAAAAAAAAATATTTTTTCCTGACTCTCTATCCTACTTTACTTGTGCTCAAACACATGTAATTAAAAAGTTACAGAATCTTGCAGAGGATAAAATTTTATCTCACTTTTTCAAATAAATTCATTCGGAAATGGGATTTCAACTTCAATTGTTTAAATGGTATTGCTCAATATTGGTGCTTTACGCACATCTAACACCCTTGATATATGTGTTTTTGAATGTCTGATAGCCAGAAACTTAATGGTTGCTTTGCACGCAGTGGAAGGATGAAGTAATCCTCAGTATATAATAAGAACGTTGATGACTGGTAGAATCAAATGAGCAAATGGCCACGGTTACTGAACTGTTTATAAGGACATTGTGGTTGTCAATGTCATTTATTAGCTGGTAGTTTTCTTTTAGACGACGATTTCAACAACAGTTTCCCATTGTCAACAAGATGCTAAGTCCTGTTCGTCAGAATGCACTAGTAGGGACCTGAATCAAAAAATGTCATAACAGAAAACAGTGACCACATGAGGGCCACATTCAGTTTCAAACTAAGACTGTTTGTAGCACACAGTGTGCTCATAAGGGACAAAGCCCTACCAGTTCCAGTCAAACATATAGATAGTAGTCCTGCAGTCTGAACCGCAAAGCATTAATGTGGGCAAAATCCGATCTCTGAGCTCTGATGTTTCTTATGGCTTCTGAAAGAGTCTTTTCTATTTTTTGAAAGGAGGCAATAAAAGTTTGTTATCTTATGGTAATGTACCTTGTAATCTAACAGTTTTACTCGCGTTTAGCATCAAACTAAGTACATTGGATTCGGCACTTAAACAGCACTAGCTACCAACTGCTACAGCGATTTAAATTGCACAGGGTGTCTCAAAAAACTTGTTCGACGTTTGATTCAATATAGTTGTGGCCAAGAGTATAAGACCACAATTTTTTCAACAACGTTTCTTGGCATAACGAAATAGAACCCTAGCGCTCTGCATACTTACTCTTTTACGGTGTGTTTGGATCAAACTTCCATGCAGATTCCAAAATTCAATGTGGTTTTTAGGATTTCTGCGCCCATTCGCCATGACATCACAATGAAATCTTCAGAAATTGTCGAAAATTGTAGTAGCTGTGCCAACAAGGGGTGTGACCCAAAAAATTGGTACTGGAGGGCCTACAGTCTACAGCTCGGCCTTAAGTTTAAGATAAGTACTTTATTTTTGATGTGAAGCAACAAACTGCATAGTTATTCGAATTAATCTTCAATAATTTCTTTATTATTCTAATTATCTTACATCATAACCACATAACTTTTTTCATGCTTTTCCAAGGGTGGTCTTAAACTTTTGGCCCAAGCTTTGGACAAAAGGCTCTCCACTACTATTTTCTCTGAAGCAATGTTTTTCGTAAGATTTCAATATTTTACAAACAAATCACAGAAATGAACTGCGCATAATGTAAAGTCCAGCTGGGGAAAAGTACTTTTGGCCACAACCTTTGTCTGCAGAATCACTACAATTTCCGAGAGTTTCTGTAGATTTCATTGTGACGTTACAGCAGAATGGTGCAAAAATTGAAAAAAACAGCATCAAAGTTTGGAATCTACATGGAAAGTTGACCTCAACCAACTCTAGTCGAGTAAATCAGGTAAAGTGCCAGGGTTCCATTTTGTTACCCCAAGAAAAGTTGTTGAGCAAAATGTGGTCTTAAACTTTTTCCTCGATTGTATAAAAACAATTATTGGTGACAAGAACAGTGTCATGCGACGATAACCCTGTCGCTAAGATTTTGAAATAGCTTTAGAGACCAGAATCTTACAAATCAGTTAAAAATTCACCGAGTTACGTGCTTTCAAATGTCAAAAATATGAGGCAGTTGAAACCAGAGGCCCCTAGTACTTTTAATGCAAAGAAGCTTCACAATCAAGGTAAGAGAAGGTCATCCAATGTCATACCTCTCGCTAATATCCGATGAAACCAAACAGGACTTCGAAAGTGACTTAATTCTCATATTCATGGTTAAGATTTGCTTAAGATAAAATGTGTCCAAAAACAGTAGTTTGAAGCAACCTCGACAAGATGCTAAATCTTTTCCGTCAGAGCATCCATACACTGGAAAGTTAGGTTATGGAAAATCTCTCAAATCCCAACTGTTTCCCTCCGAAACAAACGAGAAATAAAAGAAAGAATAGCACATGCTAACTTTAACGAAAATGCCATTTAAAGGCCTCTGGTTTCGGCACTCGCATAAACTTGAACTTCAAAAACTCCCTGAACTCCCCGAATATTCGTCGGATTTGCAAAATTCTGGTGTCTAAAATTGATTAAAAATCTCAGGAGCTCTGTTATTTCATCAATGTAGCCCTTCATAAGATTTTAATTTTTTAACATTTAATCAAACGTCAAACATTTTTGAGACACCCTATACAGTATAACATATGCTAATTCCACTCGATTTCTTCTCCTTTAGCAAATGGAATCAAAAGCGAACTTGTTCCTTCTGAAGAAACAACGTGACAAAACAGCAAGTGTCAAACGAGGCAAACAAGGAGGATGTTTGACAATTAGAACTCCTTACTGGCGCAGCGAAGAGCGTAACAAGCAGATTAAGAGAATGGAAGATACAATCTCTCTGAACAAGCATGTGCACCTTGTAACGTAGGATATTACTGAAAGTAGAAGGCAGTTATGAACCATTATTCTACCTAGAACACTTTTCCGTATAAGTCATATCACTGAAAGTTTAAAGAATGCATGAACTTGTCAAATGTTTTGTTAGAAAAACTACACAAAGGTCAGAAATCTTTCAGGGAGACCACAATCGCAGTGTCAAAATCCATAAAACATAGCTAAGAAAGATGGGGAAGAGTTGTTTACAGGGTGGACCGAAAAGAACATCAACTGTGTTTATTTAAAATGGGGTGCGAATGAAGTATTGGACTGGATCAAAGCTTATTTGATAGCCGAAAGAATGACATATTTTATTGATAGTTGCTCTACTTTCCGAGCCCTAGAAAGGTAGATAATTCTAATCATTCAAACAATTGTTTCCTCTTAAGAGTGAAGACTGATATCTTCATAAAAGTAGCAGCGTATACCATGTGATAATTTTGCAAAGATCCGTTTTTAAATTTTTATTGAAGTGAAACGTATTTGCACCACGCTGTAAATAAAGAGATTACTTTCCCTTTTTCATACATTTTGAGGCGAGGAATGACCAACATCAAATCTTACCTATGTTGCAAATGTCCAGAAAAAATAGAACGAAACTCGCAATAAGTGCTTCATCCTAGCAAAGCAGCTATCAATCAAACGTCCATTCATTCCACTTTTCTTCTATTGCTCAGTATTCGATACACTACAAATCCTCGAATAGCGGAAGTTCTTTCCGTTACAGTAGTGTCCCGCATATAAGAAACATGAATTTAAGAAACACCAGACCTCAATTTTCAAACTAGTACCCCTTCTTATAAGAAACTGGTCCCGATCTGAAAAATGCTTGTTTCTAATTCAAAAACAATGCATATATTAGAAATTCGAAGAACATGATAAATTCAGGTTTATAGTTGAATCAGACTGTACCTTTTCAAATGAAAACAATAATTTTGCATGGTAATGAAGCAAAAAGCACCTTCCTTGAAGTAGCTTCTCTTGATAGTGAAAATTTACAAATGCAAATCAAAGTAGTGTTTGATATGACAATCATATAGCTTGTGTCTGATTAGTTCATTGATGGTACAAATTTTTATGACAAGAAACTTAAGAAACTTTCCCTGATTCGAAGTTTATACCTCATTTTATAAGAAACACACCAGACCTCAAATTGAAAATGTTGCTTCTTATATGCGGGACACTACTGTATGCTTTGTCTATCTCGATTAACGTCTTACTTAATTCAGGGACCAAGTGTTGGTAGTTACGTCATTTAGTTGTCATAAATTTGATAGGGTTTTTAAAAAGTTGAGGGTTTGATTTTGTTACCCAGTGGCGTTAGAGATATGCTCTCCTTGCTTTTGATTCTGAATAAACTATATCGGTCTTAGCGGAGAAAGTGTTTGAAAGGAATTTGCCATACCCGAGCCTTCTTGGAAAGGAGCATTATTGGACATTCGTGATTTATGCAGTAACCTAGCGGTAGAACTATAAATTATGATTGTGAAAGCATTTCTGTAAACTTTGTAGTTCTTCACATGTTAGCTTCCAAATCTTTAAAATTCTTTAGATTTTTAGAGCGTTCGTTATTGAATGGCTCGATATACATTGTAAGCTTTACTTCATTATTCGGTAATATCCAGTATGTTATGATATACTTCTAGCGTATGAAGACATGGTGTTTCATTGTTTCAGATTCTAATGTGTTAGCAATTTTTTTATTCTGAAACCAGAAATGATCCATTCAAGACAGATTGTCTTCCATTTAATGTCCATTGGTCTTTATGATTTTATTGAAGTTTGATCCATTCATCTAAATAGCCATTCCAAGTCGTGAACCATCGTAGTTGAAATGAGCAAATCGAAATATTGCAGTAAATTTGCATATCTATTAAGGGGGGATCTATCAACCAGGAAAAGGGCAAAAATTACCACGGAAACCACGAGGAAACTATTGTGAAATTGCTAGAAACATGACGAATCTCACTTTGTGAAATTTTAAATCTCCTGAAAAACATCTTTTACACGAGTTGTGTGCGCTAAAGAAACTTGAGATCTCACAATGGTTTAACTTGAAAATCCGTAATTTAACAAGCGTTTCCCTTGTTGGAAACGCAGAGTGTGCGTACTGAGAAAACATGGGAAATGGAAACGTTCCTTTAACAATAGTTTCTCGTGTTGGAAACTAATGAGTAAATCTCACGCTTCCTGTTCGTGTATTCAATAGAAACCAAAGGAAACTGGACCTTTAACAGTAGATTACGACTTAAAAAACATTGTGAAATTGATGTATTTCTTGCCGTGTCTAATTTTGAATAGTCATACTGATGAAGGCTTCGGCCGAAACGTTTAATGAATGTGTTTTTCTTGAGAATCTATATTTACTTGATTACATATTGCGAATGAGCTTATGAGAATATATTTATTTATTGCTTAGAATAGGATAGAAGGATAATTAGATGGAGCGGACATTATTGATTTTGAATTCATTCAGCAACTTAACAAAACTGGAACATCATCGATGCTTTTTGGAATTTTGCAAGAACGCAAATGTGATACCGCTCGGACTTCGGCTAAAGAAAACACCATCGTTGCTTGGAAAGCCATCTGGAGATTTTGGGGAGACTTGGAAAAATTTTCTTGATACTGCACAAGGACAGCTGCTGACGCTTCTTCTTATCCAATACCGGGAACAGCTAGAAGGGACATTCAACAGAGCGTATGAGATTCTGCGGAAATCACGAGAAGAGCTGACCAGAGAGGAATTAGACCACATCAGAGAGCAGGTCCAGAGTTTGAAGGAGAATTTGCAAAAAAAAGAGGGAGAAGAAGGCGCTGAAATTATGCACTGACTCGGGGATAAATCTGTCAACCGAAAGGCTACAAGCGTTAAGCACAACCGATCACCACAATGACGAGTTATTTGACAGCAGTGACCTTCAGCCAGCAGAGCAACGGGAAGATGATACGATAGCGATACAGGCCACGATCAGGGAAGAGGAAGATGAAGATACTTGCATAACGGAAGATGGTAGATTGATTGGACGATTTGTCAGTGGGAGTGTGGTGAACCTATCACGGAGGGAACTTTCGGAAGAAGACATAAGTCTTCTTTCGAAAGGCCTGAAGTTTTCACCCACTCCTACTGACATCGATAAAGCACAACTTAAATCGGACCTTGAAGTATATAAGAAAAGAATGAGACTGAGATGGCACTTTAGGAACCAAGAGGAAAATTTTACACCGGACAATAGTGATAACCAATTTAAAGTTAAGTCTACGTGGCAGCCCCCTAAGGACGACCCTGTCTTAGAAAATTATCTTTCGCTGCTGGAGGAGGAGGTAATGTCTGTCTCGCCGGAGGGTAAGAATTTTTGTAATCTTTCTTCTTCTGAACAACTTTCTTTGAAACAGCTTAAATGTGATAGGAACATAGTTATCAAGAGAGCGGACAAGGGATCAGCGGTTGTAGTTTGGGATCGGGGGATTATATAAGTGAGGCTAACCGACAACTAGACGATAGGCAGGTTTATGAAGAAGTAGAGGTGGACCCCTCGGTAGATTTGGGTAAGACCATTAATTCTAGGTTGCATGAGCTGAGGGAGGAGGACCCGGGATTAGAGGAAGTGACTGTATATTTAGAGGTTAAGGATTCTAAGTTAGGTAGATTCCATTTATTGCCCAAGATCCACAAGGGTGTTAGTAGTGTAAAGGGGAGACCAGTCATTTCCAATAGTGGTACTATAACGGAGCATATTTCAGAATATCTAGACCACCATCTAAACCCGTTAGTTAGCCAAAGTAGGTCGTATGTTAAGGATACTAACCATTTTTGGTCTAAGTTAAGTAAGTTAGGTAGGATACCAGAGGGGGCTTTGTTATGTACTGTTGATGTTGTGGGGCTCTATCACAGCATTCCACACGGGGAGGGTTTAGAGGCCATCAGGGAGGTGCTGGATAGAAGGAAAACCCCGGGCGTGGCTACTGATACCCTAGTGGGGTTGGCGCCCTTGGTCTTGGAGAATAATTATTTTGAATTTAACGATAGGTTTTATAGGCAGAAATTGGGCACGGCTATAGGCACGAAGTTCGCTCCGGCCTATGCCAATCTCTTAATGACCCTGTTGGAGGAGAGGTTGTTGGAAGCTTCACCCGACAAGCCCCTCATCTGGATGAGATTCATCGATGATGTCTTTTTTATCTGGATGCACGGGGAAGAAAAGTTGAAGTCTTTCATCGATCATCTCAACAGTAGTCACGAAACCATTAACCCTATTTTAACCGGGGGGGGGGCATTGTTCGCCCCCCCTCCCGAACTTTGTTTAATAGCTCCTAAACGATGATAGCTATGGCACTGAAACTTCCTGACTTTTCCTAAAATTTAACTGGCAATTAGAAAATAAGAATTTCAATGCCTATTGTTAGACCACGTGACCACCAGATGCCCATATTTGGAGAGTGGTCACAAAGAAAATCGCAGAAACTGCTCTAGTTTCTTCATTTGGTGTCAAATCTCATCAATATATATACCATTCGATTTGTCTCGACGAGTACTTTCATTTGATTTATAATTTATCTATATTTGCTGACGTCGGCAATTTACAATTTCTATGACGTAATAAATCTTTATGACGTCATAGTTCTAATTAATTAGCAATTTTCATATGAAAAAGCATGCAATGACTTGAAATATTCATAAAACCATTTGATTTCACCCAAATTATGCGAAATTGATGATGTTTAAGCATTATCATTAAGGAAGCAATTTTGCATTGAATCGAATTGCCATTATTTATATAGTTAATTAATTAAAAACCACAAATATCAATATAAAACTGAATTAAATCTGAAACTAAGACTATCAAGTAAGTATCTGGATAGATTTTAGCCTAATTTAGCCAGTTAATTAATGTAAATCTACCTTTTTCTCCTAGTAGCTCAATTTTTCAAAATTTACCCTATTTTTGGTTGCCTAGCAACCAATCACGTGATTAAAAATTAATTGATGCTATTTTTGGATTTTCCTTTATTTAATTATGACACAGTGCAAGTTTCATTGTCATAGCTATTATAGTTGCGAAGATAATTAGGTGGGCGAAAAACGCCCCCCCCCGGTAGAAAATCACTTTTTTTCACCCGGTTAAAATAGGGTTAAGTTTACTAGCGAGCAATCACGAGATAGTATTAGTTTCTTAGATGTTCAGGTTAGCGTGGGGGAGGGGGGAGTCCTTTCGACAGACTTGTTCTGCAAGCCAACTGATACACATCAGTACTTGCATAAGAAGTCTTGTCACCCCTGGCATACGAAGAAGGCGATCACCTATGGTCAGGCTCTTAGGTTTTGTAGGATATGTTCAGAGGATCGCCAGTTTCAGGAGAGGGTAGGCGAGTTAGCTGAATGGCTTAAGGACAGGGGCTACGAAGAGTCTTTAGTTAATGAGCAAATAGATAGGGTACGTAGGTTGGATAGGGAAACCGCTTTTGTCATTACCCGCTACTTTACACATTTTAAATACGCATTGTAATTAATAGGATCCCGCTTAGGCTATTGTCTTGTATTGTTTTTTTAATTTCTGAATCTATATGTACGCTCCGTAACAATTTGAATAGCCATACTGATGAAGGCTTCGGCCGAAACGTTTAATTCACAAGAAGAGCAAGGAGTGGTGAAACAGTGTCCAATGATAGTTTTATTGGTATACTATTAGGACCTACAGATTTGGAAGGATTTAAAATATTGATTAGATCGTTGACTTCTAACAAAGTAACTGGTGTAAGAAAAAGTGAATAGCCAGTTCTGTTAGATAAATATTCAAGAGGAGATTTTGGAGTAAGTGGGATTGTCTTTGCTATACCATCAGCCACATTGACATAAAAGGCGTTAAAAATATTAGACATTTTAGATTGGTCTGAAGTTAAGTTTCCATCTTTGCCTTTGATTTCGTTGATTGAAGGAGAAGTGGAGGACTCATGAGAAATTATTGTCTTGATACCTGACCATATTTTTTTCATATTTTGACTATTGACAGAAAAATAATCATGAAAATACCTTGCTTTACTTTCTTTTAATTCATTGGATACACGGTTTCTAAACTTCTCATATAACCTAAAGTCATCAGGAGTCTGTCTTTTTTTCTTTTTTTACGATCCATTTAAAAACTTACAAGAAATATTACCTAATAACACTACTTACAAAATACTATACCCTACTACAAGAACAATGCCATTTGGAGCGAAAAACTACGTCTACCAAATGGCAACATAGAACTGAAAACACGAACATAGCACCATACGTAACGACTTGAGAGACAAAGATTTCACATGAAATTACACGTGACTGCCAACACATAACTACTACAAAAAAGAAAGAACGTAAACTTACAAGGGACTTGGTGGTTGTATGGCTTATAACTGAGATATAAATTTCTAATCAAAACGACCAGTTTCATGCATAAAACGGAGCGTTAAAAGAAGTATATTCTTATTGAGACTATCGGGAAAATCTTTATCACCGTACAATAAAATCTGCATTAGAAACTCGTTTGAAAGATCGGTATGTCCAAGTGGTCGTAATAAAGCGGAGACTCCAGCGAGAAGATCTCTACGTGGTACTTCCAGAGAAGGGCAGAGCAACAAAAAGTGCTCCGTATCCTCAATGCCATCATTGATAGGGCACATTGGGTTTACAGTGTCTCTGAAGTTGTGTTTGAATTTGTGAAAATTCAGTTTACTGAGGCCCATCCTAAGTTGGGTAAGATACAAAAGTCTTGTTGGATCATGTATTCGAAAGACAGATTTTGGCAAAGGGCGAGTCTGTTGCTTCCTTAGTTTCAAAAAAATCTTCTCTTGTATTCTCATCATCTTCAATATTCTATTTTTTATCCATGGCTTATCTTTGAGTTTCATTTCCTTTCTACTCCGCCTTTTGATTGGAGCATGCTTATTTGTTAAAGTATTGAGATCTTTCAAAAACCTATCAAATTTATTATTCACATCCAAGTCACAGTTTTCTAAATAAGTAAAATCAATCTGATTGAAGTCGTCAAGAAATCTGTCTTCCTTAAACCTAAAGTAATCATATTTAAATAATTCAGATTTACTTTGGCTAACATGAGTAGTTTTCAAAATAAAAAACTGGGGAAAGTTGTCAGTAATTTGCATCATAATATTGCCACTTGTTATACTTGCATTGATAGCATTAGTGTATATGTTATCAATAACTGATGCTCTATGTTCCGAGACCCTAGTATGATGATAAACGCAAGGAAGAAGACTGTGTGAGAAGAAGTTGTTAACAAAGTCACTTGTTGGTGAATGGAAAGCATAATCTAGAAGGTTGACATTGAAATCACCCATTATAAATACCAGCTTGTTTGGAGATATTTTTGGAGAGAAGATTCTGAAAATGAGATATAAGGTTATCAATAGCTGAACAAGGATGTCTGTAAACACAACAAGTTAGGAAATTTTTGTCATTTTTTGCTTCAATTTCAACCCATACTGTTTCAAAATCATCTGTGCAAGAGTCTAAATCAGTTCTTGGATTGGAAGTAAGAGAATCTTTAATGTACAAACCAACATCACCATTCTGTGTAAGCGACTGAGTCTTAAAAAAGGTATAGCCAGGAATATCAACATTTGACGGCAAGGGATTTTCAATGGAATGCCATATTTCAGACACTCCAATCACCACTGGATTCAAATTAGTATGAGCAGATAAAGAAACTAATTCATCATGATGAAGGGAAAGGCTTCTAATATTAGTGTGAAGAATAGAAAAGTCAGTAGAGGATAATTGTAAAGAAGAGAGTTCAAGTAAAGTGAAGTAGCGAGAATCAATATTTTGAGGCATGTGCTCATCAATATCATAATCACAAAGATTGAGCAAGTCCATAAGGTTGAAGTAACTTCAAATGAGGGTGCAGAGTCAGTGAATGAGGGTAGATCAATCACGGAGTCCTAAAAATTCATCATTTGCCAAGGAGCCAAATGGAAACATAATGGTGGTACATTTTTTGCAAAACCAAAAAACATCATCAGGTTCTTTCTCAAGTTCTTCATATTCTGAAGCAAAGATTTCATTGCATTTTGAGTGGATGTAAAAATTGCAGTTATTACAAAAAATTGCCTTTTGGTTCACTAGTATATTTTTGTGGCAAATACCACATGGATATTTAGGAGGATTCATTTCTTATTATGAACTGAAAGACTGAAAATGCTGAAGGTAATTTAAATCATCAAGGAATAAACACAAAATCAATACCTTTAAAAGCAGTAAACACAATATGAATGTACTTTGAGTCTTTATACGAGGCTCTAATTGACATTAAAAGAAACTTCATTTTCAGATTCTTCTTTGTTAGATCCATGACTTGTTTTATCAGATTCTTCACCTGGAGTTGGAGTAGAGCTCCTTGTGCCATGTGGTCCTCTATTGATTGGACGAACAACAAGACGATCCATTACCAAGTATACAACATGACCCTGTGCTCTGGCACTTAAAATCTCTGGTATGAGCTGAGCTCTCCTTTCCAGAACTCTGTTTGAGAAATCCACTTTATAACTGATATCTTTTGGTTCTTTCTTCTGTGCATCTTTGATCACTGCAGAATTTTGCTTCCAGCCTTGCATTTTGGCCACAATTGGCCTTGGACCTTCATCTTTCCTTCTCCCAGCACCAGCCTGTTGATTCCTGGAGCGTGCACGCTTGTCACCATTTTTAGGCCCAACCCTATGTGCTCTCTCAATAAGAATTTCTTCTTTTATGTCCAACTTTTCTGCAATAGCCTCTTATAGTTTGCTTTCTCAATCATCCCATGTTTCACCGTGTTCCTTCAGAATCCCGAAAACCTTGATATTGTTTCTTCTATTTTGGTTCTCGAGGTAGTCACTTTTCCCCTCAATTTCATCTAGGCCCTTAAAAACATCATTCAGAGCTGTAGCCTGAGCAGCAATTGTAACCGCTATCTCAGAAACTTTTTGTTTGTTCTCATCCACATCTTTTTGGGTGAACTGAATACTGGCTTTGATATCATTTGCATTTTTTTTTAGTGCTTTTAAATCTCCTCTGAACACGTTTATCACCATCTCTATCATGGACCGATAGCTCTTGGCCTGAACATCCAGCAATTCTCTTACATAATCTTTCAACGAAATTGGTTCATCCATTTGATATTGAATTCATCAATAAATACTCATCATAACTAAACTGAATAGTTTTTATAAAAACAAAGTAAGTAACTTAAGCAACTTGAAATTAGATTTTGTCGCACGTGGTTTGACCACCATCCGCCATCTTGCTCGATGAAATTTTCGTATGTTTTTTCTTAGAAATGTTTTCAAAAAACAAACGATCGACACACACGATGTACGCGACAGGCGACCAGGAATGACTTCGTCATTCCAAAAACAAAACAAAATTTCGTTAGACGCAGCATAGGATATGTTGTTGCTATTACCGGGAGCACAATCCGGAGCAAAATAAAAAATTCCAAAACAAATGCCATATTTAGTAAAGATTTTCCAAGTATCTACAACAGAAATACTAATTTCACTACACGTCAGCAATGTACAATGTACATTTTCGCCCCCCCCCAAAAAAAACTATTTTTACCATTTGTTTTTTTCTCTCTCCCCCCTTCTCTCTATCCGTCTCTATTTTTTCTCTCATTCTGTTTTCGCATCAATAGCGTGTATACATTTTTAGATAAAATTGCCAAGAAGGTATGATGTAAACAAGTGAAAAGGGTCCTCCGTTTTGTGTCCTATACAGGTTTGGGTTCCAACAGAAATGAGCTACAAAATTAAACACAGCTTATTAGGCTTGTTCGGCAATCTTCTTTCAACGTCGTCTCGGCGGCAAACTACAATTCGTCTCAGCTTATCTAATTCGCCAACTTAAACTTCTAAAGAAACACATCAAACGAACTAAATGGAACCAAAGCGTCCTGACTATCTTCCTTCTTCAACTTCTTTCAATCAACGACTGGGTGGGTTTTCCAATGCATCAAACAAGACAACAATAGTCAATTTACGTCATTGCATCACATGCTGGTATCAGGCGAGCTTTGTTTATAAATTATAAATGCAATATCAGTGCACCTCACGAACACACACCCGGAATCTTATTTCTTAACACAAGTTTTAAAACATGTAAGCTACTTGAGTAGGGGTACTTCGTCAGCCCTTTAGGGTTTCTTTTGAGAGGAACGCCTCTTCTTCTCCAGAGTATTCAAGTATCCCGAACAGCTATTTTTTAAGATTACATTCATAATGAGCAGAAATGTAGTAGATTAAAATTTTTTGGTCAAATGAAATTGAATGAATGAACGAATGAATGAATGAATGAATGCCAAAAGTCCTTGAAACACTTCGGCCGATATCTGCATTTTTAACCATGTAATCATCACGTTTAAGAACCCCCTTACCCCCGAAACAATGTTGATATAAGAGTTTACTGTCCCAGCATTCCAGCAGAGTCGCGAAACGTCCTGTCATCCCAATTTTTTACGACTAAACAACATTGTCCTGAGGCGTCAAACATTACAGGAAGGAATACGTTCGATGTTCATCTTTGTTATGGTTAATTCTAACAGAAACGATAACGATTTTGTATTAACGAGAATTAATGACATTTCGTTTTGTCTTATACTTAGTGGAACTATTTGTACAATGAACACCAGCAGGATGATGGAAATTGTAGATCAATACCGGCTGAAAAAGATCGACTTGGCACCAAGAGAAAAAGGTAGGCATTCTGAAGCTGTTGTTTAAATTGGGACCTCCTACAAGCTATAATTCTTAGAAGCTATGATTTGGGAGAAATTGCAAGTGATAAATTGAGTCTGCTAAATTCCGTCCCAAGCGTCACAAAACGTGTCAACGTGCCTAGGTGCCAAATTTACTTATGTGCTAACGTGCCATGTCATGTTAGGTGCCAACGTGCCAACTTGCCAGCGTGCCAAATTTTCCTACGTGCCAACGTACCTTGATATGTTACATGCCAACGTCCCAACGTGCCTAAGTGCCAAATTTTCTTACGTGCCAACGTGCCATTGCATGTTACGTGCCAACGTGCCAAATTTCCTTACGCGCCAACTTTCCATTGCATGCTACGTGCCAACTTGCCTACGTGCCTACGTGCCAAATTCTTTTTGGTGCATTATTGCTATCACATTTTGCGTGCCAAAATTTCTTAGAAGTTAGCACTCCAATGTACCGATTTGCCAGCATGTCACTCTATATGGCACGCCGTTTTCGTCAAAAATACTTTCGTGTCATTACATAAAACTTCCCGCATTTCATTGAATTTCATTCGTATTCGTATGAAGGTTCTTTCTAATAATATAAACATTTCTCAAGCTTCTAGAGCTTCCTTTCTTTTATTTATATCATTCCTTCGATCTTTATACGACTTGTTCAATTTAATAAAACTAGTTCATTTTTATAAGACTTGTTCACTTTTATGAGACTTGTTCACTTTTGTAAAACTTGTTCACTTTTATCAAACTTGTGCATTTTATAAAACTTCTTCACTTTTTTCCAACAAGTACATTTATTCAGTCTCAGTGTGAGTCAAACCATGTTTCCCAACTAAAGCCAGTCCATGATGCTAGCATGCGCTCGTTCACCATTGAACTCTACTTATTGATAAAAGAAGATGGACGCCGCGACAAGGCACAATGCGTTGATAGATCGACTATCTGAGATGATCGAATCATCGAGGAGAAATATTATGCATCCACTATCAGCTGTTGGCACTAGGAAAAAGAACCTGCAAGCAGTTTTGTGAATCGAGTTTTGTGTAATAGCGGAGAGATTGAAATATTTTCGTGATTTTTTCTTGTGGTTCTATGAGAAATAAAATTATAGATGATTTCAAAATGCAAGAATCCATCAACTTTTCTGAGCGTCAATAATGTCAACCGAGGTAGGCCCAGTCACAACCCAACTCATGCAGATAGATGCAGATTTACACGAGGTAGAAGAGCTGGGTCTGTACCAGGAGGCTCGCTTAGAAGAGTTGGCTTGTGACTGGGCCTACTTCGGTTGATCTATTTTTTTTTATTCAATATGAAAATTTACAAAACGAGATACTTAAGACTATTGGACTACAAACTACTAGACTACATAATAAGAACGATAACCCGGGAAGCAAGAACCCATGACCATCCCAAGGGTCATTAAGGTAGAAGCCCTAAAACTTTCGATTAAATTCCAACTGTTCTGGGTTGTAGGATGTTTGTTGATGTTGGATATGTTGGATTTGGAAAAGTCATAGGGATTCTACCTTGACATAGAAACATAGAACTAAAAGTACATCTAAATATACAATACAAAGAGCTACATATTAAAGACCCATGACTGACCAGCATCCTTTGCGGGCCCCGAATACTCTTCCCCACAGCTTCCATTAATTTCTGTATACAGAAAATAGCTTTGTTCGTAATCCGTGTTAATCTTCGATTAAAATAACTTAAATGGACGACAAATTATATCAATGGCTTCTTTAGTCCATAAACAATGCATTTAAGCATGTATTTTCGCTCTGGATAGTCAGGGCTACGCAAATTGGAGGAAATAATTATAGGGCACAGTAGACAGGAAGAAACCCGAGAAAAGGAGAGGAAATTTTGCTTGTCTGAAGACAGACAGACATTGGAGACTGAATTACCTTTACAATTAAACATTAAACTCAACAAGGAATAGCATCCAAAAGCCCAAAAATCAAATTGCGAGAAAATATTTAAGGAACTGTACCTCATGTTTTGGATGAGCTGGAGCCGTAGCCCGTGGTGGAAAGAGATTCTGTGGGCCAAAATCTACGGATCTAAACTGGTCTGCTGGTCTTCTTCATCGAAAGATCCAAGAAACAAAGCCCCGTAGTTATTCCTTCGATGTTCACTCAGAGCTGTGCCGATCCTGGAGCGAGATCTAGAGGTAATTCTTGATCTTCTCTGCCTTGCGATTTCATGTTTTCAGTCAAAGCACAGCATGATCAATAGCCTTTTGGCGGGTTGCAAAAATGGCAGACTTACTACATCGTCGTAGTTATCAATATTGACAATTCTGGGTGGGCGTCACATGATGAATGATAAATTAGGCTAACTGTTATCAGTCCATTAATTTTTGTAAACAAAAACAGAGGCGTGCAAAGGCTGCTGGTCAGTCATGGGTCTTTAACGATATCTACTGACAAAAACAAACAGATGAAAATGGAAACGAAATGACAGTACTTAAAGAGGAAAGTAGATGTGGCTGTGTGGCGTGAAACAAAGGTTTTATCTAACTTAAACAAATCGACCCGTTTTGTGGATAAAATCTATGGTCAGTTCTAGTATACTTCTATTAACGTCACTTGAAAGGTTTTTATCACCATATAGCAAAAGTTGTACAAGAACGTTGTTAGAAAGGCTGTCGATTTCAACAAATGGTAGTAATGCAACCGAAACTCCAGCGAGAAGATCTCGTCGTTGGATATCAAGAAAGGGCAAAGCAACAAGAAGTGCTCCGTGTCCTCAATACCGTCATTCGTTGGGCACATTGGATTTACGGTGTCCCTGAAATTGTGATTGAATCTGTGGAAATTTTGTTTACTGAGACCGACCCTTATTTGAGAGAGAAAGATACGAAAGGCCTACTGGGTTATGAATACCGAAGACCGATTTTGCAGAGGGGTGAATTATTGATAGAAGCTTTGTCTTAAAAATAGTAACGGACGGTGCAAGCATGATTTCAGGATCAAGTTTATTCCATTCAGAGATGCAGTCTGGATAGAAGCTAGATTTAAATTTTTCTGTTCTTGCCCTCATTCGCCCAACTGCATCCTGATGGCGAAGGGAGTAATTTGACTGATGAAGCGTTGGAATTGGCCCCCTTGTGTACAAGGGAGTAAGATTATTCAAAATCTTATAGAACAGAGTAAGGCGTCTGCTCCATCTACGGAAACTTAGTGATTCCCAACCAAGCTCTGCGTACAGCTTCTCACGCGATGTTCCCCTCCATGTTCCTGTTACAGCAAGTGCAGCAGAATATTGAACAGACTCTAGTTTTTCTATTAGATTTGGTAAAATGATGGTTTGACTGAATTCACATACCTTAGGTGGAATATGATAGATAACATCCCCGTAGCCTAGGTGGGGGCGCACATAGAGGTTATATAATTCGTTCAGAGTATGTCTAGGCAGATATTTGGAGAGATATTTTAGCAGACCAATGCCCTTTCTTGTCTTAGAAAAGCAGATCTGATATGAGATGAAAAAGAAAGCTTCGAGTCCAGGATTATACCAAGATGTTTATGTTCCTCTACTTTCTTCACAGGTATATTATTAAAAAAGATATCTGGATGATCTATTTTATGTCTTTTCTTGGAAAGCAGCAATTCGATAGCTTGTTTTTGTGGGTCTGGATTAAATGACATCCTCCAATCATGGGCCCACTTGCTTATCAACTCAAGATCATGGTTCAAGTCCTCGGCAGCTGTATAAGGTTGTTGAACGACTGTGAACGTGGATGTATCATCGGCAAAGAGCTTTGCATTACATATCAAGTCAGCAGTGAGATCGTTGATATACACAAAAAAAGCAGTGGTCCTAGTACAGAAACCTGGGGCACACCCGCCAAAATATCTCCACAATTAGAGCACTGTCCATTCAAGACAGTTCGCTGTTTTCGATCCTTAAGGAAGCTTTGGAGGACAGAGAGCAGTTGTCCTGAGACGCCACATCTTTTTAGTTTATAAATAAGACCATCGTGCCAAACCCTGTCAAAATCTTTAGAAATATCAAGATACACGGAACGAACATCAAGGGGAGGGTTACAATCGAATGCTGTAAAGATTGTATGTGTTATTGAAATTAATTGGTTGACTGTTGAGTCACCTAGACGAAAACCAGATTGATTGGGGTTAAGCAGATTACATGAATCAAGATGTGAGTATAGGGAATCATACATGAGTTTTTCGAGCATGTTCCCAAAGATTGGTAGAAGAGAAATAGGACGATAGTTATTCTTTAAATTTTTCGTTTGATATTGTTGACGCTCAGAAAAAATTGATGGATTCTTGCATCCACCGAAGGCTCTGTTCGCAGGTTCTCTTCCCCGGTGCCAACAGCTGAAAATGGATGTATAATATCTCTTCTCGATTATTCGATCACCTCTGATAATCGAGTTATCAACGCATTGTGCCTTGTCTCGCCGTCCAGCTTCTGTTTATCAACAAGCAGACATAAGCGTACGGGAAGAAAAAATCTAGTGGGGTGCCCGACACAAAGCCTATTTTTTACTGACATATTTGCCCGACTAAGGACAAAATTTTGCCCGAGTGAGGCTCATACTCGATAATTTTTCGAAAGTTGGGGGCTACCGCCCCGCCTCGTACGCTTATGAGCAGACTTCAATGTTGAACGAGCACATGCTCTCATCATGGACTGGCCTCAGTTGGGAAACATGGTTTGACTCACACTGAGACTGAATAAAAGTGTGCGTTGGAAAAAAGTGAACAAGTTTTGTAAAACTGAACGAGTTTGATAAAAGTGAACATATTTCATAAAAGCGAACAAGTCTCATAAAAAAGAACAACTTTTATAAGAATGAACAAGTTTTAGGAAAATGAACAAGTTTTATAAAAATGAACAAGTTTTATAAACATGAACAAGTTTTATAAAAATCGGAGGAACAATGTAAATAAAAGGAAGGAATCTCTAGAAACATAAGAAATATTTATATTATTAGAAAGAACCTTCATATAATGCAAATGAAATTTAATGAAATGCGGGAAGTTTTATGAAATGAATCGAAATTATTTTTGACGAAAACGGCGTGCCATAACTCTAAGATACAAGTCTGAGAACAACGTTTGGTTAAGGAAGAGCAATTTCAAAGGGGGTCCCATAACTGAGGATGATTTAAGCATCTTGTGATCTGGTAAAGTAAGTCGTTTGTAAACCCATCCAAAAATTTCCTTTTATCTTTTATGAACCGACATTCAATGTTTGCTACGCTGTCAGGTTAATAAAACTTTAGGCCGGGGGAAATCTGCTAGAAATTATCCAAAATGTCTTTGAAACCACTTAAAAAGCTCTAAACGTACAGATTTCATCACCCACTGAGTCACGAATCGAATTTTCAAGTTATGATCGTTTCAATAGCGAAAAAAGAAAATAGACTAAAATCACCCTGAAGGCCCAAATTACAATACCCCACTTTATCCTACAACAAGAATCATCTTTTAGGCAACTAAAACAGGTCCACATTTCCTGACAGCCGCCTGACGGGCAGGCAAAGTGGGTAAATTTTTATATCGCAGGGAATATGAGCTAATATATTCTGTCCATTTTGTAAAGCAGCTTACTTTGCCGTCGATTGGGGGTAAAATGAGGAAGATTGCTAGCCAAAGAAAGCTCCTTTGTAAGCGAATACACGAGTATGTTTCATTCAAACTAAGAATTTCTGAAAGCTTCTTTACTTATATACTTCCCGAGTACTTACATTTTATTTTAAAAGAAACAGCTTATGAGGACTTTTTTGCCCTCCCTTTAATAAAAAGGTAAGAAACTTTTGTATTTGGGAACTCTTTCCTTGGTCGATTGAAAATGTTTTGATACTGTACGTTTCGACAATGTTTTCAATGTGAATTATATCATTATCATGCTTTAAGATCTTCCCAAGTAATTTGGAAGCCCTTCTAGCAACAAATGTAATAGTTGTACTCTCGGCAAATGAAGGAAAATACGCCTCAAAAGAAACGGTTTGTAGCTGGATGGCCCAAACATTTAAGAAACTGCATACGAATGGACCATACGACAAATTGGCACGTAGGTAATGAGGTAAATTGGCACATGGCAGGCAGGAACTTATGCACGTTGGCACGTAGCATGTCATGGCACGTTGGCACGTAGGGGCTGCTTACAGAATATCAGTTTATTACTATCAAAATAGGAGTACAACTGGCCAAAAACGAGTTTTTCTGAGCAGGTTGCTTTTTCTGAGCAAAGTGATAAAGGACGCAAGTGAAAATAAAGTAAGTTTAGGTTAAGGACTTTCTTTGTCAAAATAAGTAGTTTCTCAAACTATGTTTCATGTTTGAAGAATGAAAACATTCTGGAAAGGGTTTTAGGTAAACCAGAAAGAATATACTTGTATACAATCAAAAGAAACGAGCGAAATAAGATCTCTATCAAATTTTGATGAGTTGCCAATCGATTTCTCGTGATTAAGGCTAATTGAAAGGTTTTCCTAACAAACTCTCGCTGTTAATTAAATCATTAACAGAGTTGCAAAGTCATTAAAGTGATATTTGTAAAGTTTGACCTGGCAAAGTTCCCTTACTGCTTGAAATCTTCATATGGACGACTGTTGTCAAGGAAACCAACCAACCCATCTGATACTATAATCAAGAAACAGGTGTGGCACTATTGCAGTGGCAAATCTTGTCTGGCTAAAGTAGAGACTTTGTCAGTATCGTGTGCCATCCTTATTTTCGATACATCCGATGTAATAATTCTAATGCTTAGCAAATCCTACATTAAACAGTTGCAATTGCAGATAAATATTTATTACTTAATGAAGTAAGCTACGTGCATGATACCTTATTTATTACTTAATGAAGTAAGCTACCTTCTTCAAACATGGCTAATGGGAGCCTTTAATTGTGATTACCATACTCCTTCAGTTACCACCATTTAAATTCAGCATGAAATCAGGGTTGGTAGATCCCCGGACCACCCCGAAGCCAAACCAGGGGTCCGGAAAAGGCCAGATAAAGCAAATCCTTTCAAAACAATGACCCATTGTTGTACCACCTATTGTGCTATTGTTATTTCAAGCAATGGACACTTGGATTCCATTGTTTTCACATACTATATTGTGTAGCTCCGATGAAAACCCTATAACTTTGATGTTGAATTGCAAAGAAAAATGTCCTAGATTGTGATAGTCTGTACTCCAGCTTGAAGAGAATTGAATGAAAATTGACCAAAAATCTTCAAAGAAGCCAAATTAGGCCAAACAGCCAAACTTAATATTTAAAGCCAACAATAAGTGAAACGAGCCAAATTTCCAAAATTTGGCTGAAAAAAAGCCAAGTTACCAAACTTCCATGAAATCAGAGCAGTTAGTGGGGGGTGACAGGGTAGTGGTACCATGGTACCAGAGGGATGGTACCTGGTACAACATTGTGCAAATGTGGTGGAACCTGGTACCAAAGGTACGGGTACCGGTACCAAGCTTATATGAGTCGGTACCAATAAAAATTTCGTCCATAGATGATTTTGGGATTCATAGAACAAATTTTTAGCTTTTAACAGCGCAGACAGTGATACAGATGCCACGGTGACGTGCCCAGGAGTGGTTTGGTCTTACCCATTGGTCTCACGAGGAACTGAAGCTGACGTAGACTTCCATTCAGAATTCGTCATATTCATGATTAACTGTAATATATTGATAGCTCCTTCCCCCAAAGTTGGTGGTACCAATACCTTCAATTTGGGTGGAACCTGGTACCTTATGAGTTGGTACCGGTAACAAAGACTCCCCCTGTCATCCCCCCCCCCAGTTACGGTCATTCATAAGAATTCAAGTAATTAAGTAAGAGTGGTATGCTATACACAATAAAATGAGAAAATCAGACATACCCCTTTTTATAACATCCCTTTACTCCCAAATAAGCCTCGCATAAACCTCAGCAAAATTGTTACGTTTTCAGCACATGAATCCAGTAGCAGATGCCTCAGGGTTCCCTCGCGTCTCTTAGGTTCAGAATGATTAATGAGACAATTGCGCCCTTCTCCCTGGCAACTGTTTGAAATTCATTCAAATGAGAAAGTTGATCCCCTCAATTTGTTGTCTGAGTTCCCAAGGAGCAATTCTCACCTAGAGTTTTTTTGTGTACAGGTTGCATCTTCAGAAAGTCTGTAAATCAAACTTGGCCTAGTAAAAGATACGAGTCTCCACGGTAATAGTTTAAATGATGATGAAAATTTGACCTTAGATGACTTCTCCATCAGTTCATCTGCTGCAAAGTGAATACACATTTCCGCTTGCGTAGGCCAAGTTTTATTTTCAAATAGTCTGACATTGCAAAATGCCTGCAAAGGACCCTGGGTGACAATGGCTCTTTAATTGCTGCCGACCAATGATGCCCTAAATCTACCACTTTCTTCTCAAATTTGAAAGAAATGAAAGTGTAAATAAAAGCTGAACAATATGCTTTTGAGCATATCCTTTTTATTTGCTTTTTGCAAATAAGATCTCTTCTTTTTCTCCACGGTGACTCGTCTTTTCATTACAGTTTCGATCTTACCTAAGGATTTCTGACTTTTCAATAAAGTTTCCTAATCTTTTCAAACTTGACAAGTTGCATTTCACTCATTCGAAAAAGGGTGCAAGATTTTTTCAGAACAGAAGAATTTTTACGGATTTTGGTGGAACATTCGTGGAAACAAAAGGACTTTTGCGGAAGATGAACAAGAAGTTTGAAATGACCCTCGGAATTTTCGGCCAATATCCCCAATCTCCACAATTTCTGCCACCGTTACAGAAGCCTACCAATAATTAAAATTGCTCTAGTGCCCTCGCAGTAATACAGGAAACTGCGAAGGCAGTAGTAATACTTATTTCCTGTATAGTATGACATAGGAAACAAGTGAAAATAAGTCAAACAATGTCAAGGCTTTCCTTGAATTAAATGAATAGTTGCTAAGTTATATTTCTTTGCACTGGAGATTCTCAATTTTTTTATGATCTACGAATGGAGTTTCTTATCAGCAGTTTTTTTATGAAAGAAGCATTCGTGTTCAACTGTACACTTATAAAATAGATGTGTGCATTGAAACGTAAGGAATTGGAAACAAGGTGCTCTTTGAGAAATTATTATGGTATGTTAGAATTCAGCTTTTCATATGAATAAACTGCTATTTTATTGAAATATGGAATATCTTGTTGGTTCCCATAAGTAACCTTTAGTCTCAAAGGATTCAGTGGCATGGGATATGTCCTTTCAATCGGACTGCACGACCGCACGACCCCGGATCCTGTGACACTGGATCCTACGACCCTAGACCATACGATCATACGACCATTCGACCATACGACCCCGGTCCAAAGTTTGATACATATAGGTTAAAAAATTTTTTCCCAACTGATGGTTTAGTGAACACGCAATACATTATTACGTGTCAAAGTTCTCTTGGTCACGTACAATTCCCTGTGTATTCATACTGAGCTAGCCAGTTGTTGTAAGCAAAACCGGGCCCTCTGAATCTATATACATAACGGGTGAGCGATCGGTTAAGATTGTTCTATTGTCCTCTATATACATAACGGGTGAGCGATCGGTTAAGATTGTTCTATTGTCCTCGAATTTCTTTGCACACGTCACTGAGATCACCCGCTTCCCGTGCCCCCTCCAGGCCGCTGTTGCACTCGAAAAATCACCCCGAAAATCTAGGTTTGCCGAATCTATGTGAGAAGTTCGGGGCACACACTGGGGCTGGGGTAGGAGCGACGAAACTTTCTGGCAGCCTTCCTATTTTCCACTTTGACGTAGGTTCAACGTCACGAAACAATGGTGGTGAGTCACTAACGACTCTTGATGGGGCAATCAACGGTCGTCAACGGACAAAGCTGGTTTGTCAACAGGAAACAATGCTAAATTGTCAACAACCTGCAGGCTACGTAACATCGACGTCACGCAGTTACGTCTTCAACGAACAATAGCACCACTGATAACTGGGGCAACAACAAACGGACCACTGACTGGGGGCTGTCACGTGATGGGATCCCATATCACGTGGCAAATTCTCCATCAGCAGCGACGTCACACAGTCTTCACAGGGGCTCAACTCCTCCGTCAAAGAGGGCAAGGGGCGAAAATTACTGATCGTTGCCTTGCCTGCCAAAACTTGCATCTTGGGTCATAAGATTGACAGGAAATGGGGGCAGTCACGTGATGACCCCCATGTCACATGACTTGCTTGGCAAGTTGCCAAAATTGGTCATGTGACTTGGCACTATTCCTGCCCTACTCCCTGTCATGTGATTCCCAACTAATCACGTTTTGAGGGGAAAAACAGTATGGAAGTGACAACGAAGTAGATAGACCTACTCACAACTGAAGCAACATGTACAACTGTTCACTTTCTCCTGAAACATTGCAAAGTAGAATAAAATTTCAGCTTTGTTAATGCTCTAGCGACAACATGGGCCTACTTACGTTGCACTTCCATGCTACTGGTTTCTGAAATTCCCTTCAATTCCCATCACCCGGTTTTTGAAGGTACTTCAATCCATTTTAAGGACATTCAAACTGTACTCCCCAACAAAGGCTCCTGAGCATATTCAGCACCTTTTATGTTCAACTGTCAACATCAGATCCTCTCCAAGACCTAAATTTCGATGTCGCAACAGATTTGCAGGTGATTTTCTCGTGCCAAAAATCATTAGGTAGGAAGTTTCTCATGCCAAGATCGTTAGCTAAGAGGTTCTCCAAAAACAAACTTAGAGGCCTAAACAGAGGTTGTCCTACGCAGCATCCTAATTTCTGCCACCGAAGATAAGCGTTAATTCCAATTGGCTAATTTCAAATTGCCAAACCCATCTAGCTTATAAACATTGCCATTGGCTAATTTCGATTAGTACAGGCTCCATAGTTAACCTACTAAGGATGAAAACAGACTATCATTGGCTAATCCCAAATGACCCCATCCATGCAGGTTATACAAATTTTCATTGGCTAATTTCAATTAGCACAAATCCCATAGTGAAGCTACTAAAGATGAATATCAACTGCTATTGGATAATTTCAAATGACCCAACCCATATAAGTTGTGCACATTTCCATTGGCTAATTTCAATTAGCATAAATCCTATACTTAAGATAAAGGGGCCTACACTATGTGGGAGTCACATATGGCACATAAACAGACATGATAAAGGTGACATGAACTTGGGGGCACTCACATGCCTGCCCCCATATCACGTGACTTTCTTGGCAAGTTGCCAAAACTGGTCACATGACTTGGCACAGTGCCAAGTTCCGGTCACGTGACTTGGCACTTTGCCAAGACATGTATCAAATTTTGGCAACTTGCCAATTTCCGTGAATTCCTCCATATACACACAAGGACTCCATTTCTTCAACCATTTTCACAAATGCTCCTTCGCAGGGCAAAATATACCCCCTGCAACCTGCTCCTCTCACCTTCTCTTTGAGAAAGGGGTCAGAGTATATCCAAGTCACTTGACTTGGCACCATGCCAAGTTCCCACCATGTTACTTGACACCTTGCCAAGCTCTATGACGTCACTTGGCACATTGCCAACTTACCCCAAATTTGCCTCCTGATGAAATGGGACCTATTCCCTTTAAAGATTATTGCAAACGCCATATATCTACAAAACAAACCTAAACATAGGTTTGACTGGTTTCCACTTAGTTGAATTTCCCGAGCGGAAGCTGCGGCAGCTAAGGCAGCAATACTATTGTAGCTACCAAAGCAACTAAGCAACTCAACTACTAAAATGAGACGACAAATAAAGCCACTAAAGCAACTAAGGCCAATAACGCAACTAACACTACCAACAAGCTAAGGCAACTAACGAACACAAGTTAGCTACCAATGTAAGTAAGGCCAACATAAGCGTACGAGGCGGGGGGGCCGGGGGCGGTAGCCCCCCAACTTTGGAGAAAATTTCTAAAATCAGCCCCATTCGGGCAAATTTTTGTCCTTAGCCGGGCAAAAATGTTGGCAAACAATGGGCTTTTGTGTCGGTCAGCCCCCCTAGATTTCTTCTTCCCGTACGCTTATGAAGGCCAAAGCAACTAAGACCACTAAGACAACCAAACCAATAGACATACTGATGAAACTAAGTTCACTAAGGCAAGGAATGCAGCTACGTCTACTCAGCAACTTCATGAAAGCGGCAACTAACTCCGGAACGCCGTTAAAGCAACTAACGCCACTGAAGTTGCTACCCCAACTAAGTCCACTAAGGCAAGACACGGAGCTGGATCTAAGCAGCAACTGCATCCAGGCGCCAGCTAATCCACTAGGGCCACTAAGGCTACTAACATCAACAAGGCAACTAACGCCACTGAAAGTGTTAACGCAACCAAGTTCACTAAGGACTAATAGACGTGCTAATAGCATTAAGTCCACTGACGCAAGAAACGCAGCTACATCTACTTTGCAATTCCATAAAGACGGCAGCTAACCCACTAAGGCCACTAAAGCAACTAACGCCAACAAGACAAATGGCACCACTAGAGGTGTTAATGCAACGTCCACTAAGGCAAGAAACTAAACTAGGTCTACTCAGCAATTATATATCAAGAAGGCAACCAATCAACTAAGCCCACTGACGCAACTAAGGCAACAAAGGGCGATACAGGAACTAACTCCACCAAAGCAAGAAACGCAATCATGGTCTGTCTCAACTTATATCTCAGCTGTAGATGCCTGTTAAAAGAACAATGGAAGTGTTGGCAAAGGACTTTTGCGTTATTTCAAATCTCAAGCGACACACCATTTGAGGCAAACTTTAGAGCTACTAGACAACTGAAACTTTATTAAGGCCATTAAAGCAATTAGCACCAGTCAAGGAGCAACGGCACCTAACTCTACTAAGGCAAGAAACGCTACTAGATCATCTCAACTGAGTGAAAAAACCAAGGCACTGACGACAATGACGGCAAGTAACTTTTCATCACATTTGCCCGTTTCACGTCACCATGAGGAAGCACACTTCCACGAAAAAAGCACAACCCAACATCATCCAAATTTCCACAATGTGTAGATATACATTTCCACTTAATCACTGCTCAATTAACCGAACTAACATGGAGTTAAATTTCCTACTTACGCACTGCCACTTATACGAACTACAGCGAAGCTAAAAGGAACGCGGAGGCGCGCCGAAGGCGCGCCGAGAGGGCCTTCTATATACATAACGGGTGAGCGATCGGTTAAGATTGTTCTATTGTCCTCGAATTTGTTTGCACACGTCACTGAGATCACCCGCTTCCCGTGCCCCCTCCAGGCCGCTGTTGCACTCGAAAAATCACCCCGAAAATCTAAGTTTGCCGAATCTATGTGAGAAGTTCGGGGCAGCAACTGGGGCAGGTGTGGGAGCGAAGAAACTTTTTGGCAACCATCCTATTTTCCAGTTTGACGTAGGTACAACGTCACGAAACAATGGTGGTGAGTCACTAACGACTCTTGATGGGACCATCAACGGTCGTTAACGGACAAAGCTGCTTTGTCAACAAGAAACAATGCTCGATTGTCAACAACTTAGGGGCTACGTAGCAGCGACGTCACACAGTCTTCACAGGGGCTCAACTCCTCCTCCGTCAAAGAGGAGGGCAAGGGGCGAAAATTACTGATCGTTGGCTTGCCTGCCAAAACTTGCATCTGGGGTCATAAGATTGACAGGAAATGAGGGCAGTCACGTGATGACCCCCATGTCACATGACTTGCTTGGCAAGTTGCCAAAATTGGTCATGTGACTTGGCACTATTCCAGGCCTACTCCCTGTCATGTGATTCCCAACTACTAATCACGTTTTCAGGGGGCACAGTATGGAAGTGACAACGAAGTAGATAGACCTAGGTTCACAATTGAAGCAACATGTAGAACTGTTCACTTTCTCCTGAAACATTTTTGCACAGTAGAATAAAATTTCTGCTTTGTTAATGCTCTAGCGACAACATGGGCCTACTTACTTATATACGTTCCACTTCCATGCTACTGGTTTCTGAAATTCCCTTCAATTCCCATCACCCGGTTTTTCAAGGTACTTCAATCCATTTTAAGGACATTCATAATAGCTTCCTTGGAAACTGTGCTCCCCAACAAAGGCTCCTGATGAGCATATTCAGCATCTTTTATATTCAACTGTCAACATGAGATCCTCTCCAAGACCTTAATTTCGATGTCGCAACAGATTTGCAGGTGATTTTCTCGTGCCAAAAATCATTAGGTGGGAAGTTTCTCATGCCAAGATCGTTAGCTAAGAGGTTCTCCAAAAACAATCGTTTTCAAGAAAAGATCACATCATTTATTGCTCATTATCTCTATTCATTATGAACTTGGAGGCCTACACAGAGGTTGTCCTACGCAGCATCCAAATTTCTGCCACCGAAGATAAGCGTACATTCCAATTGGCTTATTTCAAATTGCCAAACCCCTCTAGCTTATAAACATTGCCATTGGCTAATTTCGATTAGTACAGGCTCCATAGTTAACCTACTAAGGATGAAAACAGACTATCATTGGCTAATCCCAAATGACCCCATCCATGCAGGTTATACAAATTTTCATTGGCTAATTTCAATTAGCACAAATCCCATAGTGAAGCTACTAAAGATGAAGATCAACTGCTATTGGATAATTTCAAATGACCCAACCCATATAAGTTGTACACATTTCCATTGGCTAATTTCAAACAGACATGATAAAGGTGATATGATCTTGGGGGCACTCACATGCCTGCCCCCATATCACGTGACTTTCTTGGCAAGTTGCCAAAACTGGTCACATGACTTGGCACAGTGCCAAGTTCCGGTCACGTGACTTGGCAATTTGCCAAGACATGTGACAAATTTTGGCAACTTGCCAATTTCCCTAAATTCCTCCATATGCACACAAGGACTCCATTTCTTCAACCATTTTCACAAATGCTCCTTCGCAGGGCAAAGTATACCCCCTGCAACCTGCTCCTCTCACCTTCTCTTTGAGAAAGGGGTCTGAGTATATCCAGAACGGGCGGGCGATCGGCTAAGATTGTTGTATTGTCCTGGAATTAGTTTGTACACGTCACTCGGATCAAACGCTTCCCCTGCCCGTGGACGATGGTTCTTTCTCTCGAAAAATCACGCGGAAAATCTAAGTTTGCCGAATCTGTGTGACACGTTGGGGGCACCAACTGGGGCTCGTGTAGGGGCGGCGAAAGTTTTTGGCAGCCATCCTACTTTCCAGTTTGACGTTGCTTGATTGTAAATTTTAAACATTATTGTAAATAGGATTTGGATATTTTAAATAAGGTTTTATAGGTTTATTTAATTAATAGCTTTTTACTTTTTATCTTAGATTGTAATTAATGTTTTTATTGGAGGGCCCCTTGAAAATCAACTTGTTGAAGGGCAACCCTCCTTAAAAGAATTAAAATGAAAAAATGAAATGAAATGAAAATGCTTGAACGTCACGAAACAATGGTGTTGAGTCACTAACGACTCTTGATGGCGCCATCAAGGGTCATCATGGGACAAAGTAGGTTTGTCAATAAAAACAATGCTGGATTGTCAACCCATGGGCTACGCAACACCGACGTCACACGGTAATGTCTTCACAGGAGCTCATCTCCTCCGTCGTAAGGGGCACACCATCCAAACCAACAATAGGACCACTGACTGGGGGCGGTCACGTGATGGGACCCCATACGCATTCGCAAATTCTCCATCGCAGTTGCGTTAGTCGGGCAGCCTAACGAGGGAGATGGATAGGAGTTGGGGGCAGTCACCTGATCACACCCATGTCACGTGATTTCCTTGGCAAGTTCTCAAAATTGCTCATGTCAATTGGCGCCACCCCAACTCCCTATCATGTGACTTGCCAACTGCCCACGTTTTGAATGATGACAGAGGGGCCTAAACATGGCGGCCCACCACTATGTGAGGAGAAAATCTTGCTCATATACAATTGGGGGCAACGAAGTCCTTGCCCCCATGTCACGTGCCTTACTTGGGACGTTGCCAAAATTAGTCACATCCTGGGGTGGTGGGGTGCATCATCCCTGCCAGCAATTGGAACCACCAATTGGGGGCAGTCACTTCACCGCACCCTGATCACGTGATACTTTCTCCTTCACGAAGGTGCACTTCCTACGAGCATACAGGGCTCCCTGTATGGAAATGCGAATTACAGCGGTACTAAACACTAAATGACTTATTTACTAGGGAAGATATTGGGTGCTAATACAGATATTTGTTGGGGGCAGTCACCTGCATTACCCTCAGGGTCACGTGTCGTACCTGGCAACTAATTGGTTTTTTCTCGGAGGGGCTCCCTGCATGAACATGCTACATTACAGGGATGACACACCAAGCGACCAGTATCTAACGTAGTTACTTAGGAAAATGTGGGGTAATGACACTTTAATTTGTTAGGGGCAGACACGTGCTTAGCCCCATATCACATAACTTACCTGGCAAGCTGCCAATATAGGTCACGTGACTTGGCACCATGCCAAGTTCCCACCATGTGCCTTGGCACCCTGCCAAGTTTTGTGACGTCACTTGGCGCATTGCCAACTCACCCCAATTTCGCCCCCTGATGACATGGGACCTATTCCCTTTAAATATCATTGCAAACGCCATATATCTACAAAACAAACCTAAGCAAAGCTTTGATTGGTTTCCACTTAGTCGAATTTCCCGAGCGGAAGCTGCGGCAGCTAAGGCAGCAATACTATTGTAGCTACCAAAGCAACTAAGCAACTCAACTACTAAAATGAGACGACAAATAAAGCCACCAAAGCAACTAAGGCCAATAACGCACCTAACACTACAAACAAGCTAAGGCAGATAACAAACGAAGTTAGCTACCAACGTAAGTAAGGCCACTAACGCAACTAAGGCCACTAAGACAACCAAACCCAATAGACATACTAATGAAAATAAGTTCACTAAGGCAAGAAACGCAGCTACATCTACTCAGCAACTACATGAAGGCGGCAACTAACTCCGGAACGCCGTTAAAGCAACTAACGCCACTGAAGTTGCTAGCCGAACTAAATCCACTAAGGCAAGACACGGAGCTGGATCTAAGCAGCAACTGCATCCTGGGGCCAGCTAATCCACTAGGGCCACTAGGGCTACTAACATCAACAAGGCAACTAACGCCACTGAAAGTGTTAACGCAACCAAGTTCACTAAGGACTAATAGACGTGCTAATAACACTAAGTCCACTGACGCAAGAAACGCAGCTACATTTACTTTGCAATTCCATAAAGACGGCAACTAACCCACTAAGGCCACTAAAGCAACTAACGCCAACAAGACAAATGACGCCACTAGAGGTCTTAATGCAACGTCCACTAAGGCAAGAGACTAAACTAGGTCTACTCAAATTATATATCAAGAAGGCAACCAAGCAACTAAGCCCACTAATGCAACTAAGGCCACAAAGGGCGATACAGCAACTAACTCCACCAAAGCAAGAAACCCAATTATGGTCTGTCTCAACTTATATGTCAGCTGTAGATGCCTGTTAAAAGAGCAATGGAAGTGTTGGCAAAGCACTTTTGCGAATATGGCCTTTTGATTGGTCAATCTAACAACTCCAGTCATTTGATTCGTTGAAATTTAAACTGTTATGCATTATTTTTAAAAGACGCTCCTCCTCCCTTACACCACCAAGGCCACCAAAGCCACCAGGGTAACTACACGAACGAAGGCAAGACAAGATCACTGTGTGATGGTACATAAGATTCTATACAAACAAAGCCATGAAAGCTTATGCAATATGTTCGAACAGAGTTGTTCTATATTAAATTATAATACGAGGAATTATAGAGATCTCCATATTCCCAAGCTAAGCCTTTTTAAGGCCTGGAATTATATTCCAGTCAATATCAGAGAACTGCCATCACTACGCCAGTTCGAAATACCTATGAAAAGGCATTTGATGAGCCTTGGTAATTAACTCAAGCCCCCTCAAGAACGACTCCCTGGAACTATCGAGTACCACAAAAACAGAACGGGATGAGGTTAGGAAAGTCAGAGAGGTTGCAAATAGTTTCATATACTAATTGGGGGCTTGGAACAATCGAGAAGGGGAGGCTTGAAAATTGAAAATATTCCCTTTCTGAGTTAAAAACGTTTCGTTACTACATCAGTTTAGGACATATTCACTATTAACTCCCTTTTCCGAAATTTCATTTTCATTTCATGTTTCGTTATTTAACCACGGTAGCCCCGTCAATCTGCATAGATTGCTTTTCAGGGGGCCGTGCAAACAATATAATTACAAATCTAAAACCTAATTTACAGTTATTTTAACAGAAATAAAAATAGTTCAATAAATGCATGTTCGTAAGAAAAGACACCATCAACCCTCTACAATTTCTTTTTTAAGCCTCCTTTTGAAGGTAAAAAAGATAGTAACAGGGAGTTTGGCTACATTTCCATTCAATTATTTTTATGTATTTAGGCACGATAGGCCCATCAGTCCATGAGAACTGCTAAACATAAGATGTTGCGGTCGGGATCTGCAAAACATAACAAGACATTAACAAGAAAATGAAATTGAAAAGAAATAAAATGAATATAAGCAGTGATGGTGTGGCGCGCGAAGCGCGCCAGTGGCCGCCGCAGGCGGCCCAGGGCGCCGAAGGCGCCCAGCCCTCCGCAGGAGCTAGGAACTCCGAGCCCGCGCGCAGCGCGGGCTCGGATTCCTAGTCTATATTACTAACGAGTGAACAGGCGAGATCAAACGCTCGAATTTTCTCCCCTGAGACGCCGGCATCTCCTGCTTCCCGTGCCCCCTCCTGCCCGCTCTTCCACTCGAAAAATCACCCCGAAATTCTAGGTTAGCCGAATCTACGTGAGAAGTTGGGGGCACACACTCGGGCTCCGGTATCAGCGGGGCAAAGTTGTTGGCAGCCTGCCTCAGCAGGTTATTGTCTTTGATTGACAGCCGATTGTTCCCTCAACTAACGACACTTGATGATGCTATCAGCAACTATCAACGAACAATGCTGTTAGAGCTCGATTATGGTAAACAACCATTAACTTCAGGGGACAATGCTGGTCTGTCAGCAGCAAACAATGCTCCGGCCCGCTCTTCCGCTCCAAAAATCACCCCGAAAATCTAAGTTTGCAGAATGTGTCTGAGAAGTTGGGGGCGGCACACACTCGGGCTGAGGTACAAGCGGCCAAAGTTTTTGGCAGCCGTCCTATTTTCCAGTTTGTCGTTGTTGAAAGTCGAGAAACAATGCAACAATGCTGCTGAGATTCACTAATAACTTTCCTAACAAAGGCAACAATAACCTCACGAGGGGAAGGGGTGACGACAGTGGGTAATGCTTGGCTTGCTTGCCAAAACAACTTGCATCTCGGCTCACATAAGATAGGAAATGGGGCTGTCACGTGATGAACCCATGTCGCAATATGATGCTACATACAAAAGGGTAACCAATCCATTGGTGTCCTTAGAAGGGCAACAGCAACAACCTCAGGAGGGGAAGGCCCACGAAAAAAATATGTGATGGTTGGCTTGCTTCCCAAAACAACTTGCATCTGGGGTCATAAGATATAAGTGAAATGGGAGCTGTCACGTGATGGCCCCCATGTCACGTGACGTGCTTAGCAAGTTGCCAAAATTGATCATGTGACTTGGCACTATCCCCACAACTCCCTCTCATGTGAATTCCCAACTTATTATCACGTTTTGAGAGAGCACAGTATGGAAGTGACAACGAAGTAGATAGGCCTATTCACATCTGAAGCAACATAAACAACTCTTCTGTTTGTACAGAAAAATTGCCAAGTAGCATAAAATTTCAGCTTTCTTAATGCTTCAGCGACAAAATAGGCCTACTTACGTTTCACTTCCATGCTACTAATCTCTGAAATTCCCCTTGATTTGAGATCCCCTTCGCCCTGGTTGTTTTGATGAAAATACTTCAATCCACTTTCAGGACATACATAGTAGGTTTCTTCGAAACGGTACTCCCCAATAGACACTCGTGAACATTTTCAACATCTTAATATTCAACTGTCAACATGAGATCCGCTGCAACATAAAACTTTCGATGTCGCCACAGATTTGCAGGTGATTTTATCATGCCAAAACCATTAGGTGGGAAGTTTCTCAAGCCAAGATCGTTAGCTAGAAAGTTCTCCAAAAACAATCGTTTTCAACGAAGATCACATCATTAGTTGCTCATTACTTTTATTCATCATGAAAGCAAAAGCCTGCACAGAGGTTCTCCCGCGCAGTATCCAAATTTCTCCAACCGAACACAAGAGTAAATTCCAATTGGCTAATTTCCAATTGCCAAACATCTACCTTATAAACATTGCCATTGGCTAATTTCAATTGATACCTATCCCATAGTGAAGCTACTAAAGAAGAAAGCGAGCTGCTATTGGCTAATTTCAAACGGCTCAACCCATCTACATTATACATATTCCCATTGGCTAATTTGAATTAATACGAATGCCATAGTGAAGCTACTAAAGATAAAAGCCAACTGCTATTGGCTTATTTCACATGACCCAATCCATCTAGCTTATACACATTGCCATTGGCTAATTTCAATCAGAACAGATTCCATAGTTAAGATACTACTGACGAAACCGAACTGCTATTGGCTAATTTCAAATGGCTCAGCCCATCTACCTTATACCTATTCCCATTGGCTAATTTGAATTAATACGGATCCTATAGTGAAGCCACTAATGAAGAAAGCGAACTGTCATTGGCTAATTTCAAATGGCTCAACCCATCTCGCTTATACCTATTCCCATTGGCTAATTTGAATTAATACGGATCCCATATCAAAGCTACTAAAGTTGAAAGCCAACTGCTATTGGCTAATTTCAAATGGCCCAGCCCATCTAGCTTATACACATTGCCATTGGCTAATTCCAATCAGAACCGATTCCATAGTTAAGATACTAATGACAAAAGCGAACTGCTATTGGCTAATTTCAAATGGCGCCCAACCCATCTAGATTATAAACATTGCCATTGGCTAATTTCAATTAACGTACATCCCATTGTTAAGCTAAAGGGGCCTAAACTGTGTGAGGGGCATTACCTAATTACTTACACTAGATGTATTGTGGTAAAGGCGATATGCAACTGGGGACAATCAAGTGCCTGCCCCCATGTCACGTGACTTATTTGGCAAGTTGCCATAACTGGTCACTTGACTTGGCACAGTGCCAAGTTCCGGCCATGTGACTTGGCACTTTGCCAAGTTATATGACGTCACTTGGCACCGTGCCAACTTCTCCAACTGCCTCCCTCACCACAACCTGACTCCATTTCTTTAACAAGTTCCACAAATGCTCCTTCGCAGGGCAAACTGTACTCCCTATCTCCTCTTCGACAAAAGGGTCGGAACTCATGAACGAACTATATTGCAGGGATGACACCAAATGAAGGGTATATACTTACTTACTCAGGAAAATGTGCGGTCGTGATACTTTTGATTGTTGGGGGCAGCAAGTGCCTAATCCTACGTCACGTGACTTACATGGCAAGCTATCAATATACTGACATGACTAAGGAAGCAAATCGTTATGAAGCTACCAAGGCAACGAATGCCCCATTCAAACTGTAAGTTAACCAGCTTCAACTATAATGATAATAATAATAATCAATTTATTTAAAGTTGGCGCTAACATAACTATGTACAGTAAATATTAAAAACAATACTATACAAGCTAATCCAAGCCAACTGCTAAAATTAATACATCTAATGAATATATATACATGATTAAATAAAGAAGATATAAAATACATGGTATAAAATTTCAAAGCAGAATTAAAAAACATAGTATCATAAAAATCCGATCAGTTTAAAATCCGAAATTCTGACTCTGGTGTGTCATTGTATCACAAAAATCTAAGTTGTGGTATGAAAATCCTACATAATCTGCATGTGCAGTCAGTGCCATTCCAGCTTTTAATTCCTTTTTTAAACTCATTGATAGATTGAGCATTCCTTATGTGCTGAGGTAGAGATAGCCACAGACGCTGCCCTCTATATTTGATGGTTTCAGATCCGTAACTTGTTGTTCTTACCATTGGTAGCAAAAAAATAACTTTAAATAAAATAACTTTAATTAAAATAATAGCAATAAAATAACTAAACCAGATTTTCGAATATGGCCTTCTGATTGGTCAATCTAACAAATCCAGTCATTTGATTGGTTGAAATTTAAACCGGTACACATAACGCTGGTTTAACTGTCTCAGTATGAATGTGCCTACCTCACGAGGAGAAGGGGTGACGACAGTGAGTAAAGCTTGGCTTGCTTGCCAAAACAACTTGCATCTCGGGTCATAAGATAGGAAATGGGGCTGTCACGTGATGACCCCCATGTCGCAATATGATGCTGCATGCAAAGGGGTAACCAATCCATTGGTGTCCTTAGAAGGGCAACAACAACAACCTCAGGAGGGGAAGGGCAGGGAAAATATGTGATGGTTGGCTTGCTTCCCAAAATGACTTCCATCTGGGGTCATAAGATAGAAGTGAAATGGGGGCTCTCACGTTATCGCCCCCATGTCACGTGACGGATCTTATAGTGAAGCCACTAATGAAGAAAGCGAACTGTCTTTGGCTAATTTCAAATGGCTCAACCCATCTAGCTTATACCTATTCCCATTGGCTAATTTGAATTAATACGGATCCCATATTAAAGCTACTAACGTTGAAAGCCAACTGCTATTGGCTAATTTCAAATGGCCCAACCCAACTAGCTTATACACATTGCCATTGGCTAATTTCAATCAACGTACATCCCATAGTTAAACTAAAGGGGCCTAAACTGTGTGAGGGCCATTACCTATTTATTACACTAGATGTATTGTAGTAAAGGCGATATGCAACTAGGGGCAATCAAGTGCCTGCCCCCATGTCACGTGACATACTTGGCAAGTTGCCAGAATTGGTCATGTGACTTGGCACCGTGCCAAGTTCCGGTCACATGACTTGACACTTTGCCAAGTTTGGTCATGTGACTTGGCACCATGCCAACTTCCCTAAGCCGACTCCATTTCTTTAACAATTTCCACGAATCCTCCTTCGCATGGCAAAATATACCCCCTGCGATCTGCCTCTCTGACCTCCTCTTGGACAAAAGCGACGCGAACTCCGTTACAGAAATCCATAATGATACTTCCAATACCTCGAGTCTGTCCCAAAGATCACCCCTAACATCAAAGTTTGCCGAAGACAGTGAGAGCCAAGTAGATAGGCCTACTCACATCTGCAACAACAACTAGAACTTTTCCGTTCCCCCCGAAAAATTGCCAAGTAGCATAAAATTGCAGCTTTATTAATGCGACAACATAGGCCTACAGCCAAACACCCCCTACCCACACATCCTTTTAACACGTCCTCCTTAATGTATCGCTCCCCCATAGTATATTCCAAACTCATCAGCTGCACCCCACCCTACAGTCGGTACCAGACTCTCTGATACCCTGCCTAATTTGACCCAACTTACTGCGCACATAATTGACAATCAAACCCAACCAACTTAATCGACTATCAAACTCGACCTACTTACCATGACCACGTTAAAATGTCACACGCGGTCTCATCAATTTCCATCGAAATTACCTTCTATATCGTCCTATCATCGCCACCACCTCCATTACCACGCAGACCACCTCCTTCCTAACCTTCCCAATCGCCCCCTGCACCACCCCGTTCGCCAACTCACGATTCCTTAACTTGCCAATTAGAAAGCTTTCTGCATAATTACCCCCATCCAATAACGGGTGAGCGATCGGCTAAGATTGTTCTATTGTCCTGGAATTAGTTTGTACACGTCACTCAGATCACCAACTTCCCGTGCCCCCTCCGGCCCGCTGTTGCACTCGAAAAATCACCCCGAAAATCTAGGTTTGCCGAATCTATGTGAGAAGTTCGGGGCACCCACTGGGGCTGGGGTGGGAGCGACGAAAGTTTCTGGCAGCCTTCCTATTTTCCACTTTGACGTAGGTTCAACGTCACGAAACAATGGTGGTGAGTCACTAACGACTCTTGATGGGGCAATCAACGGTCGTCAACGGACAAAGCTGGTTTGTCAATAGGAAACAATGCTGAATTGTCAACAACCTGCAGGCTACGTAACATCGACGTCACGCAGTTACGTCTTCAACGAACAATAGCACCACGGATAACTGGGGGCAACAACAAACGGACCACTGACTGGGGGCAGTCACGTGATGGGATCCCATATCACGTGGCAAATTCTCCATCGCAGTAGGCTTTAAGTCGGTCGGAATATGATGCTGCTGCAAAGGGTCCTAAGAAGGGCAACTACTGCTGGTGTCCTAAGAAGGGCAGCACCAGCCTCCGGAGGGGTAGGGTGACGAAAATATGTGATGGTTGGCTTCCCTGCCAAAACACGTTTGCATCTGGGGTCATAAGATAGCTGGTGAATGGGGGCTGTCACGTGATGACCCCCATGTCACGTGACTCGCTTGGCAAGTTGCCAAAATTAGTCATGTGATTCTGCTATCATGTGACTTGCCAACTTAACACGTTTTGAGAGAGAGAGCACCTATGGCAGTGACAACGAAGTAGACGAGTAGGCCTACTCACATCTGAAGCAACGTGTAGAACTCTTCTGTTTGTACTGGAAAATTGCCAAGTGGCAAAAAAATTTCATCTTTGTTTATGCTTCAGCGACAAAATAGGCCTACTTACGTTTCACTTCCATGATGCTAATTTCTGAAATTCCCCTCGATTTGAATCCCCATCGCCCTGTTTTTGATGAAGGTACTTCAATCCAATTTAAGGACATTCATAATAGATTTCTTCTGAACGGTACTCGGCAATAAACACTGCTGAACATATTCAACATCTTCATATTCAACTGTCATCAACATGACATTCTCTGCAACACCAAAATTACGGTGTCGCCACAGATTTGCAGGTGATTTCATCATGCCAAAACCATTAGGTAGGAAGTTTCTCATGCCAGCATCGTTAGCTGAAATGCTCCAAAAACAATCGTTTTCAAGGAAGATCACATCATTAGTTGCTCATTACTTCTATTCATTATCATAGCTGAAGCCTGCACAGAGGTTCTTCCGCGCAGCATCCAAATTTCTCTTACCCAAGATAAGAGCACATTCCAATTGCCTAATTTGGAATTGCCAAACCCATCTAGCTTATAAACGATGCTATTGGCTAATTTGAATTGATACGGATCCTATATGAAAGCCAACTGCTATTGGCTAATTTCAAATGACCCAACCTATCTAGCTTTTACACATTCCCATTGGCTAATTTGAATTAATTCGGATCCTATAGTCAAGCTACTAAAGGTGAAAGCCAGCTCCTATTGGCTAATTTCAAATGACCCAACCCATCTAGCTTTTACACATTCCCATTGGCTAATTTGAAAGCTAGATATATATGATAAATTGGCTAAATATGAAAGCCAACTGCTATTGGCTAATTTCAAATGACCCAACCTATCTAGCTTTTACACATTCCCATTGGCTAATTTGAATTAATTCGGATCCTATAGTCAAGCTACTAAAGGTGAAAGCCAGCTCCTATTGGCTAATTTCAAATGACCCAACCCATCTAGCTTTTACACATTCCCATTGGCTAATTTGAATTAAGTCGGATCCTATAGTCAAGTTACTAAAGGTGCAAGCGAACTGCTATTGGCTAATTTCAAATGATCCGACTCATCTACCTTCTACACATTGCCATTGGCTAATTTCAATCAACATCAATCCCATAGTTAAGCTAAAGGGGCCTACACTGTGTGAGGGGTATGACCTATTTACTTCACTAGATGTATTATGGTAACGGTGATATGGAATTGGGGGCATTCCAGTGCCCGCCCCCATGTCACGTGACTTACTTGGCAAGCTGCCAAAATCTGTCATGCGACTTGGCACAGTTCCAAGTTCCGGTCATGTGACTTGGCACTTTGCCAATGTATGTGACGCCCCTTGGCACTTCGCCAACTTCCCTAACTGGCTCCCTCTCCACAAGCTGACTCCATTTTTAACGATTTCCACGAATCCTCCTTCGCAGGCCTTCCTGTATGGAATTAGGAATTACAGGGGTGATGGTTAAGAAAAACCAAATGAGTTACTTGCTAGGAAAAATATAGGGTGCTAACACGGATATTTGTTCGGAGCAGTCACGCACGTAACCCTCTGGCTCAAGTGCCTTACCTGCCAACTAATTGGTCCCTTATTGGAGGGGCTCCCTGCATGAACGAGCTTTATTGCAGGGATGACACAAATGAAGGGTATATTATCCCCTGTGTCACGTGACTTATCTGCAAGTTGCCAATGTAGTCACATGACTTGGCACCATGCCATGTTCCCACCACGTGACTTGGCACTTTGTCAACTTCTCTGACATCACTTGTCACATTGCCAACTAAAGCCACTAAAGCAACTAAGGCCAATAACGAAACTTATGCTAAAAAGAAGCTAAGGCATGAAGGCAGCTAGGCCTACTAAGCAATGAAAAGTAATTAGATCTACTCAGCAACTACAAGACAACAACCAACGAAAGTAAAGCCGCTAAAGCAACTAAGATCTATGAGCCAACTAACGCCACTAAAGGTGCTAACGCGACGAAGTGCACTAAGAGAAGAAATAAAAGTTTGCTGTTAATACCTATTTTTGAAGGACGCTCCTCCTCCCTTACGCCACTAAGGCCACTAAAGCCACGAGGGTTACTACAAGAACGAAGGCAAGACAAGAAATACACGCTTGAAGTCAGCGGTGTGGCCAGGAAGGGTATCAAGGGGCTATTGCCTTCCCAATTTCCACAAAGTGGTTAATTTTGTCATTGAAAAATCCAATAAAAATGTCTGGCTATACCTTTTGGCCCCCCCAGTGTGAAAATAAGTTTTACCCTCCCACAAATTTTTCTCTCGCCACGCCGCTGCCTGAGGTGTATCTTTTTCAAAGACATATTATTGCATCACTTTGTTTCATTTTCCCATTTCATTTTATAACATCTATAAAGGTTAAATAGGTTAATAAGTATATATGTTTTTCAACCTGATCTGTTTACAAGATTAAAATAAGCACTGAAGACAAAAGAAATTGCTAACCTAACCTAATTTACAATATCACACAAAACTGAGGCTATAAAAGAGAACATAAAAATGAAATAAAAGTTGTCCCCGACTATAGCCGTTTTGTTAAGATCAGTTTCTGATGTACGCAGAAACTGGTATGTCAAATAGGTATGTGAAATAGGTTTGTAAACTAGGTATGTCAAATTCTTTCCTTCTTAGGTTAAGGCACTCTGTCACGCATTTGATTGGGTGATTTGGACAATACAAGGAATTGGAAATTTGAATGTTTGCTAACTCTCTGACTTTCTATGGCCGTAGAAAGTCAAGAAGATTAGCCCTACTTTGTTTCAAATACACAGACTGACAAAGAAATCCGTTGTGTTGAGCTCTGACTTTGTCGCCACCAATCAGAGACGTGACAGACTGCATTTAAGTTCTTCCTGTTAATTTCTCTTTCAACAGGTCTGTTTGCAAAGCATGAAGAAAGAATGAAAGTGAATGTGAATACTGACAATGTGGCGCGCGAAGCGCGCCAGTGGCCGCCGCAGGCGGCCCGGGCGCCGAAGGCGCCCAGCCCTCCGCAGGAGCTAGGAACTCCGAACCCGCGCGCAGCGCGGGCTCGGATTCCTAGTCTATATACATAACGGGCGGGCGATCGGTTAAGATTGTTCTATTGTTCCCGAATTTGTTTGTGTGAAGCCTCGGGATCTACCTGTTCCCCTGCCCCCTCGAGCCCGCTCTTCCACTCGAAAAATCACCCCGAAAATCTAGGTTAGCCGAATCTATGTGAGAAGTTGGGGGCAGACACTGGGGCTGGGGTGGGAGCGAGGAAAGTTTCTGGCAGCCTTCCTATTTTCCACTTTGACGTAGGTTCAACGTCACGAAACAATGGTGGTGAGTCACTAACGACTCTTGATGGGTCCATCAACGGTCATCAACGGACAAAGCTGGTTTGTCAACAAGAAACAATGCTTGATTGTCAACAACCTACGGGCTACGTAACACCGACGTCACGCAGTAACTTCTTCAACGAACAATGGCACCACGGATAACTGGGGGCAACAACAAAAGGATCACTGACTGGGGGCAGTCACGTGATGGGATCCCATGTCACGTGGCAACTTCTCCATCAGCAGCGACGTCACACAGTCCTCACAGGGGCTCAACTCCTCCGTCAAAGAGGGCAAGGGGCGAAAATTACTGATCGTTGGCTTGCCTGCCAAAACTTGCATCTGGGGTCATAAGATTGACAGGAAATGGGGGGCACTCACGTGATGACCCCCATGTCACATGACTTGCTTGGCAAGTTGCCAAAATTGGTCATGTGACTTGGCACTATTCCTGCCCTACTCCCTGTCATGTGATTCTCAACTAATCACGTTTTGAGGGGGCACAGTATGGAAGTGACAACGAAGTAGATAGACCTACTCACAACTGAAGCAACACGTACAACTGTTCACTTTCTCCTGAAACATTGCAAAGTAGAATAAAATTTCAGCTTTGTTAATGCTCTAGCGACAACATGTTGCACTTCCATGCTACTGGTTTCTGAAATTCCCTTCAAATCCCATCACCCGGTTTTTGAAGGTACTTCAATCCATTTTAAGGACATTCATAATAGCTTCCTTGGAAACTGTACTCCCCAACAAAGGCTCCTGAGCATATTCAGCAGACCTAAATTTCGATGTCGCAACAGATTTGCAGGTGATTTTCTCGTGCCAAAAATCATTAGGTAGGAAGTTTCTCATGCCAAGATCGTTAGCTAAGAGGTTCTCCAAAAACAATCGTTTTCAAGAAAAGATCACATCATTTGTTGCTCATTATCTCTATTCATTATGAGCTTAGAGGCCTACACAGAGGTTGTCCTACGCAGCATCCAAATTTCTGCCACCGAAGATAAGCGTTAATTCCAATTGGCTAATTTCAAATTGCCAAACCCATCTAGCGTATAAACATTGCCATTGGCTAATTTCGATTAGTACAGGCTCCATAGTTAACCTACTAAGGATGAAAACAGACTATCATTGGCTAATCCCAAATGACCCCATCCATGCAGGTTATACAAATTTTCATTGGCTAATTTCAATTAGCACAAATCCCATAGTGAAGCTACTAAAGATGAATATCAACTGCTACTGGATAATTTCAAATGACCCAACCCATATAAGTTGTGCACATTTCCATTGGCTAATTTCAATTAGCATAAATCCTATACTTAAGATAAAGGGCCCTGCACTATGTGGGAGTCACACATGCCACATAAACAGACATGATAAAGGTGATATGAACTTGGGGGCACTCACATGCCTGCCCCCATATCACGTGACTTTCTTGGCAAGTTGCCAAAACTTGTCACATGACTTGGCACAGTGCCAAGTTCCGGTCACGTGACTTGGCACTTTGCCAAGACATGTGACAAATTTTGGCAACTTGCCAATTTCCGTCAATTCCTGCATATAGACACAAGGATTCCATTTCTTCAACCATTTTCACAAATGCTCCTTCGCAGGGCAAAATATACCCCCCTGCAACCTGCGCCTCTCACCTTCTCTTTGAGAAAGGGGTCTGAGTATATCCAGAACGGGCGGGCGATCGGCTAAGATTGTTCTATTGTCCTGGAATTAGTTTGTACACGTCACTCGGATCACCCGCTTCCCCTGCCCGTGGACGATGGTTCTTTCTCTCGAAAAATCACGCGGAAAATTTAAGTTTGCCGAATCTGTGTGAGACGTTGGGGGCACCAACTGGGGCTCGTGTAGGGGCGGCGAAAGTTTTCGGCAGCCATCCTACTTTCCAGTTTGACGTTGCTTGAACGTCACGAAACAATGGTCGTGAGTCACTAGCGACTCTTGATGGCGCTATCAAGGGTCATCATGGGACAAAGTTGGTTTGTCAGTAAAAGCAATGCTGGATTTTCAACAACCCATGGGCTACGCAACACCGACGTCACACGGTAATGTCTTCACAGGAGCTCATCTCCTCCGTCGTAAGGGGCACGCCATCCAAACCAACAATAGGACCACTGACTGGGGGCGGTCACGTGATGGAACCCCATATTACGCATTCGCAAATTCTCCATCGCAGTTGCGTTGGTCGGGCAGCCTAACGAAGCAGTCATCGATGTAACAAATCACAGAATTCTGCTACATAACACTTGTATTTTGCAGAGCAAATCTTCCGAGACCGATTCTTATAATGTTTACATCCCATCTATCAGGGTGTTTTATCTGATTTAATGATACTGGTCAGCCTACATACGTTGTTTATGACTTCAGAAGTCGAATGTGATATACATTGTACAATAGAAAACCTAACTTTGAAAATTTCTAGGGGGCAACTGCCCCCCTTGCCCCCCGCTATGTACGGCCTTGAGCTGGTTGTCAAAATGGCACATTTTCTCCGGAGCAGGTTAAAGAGGCCTGCACAGGGGTTCTCCCGCGCAGCATCCAAATTTCTCCCACCGAAGATAAGAGCGAATTCCAATTGGCTAATTTCGAATTGCCTTACAAATCTAGCTTGTAAACATTGCCATTGGCTAACTTGAATTGACACCGATCCAATAGTGAAGCTAATAAAGAAGAAAGCGAGCTGCTATTGGCTAATTTCAAATGGCTCAACCCATCTAGCTTATACGTATTCCCATTGGCTAATTTGAAATGATACGGATCCCATAGTGAATCTACTAATCAAGAAAGCGAACTGTTATTGGCTAATTTCAAATGACCCGACCCATGTAGCTCATAGACATTGCCATTGGCTAATTTGAATTAATCCGGATTCCATAGTGAAGCTACTAAAGATGAAAGCCAAGTGCTATTGGTTAATTTCAAATGGCTCAACCCATCTAGCTTATACGTATTCCCATTGGCTAATTTGAAATAATACCGATCCCATAGTGAAGCTACTAAAGATGAAAGCCAACTGCTATTGGCTAATTTCAAATTACCCAACCCATCTAGCTTATACACATTGCCATTGGCTAATTTGAAATAATACGGATCCCATAGTGAAGCTACTAAAGATGACATCCAACTGCTATTGGCTAATTTCAAATGACTCAACACATCTAGCTTATACACATTGCCATTGGCTAATTTCAATCAGAACCGATTCCATAGTTAACATACTAATGACGAAGGCGAACTGCTATTGGCTAATTTCAAATGGCCCAACCCATCTACCTTATACGCATTCCCATTGGCTAATTTCAATCAACGTACATCCCATAGTTAACCTAAAGGGGCTTACATTGTGTGAGGGGCATAACCTATTCACTTACACTAGATGCATTGTGGTAAAGGCGATAAGCAAGTGGGGGCAATCAAGTGGCTGCCCCTATGTCACGTGACTCATTTGGCAAGTTGCCAAAATTGCTCACGTCACTTGGCACAGTGCCAAGTTCTGGCCATGTGACTTGGCACCCTGCCAATTTATATGACGTCACTTGGCACCGTCCCAACTTCCCTTATTGGATCCCTCTCCACAAGCCGACTTCATTTCCTTAAGAATTTCCACGAATGCTCCTTCGCACGCCAAAAGATACCCCCTGCCATCTGCTTCTCTGACCTCCTCTTCAACAAAGGGGTCTGAACTCCGTGGCAGAATTCTATGATAATACTTCTAATACCTAGCGTCCCTCCAATATACCACTCTCACGCAAATGCAGGCAGATTTTACAAGACAGCCAGCCCGTAACCCTTGCAGCACGTGAGATCATACGCTGGATTTGTTTGTTTGCGATTTGCCTGATAAGATTACTCATCCTCACAACAAGTCAACGGTAAATTCATTCGTATATTTGCAGTAACAATTTTGCCCTGGCTTCCTGTTGCTGTGCTTCGCTTCCTTACTGATTATTACAGAAGTTCCTTTCCATACCAAAAACCAACACGTACACAATGCTGCGAGAAAGACAGCAAGAACAATGAAGATAGTTCATGTATGTAAGCAAACCCAGGAAAGTAAGGCAACTACATTAACAAAGGCCACTAGGGCAGCAAAAGCTACTGGAGCAAGCAAAACAACGAAGAACAATGTACGTTAGACAACCAGTGGCAATAATGCAGGACAAGCCATATAGGGCACAAAAGCTACCATGACCACTAAGGATATGAAGCCTGGTAGACCCGGGGGCGGGGTACTTAGTATATTTGGTCGATGGGGATATGCCGTTTTCACGGTATCTTTTTCACCGATTTCTTCTAGAGCAGGGTATCAAAGTTTGGACATTTTTCTAGAGCTGGTTGTCAAAATGGCACATTTTCTCCGGAGCATGTTATTCTTTCAGCAATACTTTCTTTGATTTTTACGGTTTGTTAATCTGTCCGAATTTGTTCACCTTTCTCATGGACTTTGCAGCAATAACACCAATTAGAGACAGTTCTGGAACATGCTATACTTTGCACAGGTATCCCCTACGACAGGGTATCGTTTTCAGGGGAAAATTCTGCAGCAGGCTAAAAGTTGTTTTTTGTGGTAGGCACAACCCCGTATAAAAAAAGTCAAGTGTCCCCCGCCCCCCAGGCAGATCGATTGTCCCAACTAAAACTAACACACGCAGCTCAATCAGGGCAATTAAGTAAAGTGTGGTTCCAATACGAGTGGGGGAGTTGGAAAACTTCTCAAAAATCAATAATTAGAGGGGCATTATTCGCTGCTCTGGAGAACCCAACCATGTCCGCTAAGGCAACTAGAAAAAACGAGAGATCGAAATAGATAGTAAAATTATTAGACAACTAGAGATACTATACACGCTTGGAGTACGAGAACAACTATTGTGAAGTAGCTGGAAGTAGCAACCATTCTGATTTGATTTGTCTTCTATCGAGTACCACCGAAACGGAGAAAGGGGGACTGAGAAAAGTCAGAGGGGTTGGAAGTGATCTATATACTAATGATTGACAGTTAAAGTAATCAGGAATGGGAGCTTTGAACATTGAAAATAGTCGCTTTCTGAGTTCAAAACGCATTGCTCCTAAATGTGTTTCAACATATTCACTATCAACTCCCTTCTTTAAAACCTAATAATAAAGAGGTTGCCTACATAACAGAAAAGGACATAAAAAAGAACATGGCATTGAAAAAATACAATGAGCAGAAGCAGCGATGCTGTGGCGCGCCAAGCGCGCCAGTGGCCGCCGCAGGGGGCCCAGGGCGCCGAAGGCGCCCAGCCCTCCGCAGGAGCTAGGAACTCCGAACCCGCGCGCAGCGCGGGCTCGGATTCCTAGTCTATATTAATATTTTATGAAGCAAATTTTGTTGCACGTAAAACTCGAACACAGTTGAACCAATCCCCGCCAAACTTTCCAGATATCTTCGTCTTCACTGTACCTAACGCAATAGAGATTTCGTTTTTTCAAATTCACCCTAAAAGCGGGGTAATGGGGCAAAGCGGCAAAGTCAAAGGATCGGTGGACTCCCCTTGCGAAATGGAGGCTACAGAAAGCGAGGAAAGCGAGGAACGGGATAAAACAGGACTTGCTGGAATTAGTGGAAATAGTTGATAACTTGAATATTGCTGAACTAATCCTTACGAAACTTTCTAAATAAATCTTTTTCTTCCCGCTAGATACTTCAATAAATATACTCTTTTTCTCATAGTTTCCCCATAAGGAGGGGGGAAGGGCCAGATAAGACCTTAAGGTGCCTCAACGATAGGGAGTTTCCACTGCAAAGAGAAAGAAAGCACAAAACACAAAACTTTGCTTTGCCTTTAATCTGAGAAACTGTGTGGTGAATGGCCAGGAAACTGACTCATTCATTGCAAAGAATCAACGATCTGTTTCGTCACCCATTTGGATAAGGATTTGGTATTGTATTTTGAGTGGGCACTGAATGTTTCGGGGTAAATTCCTTAGAAATATTTTTCAAAGTTAACAAAAAAGCCTAGGCCCATGGGCTACAAGAATTTCTTTGTAAGAAGATGAGATTTTCAGCCTGCACTGAAACTTTCTTTAACTTATCAGATTTCCAAGGTCCATGACAGTTCTGATTGACTGACGGGGCTACTGTGCCTAGGTAGGTTACTGAAAATGGAAGCAGGCTTCACAGCTACAGCTACACCAGAAAGACGGGTTGGCAACTGCCAGGTGACACTCTCCACATATATTAAGTCCTGAGGTAAGCCCCCTTTGGGCCTATTTTGCAAAAAAATATTTGGGGTGAGGGCTTATTCGAGGGAGAGGGGCTTATAGCAGCAACCAACAATCTTACCAGCACTACACGTATCTCTTTTATGAGAAACAAAGAATCTGGGCCAGTACTGAAAGTTTCTTAAAATTATCAGATTTTTAGTGCTAGAAGTTTCTTGTGAGATTCTCAAATGTTTCATAGCAGTCTTCGTATTCACTGCCTGTTCTCTCAAGAACATTTAAAGACAATGTTTTTTGAAGCTTTTCCAGTGTTTAGATACTATAATCAAGTTCCTACTGAGAAAGATTAGACAGGAAACGAGCGAAAGTAAAGTAAACGGTGTTAAGGATTCTTGAGCTATCTTTTCCCAGACTGGCGTTTTTCCATTTTTGGTGATCTGAGAATTGCGTTTCTTATAAGCAGTTTCTTATAAAACCAGAAATAACGATTGTCAGTGAGTGCTACGCAACGTATTGGTTGCATAGGTCCATTCCCTGGTTCCGCAGTTTACACTCATTGAATTGTGATGCATGACAAATCGGTGTATTGGCTTTGGGTCAATGAACAACTGGAGAACAGAGAGAATGTTCTTTTGTTGCCAATAAAGTGAATTCCAACCATTCTGATGCACTTACGTGCCTCAACGATAGGGGATTCCCACCCTAAAGAGAGAGAACACAAAACACAAAAAATACAAGAAGAAAGTCAGCTAAAGAAGAGAATCAACCAGAGGCGTAGCTAGGATTTTTCGGTGGGGGGGGGGCAAAGCCCAGCAGTGACCCGACAGGTGAGCCAGTCGCGGGTCTATCCCCAGAAAATTTATACAATTTTAAGTCGCTTAGGGGGGGCAGCCGCCCCCCCTGCCCCCCTCTATCTCCGCCACTGGAATCAATAGTATTCACTAAAATAAGAAACATTTTTAACAGACAGCAGCGTTCCCCACGGGGGCTTTCTGGCTAGGTGCAAATTTAAAAAAACCTTTGGGTGGGGGGTCTCATTCAAGGGGCGCCTTTTTCAAGGTGGGGGCTTATTCAAGGACTTACGGTAGGATTTGCATTGCAAAACGTTTCGCATGTTCACCCTGGGAATCCCTGTGTAGGCTCGCTCATGATAACTTTCTTTTCGTGTTGCAGTTGTAATCACAGACAGCCGGGCCTATTTTTTAATTCAAAAATCTGTCGGATGGACATTTGATACTTTGGAGCTACCGCTTGCCCAAACCATAATGCGCTTGGCAGCCTGAGCTGTAATCCTATTTAAGACTTCTGGTGGTCTACAAAATAGACCTTATGGACCTGCATTCTACCTTCCCTGACCTGTGAAAATCCAGGTTTTGCTCGTCTGTCGGATGGACTAGATAGAAAGTGAATTTTTAGTGCTTGTTTTTCAGTTGCATGTCTTTGCTGCGAAACTGTATTTTCTTGTAGAGTTTTGGTATCTATGAATAGCTCAACTCTTCAGGATTGCATTTCGATCCATCTCTTTGCTTAAAATGATTATTTACATAGCATGAGAATACATTAAGTGCATGCAGTCCGTCTGCCGGACGGACACTGTCGGACGGACAAAATTTTCCTATCCTTTTGGCAGCGCCTACTTCATACTAGAGACTCATATGCCTATATAGGGCTACTGCAAGTAAAATTCAGCATAATTCCATCTAAGAATTGGTTCTCAGCTCCATACTAGCTGAAAATTTCGTTGCCATTCAGCACTGTGAAAACAAGTTCAAAAATGGCACGTTTTTGATCAAAAATGAGTTTTTACGCAGCAGAAATTACACCTTACGATTTTTTCGTGAAAATAATGATAAAATGAGTTGCTTTCTGCCGCCTGCAAATACTGAAAACAGTTAAATTACTTTGCAACTCACAGAAAATCTGTTATTAGCAAAAATGCGGTTTTCTCCGAGAGTGACCAATTTCAAAATAGGCCCAGCCTCATGTTTCCGTAGTTGACACAGTAACTAAAGTTAGAGTTGCGGAGCCTTGATCTCTGCGGGACTTGGTCATTATATTAATAAATGTGCTCCATTGTAAATTTTACGAATACAGTCGGGATATTCCACAGGAAAGGTATATAGCCCAGAGTCTCTTTGCTCAGATAAAGTGATTCCGGCTGAAAATGCCAACAGGCAGCAAATCCCTCCCCAAACAATTACTCGGTACGATGGCTGCGTCAGCGTCACACAGTTGAATCAGGAGTTGACCAGGGTGAAATCCCACTCTAAGAGCAGGGTCACCGAGAGGCTTTTGAGGTCTGGGAACAAAAATGCGGACTGAGGCCCCTACAAGGGCACCAGCAGAAAATGTTTTAATCCCCAATCAAATCAGATTGAATTTAATCATTATCATGCTTTAAAGTTGGTGTGACAAACTAATTAATACCAACTATTTACAATGTAATCTGCAAGGATGTCTAAAAATGATATTACAAGCTACATAAAGAAATTGCCAGCAGGACCGCCGAGACGGGGGGGGGGGGTAGCCGGGGCAACTGCCATAAAAAAGAAGCTTTGTTTTTCACGTAATGATGTCATCAAGCTGGGCCCCACAAGGGGCCCGGAAAATCGAACTTTCTTTTTGACCAATGGAGTTAGCAATATCATCACGGGCCTCAGTTCATTATTTATTCCAACGTTGTTCGTTAAATTATAGCGAGATTCGAGAACAAGCGACAAGAACTATTGTTGATGTTCTCAAATAAAGATGGTTTTAATGATGTTTTCGACAAGAACCATTGCTGGTGTTTTCGAATAAATAAGCTCTGTCAGAAAGTTAGCAATTTTTGTTCGCGTTCTTGCCTTGCATTATTTTGAAGCTAGAAATCAATCAAGATAGACATTGCTTTGCGCTTTATTCTCAAACTTCATCAAAACGATCCACAGTTTCAGTGGCATGGCCACATGGAGGGTACGAGGGAGCAATGGCACCCCCACTTTTACTGAAAGATGGCGATATTCCTTGAAAACCGAAGGGAGATTGTGGGGTATAGGATGGGCATGAATTTTTCCGAGAAATGCTAGAAGATTACGTAATTCAACCGTGTTGCCAAAAACTGCCATTTCAGCACTGGTGAATTTGGGATCAGCCTGGATGCATTCCATAGAGAAGCTGCTAAAATATCTGAGTCCCAAGATCTATCTGATGATTTTAAGAGATTTTAAGCACAGGTCCAAATTTTTAGTTTCTTATAACAGAAATATAAGTATTGTCATAAGAAACTGCTAAAAGATCGAGGACAACTTCACATTCACGTCAAGGAAGGCAGATTTTCAAACGCCGTCACGCCAAGAACTGATTTTATTGAAGAAATGACGCCGCTACGCCGATAGGAAAGTCATGAATACGCCAAAGATCTTCGGGCCTAAGTGCACGAAATGCATCGTGGAGAATCAGGGCCTTCTAAGCAAAAGGGCATTATTCGAAAGAGGGTACGAGACGTTTTCAGAACAAAATGACTTTTATGGAATTTTGATGGTTTTTTATTGACTACAAATTATTTTTGCCAAAAGTGTTCGAGATTTTTGGTAGCGAAATGCCCTTTAAGCCAAGGTGAAGGATGCTGCTTCGAAAGTTGTCCTCGCACTTTGATTCATACAATTATTGTCACAAAATCGTCAAAGTTTCCTTTGGCAAGCATGATGTTGGGAGATGCATTCTAAGCCAAAGTAAAGGGCTTTGTCCCAAAAAGGGCAGACCCCCTCACTTTTCTACCCCCACTTAACTTGCCCTTGCCACGCCGCCGCATAATATTCACGAAATTCTCCCAATTGTGCACTTATGGTATCAGTGTCAAGCAAGGGGCCCGCATCCTCTTGTTGCCCCGGGGCCCGGCCTCGCTCTCGGCGGCCCTGATTGCCAGGGTATTTACCAATTCTACAATTCCATTTTTTCACCCATCCAGATTCTATCTTTGTTTTAAACCCTTTAGATTCACCTAAAAGGCATCTCAGAACATTTCCTGCAGTCAATATATTAAAAATCTTTGATTATAGGACCCCATAGACCCTGAAGCCCAGGGGCAAATTGTCCCCTCTCCCCTCTCGGTGGTCCTGTCAAAAAGAACTGCTTTTTTATTTAAAACAGGATGGGGAGGGTTTCCACAGATGTTTTATTTCCACTTTGAAGTGTCACTTGAAATTTCCTGGTCCGAAGGTTCTTATTTGTTTGGTCATCTAAGGGTTCATGAATTTCTTATGTAGTTTCCTGTACCAAGATATGCGTCCATTCATTCATTAGAGCAGGGTATCATTTTCTCACAAAGTGTTAGTAGCACGTTGTTCTAGAACCATTTGCCACCAAGGGGATATATTCATTAGGAAAGTGTTATTTCAATGTTAATCGCTTAGCTTCAGATGTTTCGAAACAGAGTAGCAATGGCAAGGCAAGACTATATTTTGGAGGAAAATATGCAACTGGATAGAAAGGTTACTGGGCATAGCCTGCTTCGTCAAAATAAATGTCAATGAATTACAACGACTTCAGGAAGGGGTAATAGCATGTGTAGGACAGGAATTGTTGGAATGACATCCTAGAATGAAATTAAGGTGCAATTTGCCTCTCATTTACGCAGATTGGTGGTGCGAAAAATATGGAAGATTGGGAGAAAGTAACAAGAAAGCTTATTCGCAAGAGTCTTTGTTATGTTTGGATCTCTATTCAATAACTAAATGAGGAAATGAAAAGCATAGCAATAGAGAAATTAGGATCTGTGATTTTAGAAAGTAAAAAGAGTTGATATTTACAAGCAAACTAAGGTAATTTCTTGATGCAAAAAGTAGCATTCTTATATGGTTCAATAGATTGCTGCAAGTGTTAGGAGACGCAGGAGACGCCACTAAATTCATGGAATAGTAAAAGTGACCAAGAGAAGACAATGCTGTGAAGTACATGGAAGTAAAGGGAGAAAGACGTCAGAAAAAAGCTGAATTACAGTTTCTATCAAATGAAAGCAGCAATGCAACCTGTATGCAATTTAAATGGATCATGTGCTGGAATGGTTCGCATAATTGAAAGCATCAAGCATGAAAGATCCACCTGCCTTTTATAAAGGCGTAGCAATCAAAGACAAAATACAAGTCCATTAATCGGATTTATGCGAGCAACTTATTTGAAATTATAAAAGGGGTTGTCGATCAGTAGAGGGAGAAGCAGGAATCGGGAATAGTATGAAGCTATCTCGGAAAAAGACCTGTCCAAACGGCAGTGGCGGAGCCAGATGAAAAATTGTGAGGGGGTAAAAGTCCAAAATTTTCCGACTAGGGGGGGTAAAAGGGTATACCCAGACATTTTTATTGCATTATTCAACTGCAATTTTACTCACTTTTTCAAAAGTGGGGGTGTACTTACCCCCCCCATACCCTCCGCTGGCTTTTCCATTGCCAAACGGTGGCTATGATTAAAAGACAATGGAAGTTGTAGCAGAACGGTGCTCCAATTGAGCACAGTCAGAGCCATGGTTTAGATACCTGAAACTGAGTGAAGAGAGTCATTTCAAAACTTTTATAAGAGGAGTAGAGAAGGAAATGGAAATGATTCAATTCACAGTGAGTGCAGGATGAGAAGAAAATTAGAAACGTTGCGATAGTTAAGTTTCTGAGGTAGATAACACTTAGAATTCTGCTTTCAAGGGACCGCTTTCTGAGTTAGAGGACGCAAAAGGAGATATAGGGGTTCCTGGAAGTGGCATAGCAGAATATCTACAGAAAAAAATTTACACGACTTTAGTGATTGTAGCACATTTTGCACGCGAAATGTTGCCATTTGAAGGTCAGCCTAAGTATGAAATATGAGAAAGTACTAACAAACTGAAGGAAAAGAACAAAAAAAATTGGCATAAAAGGTACCTTTGAATAAGAACGTATCAACCTTTCCCTTTCCTGTTAAAAGTATTTCTACGTTATAGTGATATCCTTTAGAACACTGTTTTGTCAAGAACAGTGCATTACAGAAATAAAGAAACAAAAGCACATAACATAATGTCAAGACCCCATTATATGTCCTCCCCCCTCTCTTTCATCTCTAAGGCTACAGAACGAAGCTTGAAATGCAGCGGCATTTCTATAGGAGGACCTCATCCATTGAGTCATTGTTGGGGAGACAAAGTGCTGACCCTTTTGTTTTGTCACATTGTGTTTCAGCTTTGTTGATAGCGAATCAATGCTGGGGCTCACACTATCATGGGTATCGGTACTATTGTTTCTTGCTTTTATTTTTAACGGTCAAGCTAATTGCATAATACGTCATTGAAGTAAATCGTTAGTGCGCATGCGATCTGAGCCCTTTTTGGGGGATTCATCGAGGCTGACAACTTAGCCTGTTCATATCCCCAACAAGTCAGTTGTCAATGGTGAGAATAATAGTATTTGCTTCCTTTACTGTACCGTATAGCCTCCGCAAATAAAAACACTAATCGAGCTTGGTATGATCATATGAACATCAAGATTGACATTATTGTAGTTCAATAAATGTTACCCTGGGTACCAGACTCTATCTCTTAGGGAGTCTGGTACCAGATTTACAAACATGGGAAACATTTAGGGCGATGGTTGATAGCCTTTTGTGTTTCATATGAGTTGAAGGAGTAAATAGAATGGGCATATCTATAATTTTGCCTTGAAAGGAAGGGGTTTATTAGGCAAGGGACGTTATAGCGCGGGACTGAACAGAGTTGCTCTTTCCTTTCGTAACCGTAATGAAAGCAAAGTACGACGGCGGGCCTGCGCGGCGCCGCAGGCGACGCGCGGCAAGCCTAGTCTATGTACTAAGATGCGTCATAGGAATGACCCGAAACCTTTTGTCTTCCCGTTGTTTCCCCTCTCAGCACCGTAAACAGCATAACTAACAAACCGCCTCCCTCCCACGGAAAATAACCCTCCCAGCTTTTGCTCCGAAGTCTGAAGTGGGTACGAATGGCATTATTTCCTTTTTCTGCGATATGGGGGCTGGGGTACATCCATTCTTATCCAACGTTCAACTCCCAAGGGAATGATCTTTGCACATATCCTCATTGCCGGACTATCAGTGTGTTGGATCTTTATCGTACTCCCGTCCCTTCATTTAACGAAAAAGCTAAAAAGAGAGGGAAGGCTTACTTAGATCGCAATTTTTCTCCGGCTAAGATAGCTCAGGCACCAGAGGAAGCATAAAGGAAGGTTTTAACTGGGGTCATGAATGAGAGGGGAAGCCAATTCTGAGCGAAATGGGACTGAAAAAGGACTCCAAATCTTAGGCCATATTTCCTCTACCGATCTGGATTATATACCTGAAACTACAAAGAAGCCTTCATTCCTTTGAAATGATCAACAGCTTTGTTTCAGTTTACAAGGAGGCTTATAGAAAACTTTTTAGCATTGAAATTTTGAAAGAAGGCATTCAAGTAGGGTGAATGCATTCCGTTCGTCTGACGCAGGACCAAGGTAATGAATTCCTGGAAATGAGAAATCTGAGCGGGAACGATACGGACGTCTTCTATTACAGAGAGCTTCATAGAGGATGCAATGAGAGGGCAAGTTTTTCTGGGGGCATTGGGCTAAAAAGAGACAGTAGCTCATGTCTCCTCTAACTTTTATTGGATTGGTACGGCTTTTTATTTCCAACCAAGACAGGCGGTTGGAGGTTTAAGAGGATCGCCGATCTCTTCCATACCTAAGTGAGCCTTCAAGGGGGCTACAATTAGAGAGGAAGTTTCTCTGAAGAGCATTGGGGTGAATGGAGACAAAAGCCACCTATCTTCTCTGGAGATCGGTTCCAGCTAAGATATCATATGGACGTGTTCTATCACAGAGAGCTTCAAAGGGGATGCAATGAGAGGGCAAGTTTTTCTGGGGGCATTGGGATAAAAAGAGACAGTAGCTCATGTCTCCTCTAACTTTTATTAGATTGGTACGGCTTCTTTTCAAGCCAAGACAGACGGTTGGAGGTTTGAGAGGATCACGGATCTCTTCCATACCTCAGTGAGCCCTCACGGGGGCTAGAATTGGGGAGGAAGTTCTTCTGAAGAGAATTAGGTTGAATGGAGACAAAAGCTACATATCTGCTCAGGAGATCGGTTCGAGCTAAAATATCATATAGACGTGTTCTATCACAGAGAGCTTCAAAGGGGATGCAATGAGAGGGCAAGTTTTTCTGGGGGCATTGGGATAAAAAGAGACAGTAGCTCATGTCTCCTCTAACTTTTATTAGATTGGTACGGCTTCTTTTCAAGCCAAGACAGACGGTTGGAGGTTTGAGAGGATCACGGATCTCTTCCATACCTCAGTGAGCCCTCACGGGGGCTAGAATTGGGGAGGAAGTTCTTCTGAAGAGAATTAGGTTGAATGGAGACAAAAGCTACATATCTGCTCAGGAGATCGGTTCGAGCTAAAATATCATATGGACGTGTTCTATCACAGAGAGCTTCAAAGGGGATGCAATGAGAGGGCAAGTTTTTCTTGTGGCATTGGGCTAAAAAGAGACAGTAGCTCATGTCTCCTCTAACTTTTGTTAGATTGGTACGGCTTTTTATTTCCAGCCAAGACAGGCGGTTGGAGGTTTAAGAGGATCATGCATCTCTTCTATACCTAAGTGAGCCTTAGGGGGCTAGAATTAGAGAGGAAGTTTCCCAAAGAGTATTGGGATGAATCGAGACAAAAGCCACCTATCTCCTCAGGAGATCGGTTCCAGGTAAGATATCATAGGCAAAGAAGTAATACAAGAAAGTGGCAATGATACCAAACACTGGAAGACAACTACAAGTTACGAACCAAAGATGGATGCGATCATCCTCCTTCCAAATATCAGCGGAAGACACCATGTGCAAACCTGAAGTTGAACAGAAATCCTCCAAGTGAGGTTCATCAAGGGGGGTAGAAACCCGCCGTTCCGCGTGATTTTCAGTTAAAATTCGCCGTTCGGGTCATTTCCTGCCAAATTTCCGCCTTCCTCCACTTCGTCATCAAAATGATGGCACAAATTTGTATTGTCAGACATCTTCATCCATCCAGGTGGAAAGAGGAGGAGAGTGGCAGTTTAAATTCTTGTGCAAAGCTTTGAAAACTATTCTCATAGTGCTGATCAGAAAAACAAGGATGTGACCACGACCTCTTTTTACAAGACAACATATGAAGGATCCGCAAATCCATAAAAGTTCATGAACATTCCGCATTCCGCTTATCATTTTCGAGAAAATCCGCGTCCGGTTGGGGTAGAGAATTCCGTCGTTCCGCAGAGAAATTGCCCGAATTCCGTATTCTGCGACAAATTTTCTTCAAATTCCGCTGTTCTGCAAACCCTGATGACCCCCCACTTCAAATAAGACAGTGGCAAATGGAAACTACGTATCCAAAAAATAGCTAAGGTGATTTGGGATTTTTTCAGGCTCCTGTTCACTCCAGTTGTGATGTCCTACAGTCCTTGTGAGTCTCCGTAATTTTGCCCTTTTTAGCCGATCTTATTACCGTTCATTATGCAGGCTCTGATAGTGTTTTTGGGAGCAAGAGAGCATGGCCTAAGAAAAGCCAGGAGCCAGGAAGCATGAGTAGAAAATGCGGGACATTGAGAGCACATACATTTTACGAGAGCTCACTTCAAAAGTTTTATACTTTCCATTAAAATCCCATGCACCCTCCAATTCCTGTACAGGATGTCTATTTTCAACTGCCAAGGCAACCAAATGCAATTAATGAGTTCTTGATTTAAGGGGAGTGGGAACTTCGAGCCGTAATGAAAAAACAGCCATGTTTTGGAAACTTTTTGAAGTGCCCACCAAAATGGGAATCTTACGACAAGGTACCGTTCCTCGCCAAAGTAAAGAACGTCCTCTTGAAACATTTCTGAGGGCATCTCTCCAAAACTCAATCTTTGCTGCACCAAAGACACAAATCAGTGCCCTCTTTCACTAAAATGCTCTTACGGGTTTTTTCAACACCCCAAGGATGCACTCCGAGGCTGAAGCAAATGTGTACGAGAAATCACCAAATCTATGTATTACCCAAGGTTTCCAGGGAACAGTGTCCAGTGAGAGAGAACTTCCAGTCCTGACAGATCATGAAAAATCTGAAGCAAAAATTAGCAACCATATTAGATACCTATCGACCACTTGACTTTAAATATTTGAATCTAAACAAAGAATAGAAGCATCATCCCAGCATCACAGGAATTATTTGGAGCACAAGGCTAACTCTGAGGTTAGCAAAGTATTATCCTTCATTTTAAGAGGGGAGCAATGGAGCAACGATCTCCGCTAGCAGGGCCTCATTATGACATGCTTTCAAGACCAACGATTGGGACAAATCTGCAATTTTAAAAATTTCATTGGAAACAAATAGTTTTGCCAAAGGTATAGGAGATCTTTGCAGAGTCATAGCCCTTATCGCTTCCCGTAAAGTTACCGTAAGTCCTTGAATAAGCCCCAGACAATTTTTCCCAACAAAATATTTCCCCAAAATATATCTTTGGATTGGGCGTATTCGAGGGACTTATTTGAGGGAGGGAGTATCTTTTTAACAGGAACCAAAAATGTTACCAAGGCTACTCTTTTCTTTTACTTGATGCTGCTCAATATGCTAAAAACGGCAGATATATTATGATAATTGCTTTTGAGGCAATATCTATGGAACTCTGCCCTGAGTATGACATGAAGTCAGTCAAATGCCCAGGGGGCACTCAATACACATGCATACGGGGGTGGTCAGTCTAAGAAATTTTAAAGCAACCCTACAACATTAGTTCAGCTTAATAGAAACCCATAATATCTGCTCATTTTATGGCATTTTATACTTAGAAACCTGTGCATGAACATGATAGATCATGAAACAGTGCAGATTATGGTCAGAATTGCCTTCTTGAGAAGCCCAAAAATATCTGTTGAATAATATTTGATGGCAAAATATGTTATGGACATAACCAGGTATATAATGATATCCATTTCCATTTGAAGCAAACAATTAAAGGAAGTGCCTCATTTTATTGTTTTAATCATTATTCTGGTAATCATGATAATCATAACTTATTTCTTCGTATCGTCATAGCAACAGAAACAATAGAGTTAATTTGATCAAGTTTAATGATCATTGCTACTTTTACAGCAAAGAAATAGAGGAGAGTGGAATCCATCCCCCACTGGTATTGATCAAAACTCCTACGTAAGATAGGGTTAAAGAGAGGGTGTACATGAGAAAGACTTAGGATACAACTAAAGAGTAGGGCGTGGTGAAAAGAACAGTGAAGAACCTCAAGAGTTGAAATTGCAAGATTGTAGAGCGTATATTTGAACGGCCACTTTGTAGAGCGAACCTTGACTATACCATTATGACAATAGTTTGTCCACATAGTGTGATGTCACCAGGCGCAGCAAATTCCACCCGAAGCAATTACTCGGTACGACGGCGGGCCAGCGCGGCGCCGCAGGCGCAGCGCGGCAAGCCTAGTCTACTATATTATTCGTTGCAGTCGGATGTGGCGTCATTCCCATTGTCCCTCGCCTCGAAGTTTCTTCCTCTTTAGACATTTCGATAGCGAGAACTGCAACCTCACCGATGTCAATGCTAACATCAAAACATCGCCCAACCTTCCTTACCTCTTTATCACGGCATATTTTGGCATTTATCGTTCCCGTGAAGGAGTTATGGGAGCATTTCCAAACCCCACTTTCAGCTGTGCGAGTCCTTTGTTTCCCTTTGTGCCGAGCTTGAAATCCTTTGTCCTTCCATTGTTGTCTCACGATTCGTGACGTCAGAAAATGGGTGTCCTTCGAAACCCATTTGAGGGGTTATTTGATTTTTTAAAAATCCCAACATGATCTCTATTTGCTCGGGATGGGTTGGGACCCATTTGAAGAGGGATTCAGTTCCGGGGGTTTCATGGGGGCTGAAGGGGGTCGGGTGCAAATTCCCCAATTTCCCATCCCTCGAAATGCGTTTTGCACTTGATTTGACTGAGATTTGTGTTTTGATAACGCTGCTATGTTTCCTCCCTACAAATATGAGTAATTCAGAGAGGGGATGGCTTTCCAGAGAGCCAGAAATGTCAGATTTATCATTTTTAGGGGCACTGTTTAGCCTTTTCTCAGGGTTTCCTCTTTTTCCAAGGAGGGGTATCCCCATTCTTCAACATGAGCTGCGTTGTTACACAAAAAAACCTTTGACAGCTATTTTTGTCCTTGATATGTTACACGAAATGTTTTTATAAGAAACTAAGAATTTGGGTCAGTATTTAAAGTTCCTTACAATTATCAAAATTTCAGTGCTCGGAGTTTCTTGCGAGTTCCTTAAAACAACCTTAATGTTTATCTTCACACCCAACCCTAAAATGTTTCTTATGACTATGATTCTTTCGCCTTTCTACTCAGAATGCTTCTTCAATCTCTATTTGTTTTCTGGAAAATCCTGCAAAATATGTTTCAACAGTATAGGGTGTATCTAAAGGTATTTATGTGATTGAATTATGTGATTAACAGCTATCAATGACAACTTGCAGCAAATTCCACTCCTAAGAATCACTCGGTACGACGGCGGGCCAGCACGGCGCCGCAGGCGCCGCGCTGCAAGCCTAGTCTATTTATAAGCGATGAAGAGTTTTGTTACGCACATTCCTGTTTGTGACACTTTCCCGCACGCAGCTTCTCACGCCTACTGCTTACCTCCAAAAATTTCAGAAAAAAGACGTAAAATAGCTGACGATAAAGGCTTGCCTGTGGTCCAATACTTTTCTTCGTACAGTATCTTGGGGTAATGTGAGGAGGGGTTTTGTACCCAAATGTTAGCAATTCAATTCAACAATAGGCCTTAACCTTCGACCTTTCTTTGTGGATGCTGATGGCAGCGATAGAAATGTGATGGCAGCGTTCAGTCTTAGCCAAAAACAAGTTTTGCAGTTGCTTTCTCCAAACACCGAAGGAATATAAGCTTGCAAATAGTTGATATTATGTTAGCTACAGTATCTATCTGGTTCGAGGAAAAGTATTTTGATGCTCAGGTTGGATATAGCGAAGTTATCGCCCTATTTTGCAGCGGCTCTCCTCTTGGTTTTGACGCAGTATTACAAATTCAGAGTTTGCTCTTGCAGTTTTTTCAGTCTTCTGCATATAAATTTACTAACAACAATATAAAGATTCTTTACTCAATTCTTAGTGAAGATTCAGCTAAAGTTACAAAGTGATTACTCTTGAAACTGATTTTTGACGATTTTAAAGGCCATACGCATAGCTTGAGTTTCTCAACTTCGGCCAAAATGGCATACCGTAAAAATCAGACCTGTGACCCTAGGAATACAGAGTCGTCATTTCCATATGTTGACGGGATGACTGGCTCAAGGCCACATCCAAAAATCCTGTTTACCCGTGTAAAGGATGTTTGATTGCAAGTATAAAAAGCTTGGCTGTTCTTTAACCAAGCTATGTTATGCAATGTTTTCCAGAATTCCAAATATGAATTTATCACAGGAAGGGAGAGTCCTCTGTTATTACAAAAGGGGTGACTTGGAAATAGCCTCAATAACAGTTCAACAATTCACTCACCGCTGTGGCAAAGCTAAGCAACATAACTGAGGTGTGCATATGTAGCGCTTTGCACAGTGCAGAGAAGACACAAAATAGACGCTGTCGATCGTTTGCGTTCCAAAATCTATTCCCCAAAAATCGACCGTAAACAGGTTTATTTATGGATAAGTTCATGGGTACAATTAACACTAATGGATTGGCCATTTGGCATTATACGAAAGATCTTTACGTCACTACATACCGCTACATCTTCCCCTCCCTTTTAACTAAGCAATAGAACACAAAGTATACATTTTTTCTCTAATGAGTAACAACATCTCCATATCTAATTGGCGGATTAATTACTTGGCGGAGGTTTTGAGGTCTAACCCTCCTCTGAATTACAGCTTGGCCTCCCTCTCCCTGGCGAATATGTGTCTCTGGTTGTTGGATATAAATATCACCAATTTCGGGGACGGGAACAACTGGCTGACCTTGTGAAACAGGCAACGGGCATAATTTAAGCTGGTCATGGTGTGCGGTGGTTGTCTTCCCAAACTTCGAAATGATTTTATAATTGACACCTGTTCTTACAATGACTTGATACGGCCAAATCCATTTTTTTCCAAACTTCCACTTCTTTGGTCTTCGAAGCCACACCCATTGACCAGGTTCAAAAGGTTCCAACAATTTCTTTCCCCGGTCATATGACAATGCTTGTCTATTCTTAGCAACTCTGATATTCTTTTGTGCTATACGTTGGGCACTCTGAATGGATTTCCGTACGTTTTGACTATATCCGGACTGGGTACTTGGATTTTTGAGGGGAATACCAAAATCCACCTCCAAAGGTAAACGTGGTTCCCGACCAAAAACCAATTCATACAGAGAAAACCCAGTTGTCTCGTTCTGACTTGTATTGTAGGCATAGGTACTGCTGACCTGTTTGGGGCCCTTGCGGTGCGGCAGCCCTCGATAAGTTGCAAAAACTTCAAAATCGAGCTGCCAGGATTGTCACAAACAGCCCCTATGACGCCTCAGCTCTGCCTTTGATAGGGAGTCTTGGCTGGCTGACCATTAGAGAATTGATCGACTTTGAGACGAGCAAGATGGTCTATAAATCTCTGAACGCCGTCGCCCCTGATTACTTGCGAAACATATTTCAAGAGGTATCTGAAGCTACAGACCGTCAGCTGAGGAACTCTAAAACTGACCTTAGATTACCACTATTGAGAACATCAACTGGTCAGAAATCGTTTGCTTACAGAGGGGCTAGGGTCTGGAGTGATCTAGATAGTGTTGTCAAAGCGTCCGCATCATTCAGCTCCTTTCGAAGAAATTATAAAACCAAACTATGACTCATCTCGTTTTCCTTTCCTTTTTTTTGACTAAGATTATTGTAAATATGGTTGTATATTTTAGTTATTATTAGGTTTTGTTTTTGCATGGCTCCCTGTAAAACAGTGTGTTATCTGAGTGGATTACCATGGATAAAAAAGTTAAAATGAAAGTTAAAATGAAATGAAATCCACGAAGAGGTCCCAATCAGCGGGGTGCTCAGCCACAAAAGAGGATAAAATCTCCTGTATCGTTCTATTTTGCCTTTCCACCTGACCATCACACTGGGGATGATAAGCAGTGGTTCTAGTCTTACGGATTCCCATGATGTTATATATCTCATGCTTTAGATGACTTTCAAAGTTAGCACCCTGATCAGAATGAATAGCATCTGGAGGACCAAATCGTGAAACAATTTAGAGACAAGAATCCGTGCAACGGTTTCAGATTTTTGATTTTTAGTTGGAAAAGCTTTACACAATTTGGTGAAATGATCTCCAATGACAAGGAGATGTTTATTTCCCCTGGATGTTTGAGGAAGGGGACCCATATAGTCCATAGCCCAAAAGACAAATAGCTCACTAACGATAATTGGTTGAAGTGGGGCCTTCCCTTGATTACTGCAGGCTTTACTCTGCATACACTCAGGACAAGACTGCACATATTGGGAGATAGTTTCCTGCATTGTTGGCCAAAAGAAGCGTTCTTTCGCTCTGCTAAGGGTACGACTGATGCCCATGTGACCTCCTGCAGGTCCTGAGTGCAGGCTAAGCAATAAGGAACCAAGCACTTGGGAAGCACAATAACCCTTTTAGTGGTTCCTTACTTAGAAGGGATCGATCTTACTAGTAATTCATCAGATAAATGAAGCTCATCCCAACAATTCAACAAAGAACGTAACATAGGGTTATTGAGCCATACAAATAATGGAGGTTTTGGCATCTCATTTTTCTTAAATCGGATAACAAGTTGTATGTCTGGATCATGTAACTGTGCGTCCTGCAAATTGAAATGAAGAATTAGAGAGATAAAACAAGTGGGAGCAGTTGGTATACTATCCTTATTCTGCTCCTTAGCTGAATTAACTGGTTCTATCGTACAAGGGTCGGTGACTAACCTAGACAATGCATCTGCATTTAAGTTTTCTTTTCCTGGTCTATGTGAAACAATGAAATCAAATTCTTGCAAATCCATTACCCATCGTGCAATTCTACCTTTAGGCTCAAGAGAATGAAGCCAAGTAAGGGCTCTGTTATCAGTAACTAAATGAAACTGACGACCCAATAAATATGCCCAAAAATGGCGAGTTGCAAAAATAACTGCCAGAGCCTCTTTTTCCATTGCAGAATAGTTCTTTTCGCGATCATCAAGAGTTTTACTTGCATATGATATAACCCGTTCCTGACCTTGGGTATCAACTTGTGCTAAAACATCACCAATGCCATAGTCAGAGGCATCTGTTTGCAATATAAATGGCCTATCAAGCTGAGGATATGCAAGAACTGGAGCACTACGCAAAGCTTATTTAAGTGTAGCAAATGCTTCAATTTGAGCCCGACCCCAGGAAAAAGAAATACCTTTCTTCGTAAGCATTGTCAATGGTAATAAGGCAACAGTCGCAAAATTTGGAATAAATTTGCGATAATACCCAGCTAGGCCTAAAAATGACCATACTTGTTCAACATTAGACGGAGCTGATAACTTCATTACCGCCTTCACTTTATCCGTATCAGTATGCATACCCGCTGCAGAAACTGTATGCCCAAGATATGAAACCTTTAGCGACCCGAATGTGCATTTTGATGCCTTTACTTTTAAATTATGTTGTTGAAGTCGACTTAAAACAGTTTCTAGACGTTCACAGTGCTGCTTAATTCCATTAGATGGTACTATAATATCATCAAAATAACAAAGGCAGCATGAATAGTTTAAACCTGATATTACAAGATTTATGGCACGGTCAAACGAGGCAGGAGCCCCGGACAAGCCAAACGGTATACGCTAAAATTCCCACAGCCCTGTAGGGGTAGCAAATGCAGTCTTTTCCTGATCTTCTCGTGTCATGCTTAATTGCCAATATAGTAATAATAATATAATAATAATTGCTTTATTTAACGTTGGCTTCTCGTCTAGCTAATTACATAGCTAATTAATGCCAACCAAACTTAAATACACGTTGTTGATAAATCTATCTACAAAGAGGATATCAGTTACATCATAAAAACCCTAAATTCACAACAAATCGTTTGCATAATCTACAGTTGCAATCAAACTGATGGTTTTTAATTCCTTTTTTGAAGCTGTTCAGTGTCTGGGACTCTTTTAAGGAAGATGGCATTGTATGCCATATCTTCGCTCCAAGAAAACGTGCATTTTCAAGACCATACCCTGTCGTGTTTGGTTTTGGTGCCAAAATATTTCTGCCACCACGAAGGGTATATGGAGTATCTTTCTCTACAAAAATTTGATTCATGAATCTTGGATTAAGATTCCTTTGAGTTTTAAAAATTTCAGTAGCAAGCAACTGTAAATTTTTGTGGTGAATGGACACTGTATTTGCTTTCGTCAATAATTCCTCGAAATTTGAACAACTATCCTTGTATGCGATTCTCAAAGCTCTCTCGTGGATTTTGTTTATTTTCTTATTAACCGACCTATCATGAAACATCCAGACAAGTGGACAGTAGCTAAACTGAGAAATAACGAAAGCGTTCAACATAACCCTCAGTTTCTCAACATCCACATAGTCTGAAATACGTGCAAGTGCATGCAGCTTCTGTCCAGCTTTTTTACAAAGTGTGTTTACGTGGTTCTTGAAATCTAGCTTCTTATCCAGCGTTACACCAAGAAGTTTTTCTTCAACAGATTCTGTTATTGTAGTTGCACCAATCTGCACTGATACGTCAGTATTTTTCTCCCCAAAAATCAAAAGATGACATTTTTCAGGATTCAGTTTCATACTGTTATCAAGAAACCACTTAGAGAGCTTCTGAGCATCTGTTTCAAGGCTAGATACAATATGTTCTAGTTCATGACCGCACACATAGATAGTCGTATCATCAGCATAATTGCAAATCTCAGTCTCTTCCACCAAAAAGAAAAGGTCGTTTATGAATACATTAAATAAAAGGGGCCCCAAAACAGAGCCTTGCGGTACACCCTTAATTGATTCCTGCCAGGAACTGAATGACCCATTGATCTTAACTCGCTGTTTCCTATTCGAAAGATAGTCATAAACCAGTTTTAGGGCAGATCTACTGAAACCATAAGCTTCAAGCTTTGCAATGAGTAGTTCGTGGTTCAGACAATCAAACGCCTTCGAAAGGTCCATTAATATTGCACCTGCGAGCCCTTTCCTATCTAGGAAAGATCTGCATTTTTCAATCAATCTAAGGAGTGCATGTTGGGTGTTATAGCCTTTACGATACGCACAAAGATAAGGAGACAAGATATTTTCCATGTAATGAGCAATTTGACCCGAAAATGTTCTTTCGTAGATTTTGGATATAGCCGGCAAGACTGTTATTGGCCTGTAATTCTTTTTTGCAAAGGCATCACTACTCTTAAAGAGGGATGTAATGTCTCCTTTCTTTAATTCTTTTGGAAATTTGCTTGTATCTATTGTCTCATTAATGAAGAGTTGTACCAATGGAGCAAACAAATCAGAATGCTCAGTTAATATTTTCACAGGTATGCTGCCAAAAGGAGAAGCTTTAGTCGGATCTAAGTTCCTTATCTGACTCAATATCTCCTCCAAAGAAACTTGCTGGAAAGAAAATTTTTCACTTACAGTTACCCTTTGCTTTATCAGTTGTATACTTGGGTGGCGCTTGTACATATTTACGGCAATATCCACAGGGTCACGTAATTCGTTTGTTTTTATCAAATTCTCCTCTACCTCTGAAATTTCTAGGCTAGAAGTGATATTGACGAAGTAATCGTTTAGGATTTCGGCAACTTTCGTATCATCGGAGACCAGTTCATCACCCTCTAGTAAGGTAATGCTTCCAGGGGTTTGAATTTTATCCGAAAAAAGAGGCTTTACCATTTTCCAAAACTTTCTATTATCTGAAATATCTTTCAAGTCGAGATTTCCGTACTCTTACACCTTCGCTTTTCGCAATATCTTTACACATTTGTTACGCTGCTTTTTGAAAGCATTCCATTTCTCTTGTGTTTTACATTTATTGTACATGTTACGTAATCTTGTTCTGAGCATAATTGCCTTCCTCAAGGCCTTGGTCATAAAAGGACCATCATTTGCCCGAACAGATTTCTTCTTAAGGGGAGCGTGCTTATTAAGAACCTTTTCAACGGTAGCAAATCAACGGTAGCCAATACCCCGAACGCAAGTCTAACAAGCTGTCCGAGATTCCACAGTGTCCATGTTTGCTGATGATACCAGTTTATGCCACCAGTCCAATGATTTGACTCAGCTGACTGAGGCTATTAACAACGATCTTAGACAACTAGACACTTGGCTCCAAGGCAACAAACTTTCTTTGAATGTTGCAAAAACTCATGCCATGCTTGTTTGCACCAAACAGAAACATGCCACTCTCAAAAGTCGGAATGAAGACTTGAAATTGAAAATTCGTGAAAATGAGCTTCCAGTTGTTGAAAAAACGAAATACCTTGGTGTACAAATTGACTGCTCTTTGGACTGGAAAGAACAAATCAAGGCGGTCTCTGCCAAGGTTTCTAGGGCAGTAGGCTTTTTGAAGCATGCCAAATCATTCCTACCAAGAGAATCGCTGAAAACTCTCTACACGGGTATTGTGGAGCCCCACTTTCGATACTGTTGCTCTGTTTGGGGATGCGCAGGTCCAACTGAAATTAATCAGTTGCAAAAACTTCAGAATCGCGCTGCAAGAATTATAACAAACAGCAGCTACGACACCCCAGGCAGACCACTTATCGAAAGGCTTGGTTGGAAGACCATTCAGGAACTCATTAAAATTGATTCTGGAACAATGGTCTTCAAATCCCTCAATGGGTTGGCTCCGCAGTACTTGAGTAGTCTCTTCGCAAGAAACTCGGCATGCTCCTCCCGTATTCTCCGCAATACAAACACGGACCTGAGGTTACCTTTGAAAAAAACAGCAAACGGTCAAAAATGTTTTTCTTTCAGAGGAGCGCAGTTATGGAATAGCCTCTCAGCTGAGTCAAAGCAAGCACCCACCGTTAGCTTATTTAAGCAGACGATATAGGGTTTCTTCTTTTTTTTTATTTTTTTTAAATGGACATTAGATATTGTAAATAGATTTTTAGATTGTTAAACAGGCTTAGGTTTTTAGATTCCGAAGTTTTTATATTAGTCATTTTTGTAATTTAGTTTAGTTTTAATTTATGGGAGGGCCCCTTGAAAATCAGCACTTCTGCTGAATGGCTACCCTCCCCGTTAGATAAATAAATCAAAATCAAATCAAATCAAATCAACGTGCTAAAAAGATTATAGCCCTGCAGAGATTCTAATAAGTCATCAACACGTGGTAACGGCCTTGCTTCCCGCTTTGTTACAGAGTTTAACTTTCTGTAATCAACACAAAAACGATATTTCCCGTCTTTCTTGCGAACTAATACGATTGGAGAAGCCCAGGGGCTTGTACTAGGTTTAATCACTTGCTGTTCTAACATTTCTACAATTTGTGTTTCTGCATCTTGGCGATAAGCATAAGGCAAGCGGCGAGGACGTTGACATATTGGCGGTGAATCGCCAGTATCTATTGAGTGAGTTACAACTGATGTATGACCAAGTTTATTATCAAAAACATCACGATACTTTAACAAAGTAGAAAGCAAAGCCTTCCGATCGTGTTCACTCAAAGTGGGGCAAATAGCTGACTCTAATTCGTGGATGGTTTCCTTATTTTCCTGCAAAATACTACCAACAACTTCAGTGTTGTCATTGCTCTGCTCACTTTTTGAAGGTTGATAACCTATAGGGCAAAATTCCGCAATTTTTGCACCCTTTTGAAGCTCAATTCTCTCTTGTACTGTATTCAAAAGTCTTATTGATAGGGAGCGGTTATTCGAAGTGCATACCGAATAAGCAGAATGCAAATCAGAGGCCCCCGAAGAAATTGGTGTTACCATGCCTAAAGTATATTTTTGCACTTTTAGAAACCAAACCGTCGAGTATGATTTCTGCTAGGTGGAATAACTATGCTAGACACAAGCTTGACTTTTACAGGGCCTCTTGTTGCACACTGTTCAAAGGTTGGAAAATCACATTTAGCCCTCAATTTCCCACTGGGCTGAATAGGAGTCACAGGCGCATGGCCGTCACGCCCTACGATAACATACTGTGACTGATCAAATGCTAATTCTAAATGATTAAATTTAAGGAAATCCCAACCTAATATGCATTGCAATGGTTCTAATAGATTATCACAAACAAGCAACGGTATGTCATAAATATGACCCCCATCAGAAAATTGTAATTGACCCTGAAACTCCCCATATGATCTGAATGACTGTCCGGTAACAGAAACACAATGATTGGAGCAACTGCTACTAATAACTAGACGACTATGCAATTAAATTTTATCAAAAACTGATTTATGCAAAAGAGGTTTCATTGAACCAGTATCAATCAAAGCTTCAATTTGCACTCCATTCAAGAAACATTTTACCATTGGCTGGTTGGAAGTATTATCTTCCATTCTACTGTTTTCGTTATTAGCAGTAACTCCAACAGTGAATAATGAGGGGTGACCAGCACTCCAGCCTACTGGTGCGGCACCCCTTGGTAGTTTAAAAGAACACTTACATCGACTACGTCAGACTGACTGCTAAAGTTCTAATTCATTGTCCAGTTATTTGCACATTGCGAAGCAAAATGTCCGGTACCTTGACATAGTGTGCACTTTGAGCGATTGAACTGTTCTTGTTCTTTTTTTTTCAATCGAAATCTTGTCTCGCTTTTCTGGACACTTTCTGGCAATATGTCCCATTTCTCCACAGAAAAAGCATTGCACTTGACTTATCTTCGCTGACCTGGGTGCAGAGTACGATGGCCCATCTTGCAGCGTTGCTACCAAGGACTGTTGCTGCACTGTCATCTTTTCCACCACTGTGGCCAACCTGTCTAAAGCACTCTCCTTTTCAGATAGTGATTGCTGCAATTTAGGCCCACTGTTTATGCAAGAAATCCCCGCAGAGAAACCTGTAAGGGGTTGTTCTTCCATTTTATTGATGTTATCAGCACGAATGGCGATGAAATGTTTGCAAAAAGCCACCATTTCTGCCAGAGTTGGTATCGGATTTTGCTCCAGTAATTTGAATTTCATCCGCTCTGGTATTCTTCGCATAAATTGCCGACTGAGAAGGGCATCAAAGGCTTCTGCATCCAAATCTGGATCTGCTTTTCGTAAAATTTCTTGCAGTGACCATAAATATATTGCTGGATCTTCATTATGTCGCAGCAACCGATCTTCGAACTCTCGATAAAAGAAATCCCGATTTACTTGTTGGCAAAGAGCTGCTTTTAAATTCATGATCAAATGATCGTATGTGTCCTTCTGCTCTTCTTCAAACAAAAAATAGTGCGACGCAGCGTGACCGCGAAGAAATGCTGGTAATTTTGCCAATTTTTCCTCGTCTGCCCACCCATTTGCAACTGCACAACACTCATATTGGCGCAACCATAAAGCAAAGTCTCCCTTGTCAAATCTCTTCGGTAAGATGGAAGCCATATCGCACCTTCGTAACCAAAATGTAGCGCTTTGCACAGTGCAGAGAAGACACAAAATAGACGCTGTCGATCGTTTGCGTTCCACAATCTATTCCCCAAAAATCGACCGTAAACAAGTTTATTTATGGATAAGTTTATGGGTACAATTAACACTAATGGATTGGCCATTTGGCATTATACGAAAGATCTTTACGTCACTACATACCACTACACATAGTCCGAATTTGGCAAAACAAGTGGCATTTGATAACGAAATAGCTATTTCTTGCATTCTGTTTTTGGATGAAAATGATGCTATCCAGTAACTGCCTTTGCTACTCCCCTGATTCATCGCTTCTCCATGATTTCAAACTTATGTAGATGTCCGTAAATAATGATGAAAGGCAAGCAAAATCTTCTTTAACATCGATGACCATGTTATGTTACCAGGTCTGAAATTATTGGTTATCGGTCCTAGGTCTATTTTTCAACGAGTATCATCTTTTGTACTACGTTGTTTATGAACTCTGAAAGAGAATTCAGCACAAAAAGGTCAAATAATGGACAGATTTTCTCCTGTAAGTTCATTTCTAAGGTCTTTTTACTTGTATCATGCGTGCAGTCGTTAACTTGCCAATTCGCAATACTGAAAATCTGCCCGATCACGTAATGTGTTCATTATTCTCACAAAAAAATGAGACGTTCTTTTCACCGGACCCGAGGACTGTCGACCCGGGACTTACAACCCCAGATCATACGAAAATACGACCCCAGGCCCAAGTTTTATGCATTTGGTTAACAAGACTTTGTTATGATGGATTAATACTTCCGTTGTCTTCGATGTCAACAGAGGTGCTCATGAGTGACTGGGGATCTGGATAGAATGAAGAAAGTTTGTATTTAAGATATAGCTTCCTAACTTCTTTGTTATTTTTCTAAAAAGATTAGAAAGGCTAGAAAGACTGGAGTAACCCTAACAGTCCAAATGCTTTATAGCCCTCTTCTGAATTTGTTATTTTCATGGCTTTCTAACTCAAACATGGAAAATTGGCTTTCTCTGATTTGAATCAAGCAAAGAAGTGCATATTTGTGGATAGACAACATAGATATTCCTCGATTTTATTTGCATTCAGAGGGGCCGGTTCTGTTTACAACAACTGGCTTTTGAATTTCTTGCTTCGATCTTAGCTCAGTACGAATACACGGAATTCTACGTGACAATGAAAACTTTGACACGTACTGATGTCTTGCATCATCGGTGGTGAAAAATGTTGCAAGCTATATATATCAAACTTTGGACCGGATTGGTATGGTCGAATGGTCGTATGATCGTGTGGTCTGGGGTCTTAGGGTCCAGTGTCATAAGGTCCGGTGTCGTGCGGTCGTACGGTCCGATTACAAGGACATATTCCATGCCACTGAATCCTCCATTTGAGGCTAAAGGTAACGTCGGGAAGGTTAGCAATATTTCCCAGTGATGTTGGAGAGTGGAAGGGAATAGGGAGAGCTTTTCTACTCGAAATTTGACCATTCCATGAAGTACCCTGGGAGCCACCTTTTTTAGATATTTGAAACGAATCTATGTATGGCATGTATTTATCAATAGGCTCCAGGTTTGTCCTAGATTGTATTAAGGGAAACAACCATCCGACCCCCTTTCGAATTCCTGCGTACGTCGCTTGTTCAGAGACTGATGTATCTATCTATAGTAGATTTAGAACATCAATAGTCAGCAGTTAACGAGCGATTGTCACACAGGTCCTTTGCAGGCATGTTGCAATGTCAGATTATTTGAAAATCAAATTGGCCTATGTTAGCGGAAATATGTATCCACTTTGCAGTAGATGAAGTGATGGAGAAGTCATCTAAAGTCAAATTTTCATCATCAGTTGAACTACTACAGTGGAGACTCATAGGTTGTACTAGGCCAAATTTAATTTTCAAACTTTCCGAAGATGCAGCCTTTACACAAAAGACTCTAGGTGACAATGACTCGTTAGCAAGTCATACTTAGCATAGAGCAATCAAAGGATGTCTCAGTTTAGACAAAAAATTGCAGGGACCAACTTTAACATTTGAATGAATTTCAAAAAGTGGCCAAGGTTGAAGGGCAAAATTGTATCATTAATTATTCTGAAGCTAAGATACGCGAGGGTACTCTGAACTATCTGCTACTGGATTCATGTGTTGAAAAGATAACAATTTTTTTAAGGTTTATGTGAGGCTTATTTGGGGGGGGGGGTACAGGGATGTTATAGGAAGGGGCATGTCCGAGTTTCTCATTTTCTAGCGTTATGAATGATCATAACTGCTCTGGTTTCATGCAGGGTTGGTAACTTGGCTTCCTTAAGCCAAATTTTGGAAATTTGGCTCTTTTCTTTTGTTTTTGGCTTCATAAATTATGTTTGGATTTTTGGCTTAATTTTAGCTTCTTTTGATATGTCAGTCAATTTTCTTTCAATTCTCTTCCGGACTACAGTTCTAACCTGATTTGTGTTCAAAGCCTAAAATGTTGTGGGACGATCACAAACTAGGATATTTTTTTTGCAAGACAACATCGAAGAGAAAGGGTTTTCATCCGGAGCTACACAACATAAGTATCTGAAAACAATGGAATGCAAGTGTTCATTGTTTAAAATAACAATCTAGCAATACGTAGGTTATTGTTTTGAAAGGTTTGGCTTTTTCCGACCTCGGTTTGGCTTCGGGGTGGTCCGGTGATCTACCAACCCTGATTTCATGCTGTATTTGAATGGTGGTCACTGAAAGAGTACAGTAACCATAAAAGTACTCCGCAGGAGCTAGGAATGTTAAAGCGCGAGCGAAGAGAGCGCTTTTATTTCCTAGTACAATTAGAATGGATGAAGATCTATGTTGAATATCCACAAATATGCACTTCTTTGCTTGATTCAAATCAGAGAAAGCAAATTTTCTATGTTTCAGTTAGAAGGCCATGAAAGTAACAGACTCAGAATAGAGGGCTATAAGGCATTTCGACCGTTGGGGTTACTCCAGTCCTTCTAGCCTTTCTAATTTTGTTAGAAAAATAACAAAGAAGTAAGAAAGTTATATCTTACATGCAAACATTTCTTTATTCTCATCCAGATCCCCAGTCACTCATGAGCATATCTGTTGAAATTGAAAATAACGGAAGTATCAATACATCATAACAAAGTCTTGTTAACCAAGTACATAAAACTTTGCCTGGGGTCGTAATTTCGTATGATCTGGGGTTGTATGTCCCGGGTCGCAGAGTCCTTGGGTCCGGTCAAAAGAACGTCGCAGTTTTTTGTGCGAATGATGAACACATTACTACGGCAGATATTCAGTAATTCTAGTTGGCAAGCTAACGGCTGCATGCATGATATAAGTAAAAAGAGTTCAGAAGTGATCTTATAGCAGAAAATCTGTCCATTGTTGGACCTTTTATGCTGAATTCTCTTTCAGAGTAGTAGTACAAACAAGTACTACAAAAGATGATACTGACAGAAGGAAAATAGTCATGAAGTCATTTACTAACTCGTTGAAAAGTAGACCTAGGACCTTTCATAAATATTTACGGACATCTACATAATTTTGAGAGCATGGAAAAGCTATGAATCAGGGGAGTGGCAAAGGCAGTTACTGGACTCAAAGTAAGCTTTGCTTAATTCATTACCAAACTTGCATTATTTTCATTCAATAGCAGAACCCAAGAGAAAGCTATTTCGTCATCAAATAAGAAAATTGTTTTGCAAAATTCAGACTCTGCACACTTCAGTTATGTACCTTAGCTTAGCCCCAGCAGTGAGTGAATTGCTGAACTGTGATTAAGGTTATTTCCAAGTCACCCTTTTGTAATAACCGAGGACTCTCCCTCGCTGTGAAACTTTAACCATACTCTACTTTGGTAAAAAAGCTTGGTTAAGGAACAGTTTGCAATCAAACATTATTTATACGGGTAAAGAGGATTTTTTTGGATTTGGCCTTGAGCCAGTCATCCCGTCAACATTTGGAAATGTTCCTAGGGTCACAGGTCTGATTTGTATTGTATGCCATTTTGGCCGAGAGAGAGAAACTCATGCTATGCGTATGGCCTTTAATCAGGGGCGTCGTGGCCGGGGGAGGGCAGGGGGGCCATAGAATTCCAGGGGCGGATTCAGACCGGTTTCACCGGTTTCCGTGCATCGGTCAGGTTTTCAAACCAAAGAAAGAATGACGTTATTTACCAAACTTTTCAGAAAAATTAAAAAGCGTCACCCTTTCTTGCGATCTTCAAGCCAGTGTAAGTCTCAAAGTGAGATGTCTTTACAGGCATGACACACTGTCACTCCTCATAATTCGCTCCAAAACAATGAGAAACGTCATGATGGCTGCACTGATTCTGCTTTATTTGCCATGGTCCTCTCGGGGAACACGTCATTCGAAACTGCGCAATGAACTCCGCATGTGATTTGCTTTGAATAGCCATGACATTTCACATTGTTTTGATATAAACAATTTTGTAATCTGATGAGCCAATCAGGGTTGAGTGAACCTGTGGAATGATTTCCGTGAACCGGTAAGCAATTGTTTAAACTCAGTGAACCTGTTACGATTAGGAAGTAATCCGTTTCTGAAAGAAGTAAACCATGCTCTCAGAGGAAGTTGACAGCAATGATCCAGAAGAGAAAGATTTCTGCCGCCTTCACACACTGCCATTGAAGGAGAGGCAGAGGGAGAGGCAAAGAAGATAAAAGAAGAGTATGAATGTATTTGAAATACGATAAAATGAAAGAAAATTTTTAGGGAGCTCTGAAGGGAGAGTTCTGGGGACTTCAAAAGCCTAAGAAGCGAACTTGCAAAAGCATCTAATGAATTTTGCAATTTTTACATTTTTTGTAAGCAATCTTTGTTGATTTCACCTTGAAAACGTTATTGTGGACATTTAACTGGAACAACCTTTATTTATTGAAAAGGGCATTTTTTTCCATATTTTCCGAGAGTCCAAAGGGCGTGGTCACGGAAAATTATTCAATTATTCAGATCGTCGGATTTTTCGGAAATTTCAAGGTTTCGTCGGAAAATCACTGACTTTGGACTTGCGCTAAGTACATTTGGTCAGTTTAGATTTTTTCATCGCTTTCAGTTCTTCCCACAACATTTGTTCTTTTCGTTGCTACTTCGTAGATATTTTCCAGATATTGGTTCTGTTCTTAGCAGCGTTTATACACTGTGTGCCAGAGCCTCGAAAAAATTACGAAGATCTTGTACGATAAAAGGTCATTGATTCGGGAGACATTGCTGATTTAAACAGCTAGGTCTAAATGCATATTTGAAGATAGCACTAAATTAATTTGATAGAATACTACGGTACCTTAGCCTTTGGAACATGGAGTTTTTCACGACTGATAGTTATTACTTATTTTCCATCAAAAACAGAAGCCATGGGTTATTAATTTTGCATAGGATGTTTTCGCTTCAGCAGCAAATTTGCTCCTCTTTCACTGACAAAAGTCTCTAGTCAAGAATATGGAAAAGAACATTTACAGAAATGAAGATATCATAAAGTTATCAGAGTTATCAAACTATTTTGCTTATATCTCATTCAGCTAAAGTAAAAACCAATCTATTTCTAAATCATTTTAAGTTCTATTTTAAATATTTCCCAGGAAAGCCTTCCGTTAATCAAGTTCTACCGCTTCTTTCAATGGCGACCTCTGTACAAACAGGGGCACTTTCTAACGATCTGAAGGGTGTGGTCGCAAAAATTTTACAATTCTGGAGAAGGCCAACAATGAATATGATCTCTTGATTTTTGAGAATTTATTAATTTTGCGTGATAGACCATCCCTTAACGCTCAAAACTCGTCAATACCCCTCGTTTTGTTCTGATCCTTGGGGTATTTGGCTTGTTTATCACTTACTTGTCTTTTACTAGTTGTCTTGACTGACCAGTTAAACCGGTTTTATAATCAGTGCTATATAAACTGCACGTGTATTTCGATTTATTAGCTGAGGATGGCACGAGCTTGAGTGCTGAAAGGTACTAACTTACTTGATCATGTCTGAATTTATTTAGTATTTCTTAACTACTGGATGGTCTACTGGATATGTCCTAACTACTGGATTGTCTACTGGATATGTCCTAACTACTGGATTGTCGATTTTTTTGCTACTGGATTTGTCTTTTCTATCATGTCATCCTGAGTATCCTGAGATTTAACCCTATTTCACATGGGGTATTTTTTCGATATTTTGGCAGAGAAACTACTAAAGATATTACAATGAAACTTTCCTCCATTGTTCTTTGGACAACAAACTTTCCAAATATAACAATGGTAATTAACTAATCACGTGATTTGCTGCTAGGCAACCAAAAAACAAAGGAAACTGGCCAATTTATAGCTGCTTCGCAAGAAAAATTCTATTTAATTGAATACTCAACCGATTTTAATGAGAATAGTCTTAAATGATATGAAATACATTGTATAATTGAAATATATACTTTGAAGCAATCTGAAGTATCTATTTATAGACCAATTAGCGCTTAATTAGCTCTTTATTCCTTTCTACTTATTGCTACTGCAGTTATCCGTTGTTTTCTTGCTATTTCTGGCTTAGATCGACTTAATATGCATGAAACAAACGAGATTAAGCTAAATTGCAACAAAAATTTAATTAATACATTAGTTTATTCAAAAAATGACGTCATAATTGTAAATGACGTCATGGATATTAAATTTTGCTCATGTCAGCAAATTAGCAAAAATTATATATCAAATGAAAGCTCTCATCAAGAGCAATTGAATGATACATGTTTCAAGTAATTTGGTTGAGAAACAAAGAAATGATGGATGTCCAAAGCTGTTTTTTGTCAACTACTCTCCAAATATGGTGCTATTGTGGTCACGTGATCAAACCTAGAACAATGGAGCATTTAAATTTTGATTGCCAATTAAATTAGAGTAAAAGTCACAAAGGTTTGGTCATCATATCTTGTGTCGTTTCGGCGCAGGGTAGAAAAGTTTGTTTGGAGGGGGGGGCGAAAAACGCCCCCCCCCCATGTGAAATAGGGTTAATAAAACGAAACCATGAAACTGTTCGTCGTGACACTTGCAATAAAAATTGTGTAAAGCCAAATGTTGGTTTTCTGCTTTGTGCATTTGTTGGCCATCGAAAATGGCTAGAGACTATCATTGGTAGTATGGTCTCATCGATTGCTGGAGGATTCCAATGTGTGAAAGATATTGCTTCTTTGCAGGCCAGATACTTCTTGTCAACCTTGCCTTCTACATCCTGAACATGGTCCCGCTCACGTTCACCAACAATGTAAGTGCTCTACTTGACACTTAGAAATTTTCCCCGATCGGAAGTTGATAGTTTTGCAAGAAGAAAGTACTGCTTCTCAGATTTTTTAATGCCCGTTTGAGATATCAAGAACTACTGTAGATATTTCGTCAAAGTGATAACAATGATAACAGTTTTGCCGTTGTCTGTGCAGTTTGAGAATTGCATCTTTGCACTGTCGAGCAGTCCTCCTCTACAACACAGATATTTGTGACAGTTCGATGTTTTCATGACACAAAAAATCGTCATGAGCAACCAGGTGAGTCAATGAAAACAATCTCTGTTTCAAAGGCCACTGCAACCATATATCATATCATATCATATCATATCATATCATATCATATCATATCATATCATATCATATCATATCATATCATATCATATCATATCATATCATATCATATCATATCATATCATATCATATCATATCATATCATATCATATAGAGTACCATCGCCCTGAATCGGACCCCTAGCGCGTTCTCCAAGATGTAGGCTTGCTTGCAAATTTTTTAAAAGGGAACGGCCTCTGGGACTAGTGAATGAAAATAAATTTTGAAACTGCTTTCCTTACGCCATATTCGTGCTCTCTGACTGTTCTTGCTCGTTTCTTTGGCTTTGTTTACATCAGGGGCGGATCCAGAAATTTTTTAAATGGGTGCACCAGGGGGGCCAAAGCATAGGGGTCCAAAAAAATTTTTTGGAGCCACACCCCTTTTTCTGTCTGGGAACGTCCAATGTTTTAATGAAGCTTGGACAACACTCATTGCTGTAGAGATAAAAAATCACTTGCACACCAAAGGGAAAACCTTATTTTCACACAGTTTAGGCCAAGAATCGTTCCAAAAAATATTCACTGAAACATATATTTTTATCTCAGATTTGGCAGGCATTGTGTTACAGTTTTAGATCTATGGGATGGAATCATATGGAATTGATTTTATTGAACAGTTGCCAGGCTTATTTAGTCCTCAACCAAAAGATCATTGGCTTCAATTCAAGTACCATATCACAGGAAGACCAATGGCTTGAGGTTTCCTTTCAGAAGCAGAAGGAACCTCACCAGGTGATTGGCTGCGATAAAACTGGGGATGATCAAACTTACAAATAATTTAGCATGGAGATTGGCCATTGTAACTTCTCTTGGAAAGTTCCTTCAATCACCAACAAACTGTGTACAAGAAGGAAATTTCTCTTGACAAGTTTCCTCAGCCCATTAACTGATACTGACCTACTGTAGGGTGTTACTCTAATAAAATTAGGAAAAGGATGCTCAGGCTAGGGTACAAAACACCAACTAAAAGAAGAAATGAATTTGGCATAAACATGGAACCAAAAAATGATTTTTCTTGGGCTACAGCCAAAATTATGCAGTCAAAAGGGTAGGTTTCATGACCAATGTACTGGGATATTTACAAATTTGATTTTGATGTTGTTGCTTGACTCTGATTTTGTTTGTAAATCTTCTGGAATGTTCTTAACTTGACCTTTGCACTTTTGGCGGGTTTCATTTTTCAGTAATTGTTGGAAGGGAGACAAATAAAACTCAACAACGTTCAACGTTCACTCCAAGCAAAAGCTAAACATGAAAGTCAATCTATACTCACAAACACACGATTGGTCTAAACCTTCGACCATGGAATTAATGCTGCTGAGCTGAGAAAAGGTCTCGACTACGTACACCTCTATATACAATCTTTCTTGCATTATCCTTCCTGAAAGAGCACTGTTCAATGTCTGAAACAACTTCGCTGCAGCATGGGTATCTGCCGCCATGTTAGCTCTGATAACAGTATTGATAACAGGGCGTCAATGTAGAAACTCTCTATGAGATTTCGCAATAGCGACCTTTGAGTTGCACCCATTCGAAAGGTGCACTCAATGTATTTCTTTTGTCTCCATGAGGCTGCAGTCAGCATAAGGGACTGGGGACCGGTGCATTCTCGTTGCCAATTGTATCATGACAATTGAGCTGTCAATGAAATTTGATTGATACCGGTGCAAACCTTGAGTGTGTTGAGCAATCTTTTTTTTTTTGTACAGGGCAGGCGGAGTATGAAAATCAAATCTAAACCATAAGACAGGAAAACTTTGTACAGGGCTTTTTTCGTGTGGACAGAGCAGAGCGGAGTAAGAGAATAATATTCACTGATAATATGATAATGAAAATAAAATAATGAAAATAAAATAGAAAGGAAGGGTAGTACCTTCCTCATGAATGCGAACCAATACCCATCCACCCAGCTGCGCTCAACGAGGTTAAAGATAAAGTGGCACATTTGCAAAGCCCTGTAACTAAGGAGAAGTGCGCCATCTATGTATAAGCCGCTAGTACAGTCTCAGTGATCAATATGTTTAGCCATAATGGTAAGGTTAGTTGTTTATGCTGTATGTATAATTTCAAATATAAACCATAATTACATATGGATACAGAGTTTATAGATGCAATTCTTCAGCCAATTCCTGCACCAATACTTTACATTTCGGAGCAATTAAATCGGAATGTTTTTTTTGGTGCAGGTGCCCCAGCAGGCCAGCGTCCTGGTCCACCATTGCATCTGTCGTTACTAAGTTTCTTAGTTCATTGGTTACTGTTATCATTATCACCTGTTGAATGTAGGCCAAGCCAGTGTGTCTTGCAGACGTGGGTCGTATGTAAGAGCCACAAAAAGCTTTATTGTCCAAGGATTGCCAAGAACACCAATGTTTTAGTATCTTAGTTAATTGGTTATTGGTTATAGATTAAACCATATCTGTTGAATTTAGGCCTAGCCAGTAAGCCTTCTGGTTTTAATGTTTCGTGAGCGTTACACAAACTTTATCATCTTAGTGTGGTGGAGGACGCCATCATTTTTCATTGTGTGCCTGTTTGGTATATGTATGCTACCGATTTGTTCAACGACGTTGCTATATGGTCTTACAACCGGTATCTCCAGTGTTTCGTGGTTGTTGTTGGTTCTCGTATTGAATTTGTAGGGCTTTGCAGCCTCTAATTTTGTCTTTTAGCCTGGCTGCAAATGAAACTCCTTGTGCGGATTTATCGGATTTCTTTCATTGAATGGCTCTCTATTACAACGCTAACATTGTGCGTTATTGCACACTTAATTTACTGAAATTCAACGCCAACTGACACTGCCGCTGTCACTTGTCAGTGATTTATGACCCATCCTTACAAAAAACATTCCTATCTTCAACTTTGAACGGCCTAGTCACATGTTTCTGAGTCCATTTGAAACTGGCAGCATCGCAAAGAGAGACCATCGCCGTGAATAGGCAAAGTTAACCGAAATTCGGGTTCACCAACGTTAAGACGTCATGATCAGATCAGATACCAGCCCCAGCTACAACACCAACAGTGGTGAGTCACTCTTTTTCCTACGTATCTGTTTGCATTATCACAAGTTACATGCAAATTATTAGGTGACGTTGATAACTCCTTTCCCCGAGAAATCTGCACAAGGAGTTTCATTTGCAGCCAGGCAAAAAGACAAGATTGAAGGCTAGAAAGCTCTACAAATTCAATACGAGAACCAACAACAACCATGAAACACTGGAGATACCGTTTCTGATACCATATAGCAACGTCGTTGAACAAATCGGTAGCATACATATACCAAACAGGCACATAATGAAAAATGATGGCGTTCTTCACTATACTAAGATGATAAAGTTTGTGTAACGCTCACGAAACATTAAAACCAGAAGGCTTACTGGCTAGGCCTAAATTCAACAGATATGGTTTAATCTATAACCAATAACCAATTAACTAAGATACTAAAACATTGGTGTTCTTGGCAATCCTTGGACAATAAAGCTTTTTGTGGCTCTTACATACGACCCACGTCTGCAAGACACACTGGCTTGGCCTACATTCAACAGGTGATAATGATAACAGTAACCAATGAACTAAGAAACTTAGTAACGACAGATGCAATGGTGGACCAGGACGCTGGCCTGCTGGGGCACCTGCACCAAAAAAAACATTCCGATTTAATTGCTCCGAAATGTAAAGTATTGGTGCAGGAATTGGCTGAAGAATTGCATCTATAAACTCTGTATCCATATGTAATTATGGTTTATATTTGAAATTATACATACAGCATAAACAACTAACCTTACCATTATGGCTAAACATATTGATCACTGAGACTGTACTAGCGGCTTATACATAGATGGCGCACTTCTCCTTAGTTACAGGGCTTTGCAAATGTGCCACTTTATCTTTAACCTCGTTGAGCGCAGCTGGGTGGATGGGTATTGGTTCGCATTCATGAGGAAGGTACTACCCTTCCTTTCTATTTTATTTTCATTATTTTATTTTCATTATCATATTATCAGTGAATATCATTCTCTTACTCCGCTCTGCTCTGTCCACACGAAAAAAGCCCTGTACAAAGTTTTCCTGTCTTATGGTTTAGATTTGATTTTCATAGTCCGCCTGCCCTGTACAAAGATCGATCGTAAGTTTTTGTATTTGGTTGTTATGGATGGCTCCTCCACAACTTCTCCTACTTCCAATTCTGCCGCGACTGACTATTTTGGAAATTTCAATAAACGACGTTCAGAGTACTTTTCACCCAAGAATACTTTAAAATAGAAACTTCAGAAACTTAAGCTCATAGAATTATTATTATTTATTATTATTATTATTGATTTATTTAAAGTAGGCGTATAATTGATAGCATAAAATAAAAGCTAATTCAAGCCTACTAGCTTTGTACAGAACAGGCACAGAACAAGCTTTGTACAGAACAGGCAGGTTGCAGTTTTCGATGCATTTAATAACGAAAAATTGTGATCATTTTAGTTTTAAATTAATGAAATTTGAATGGGTGCACCTGCACCGGTTGCACCCCTCTGGATCCGCCCCTGGTTTACATGCTACGAAGAAGTTTTCAGCGTACATGAAAAGTGACACGGTAAGCGCTCGTTCATTTCTCCATCTAGTTTTCCAAGCCGCGTTCTTGTTGTGATTAATTTTCATTGATAAAACACCAGCAAAGGTCAAATAACTTGTTTCGATAGTTGTTTTGCCCTTTGAATGAAATATTTGAAAAGTCCTTCAAGTTGTCGATTTCCATTTTTGTTCAGGGATTTTCCATTCCAAAGCGAGTGGATTGGCTAAAAATCACCCTGAACCGCCATAGTGTGTGAAAATGATCTCGTGTTGCGAATAGTGACCTCCCCCCTTTCCACTGGACAACTTTATGAATAAAAACGGGTGGAAAATGATATTTTGACCCTAGGAACACATTTCTGACTCGGTGACCTTTCGTGGAGTTTGAAGAGGAACATTTTGGAATAACGTAATGACGATAGTATGTATGAGAGGTTAAAACTGGAGATTAACAAAAAGCTTTAATTTTCCATCTGATCAAAATGCAATTAATATTAATTAGATAGGGGATGAAACCCTAGAAAATAGCAGTTTTGACAGTATTGTGCAATTTTATTTCGGGATAGCTGATTGCGGTAAAATGAAGGATACCGATTCAGGGTGATATAATTCATTTAGGCCGATTTTTACCGTTGCTCCTTTAAGCTTTAACTGTACTTCAAAAAGTGGGAAGATTAAGTTGATGAAGTGATACACTAAATACCATGAACTGAAGAATCTTCTGATGGCAAATTATTGCTTTAAGTCCCTATCATAACCCTCATAATTGGTGATTTATCTGAGAGGTGCCGATTCAGGGCGATGGTACTCTATCAATATTTAGGCACGATGCCCTATCAGCTACTACAAAAGTATAATAAGGAATTAATAATAGAAATTTCAAAACCCGGCTAGCAATGCGTCAATTTTGGCAAACATATCATGTAATGCTGGACATGTTCAATTCCTTTGTCAGAATTTACCTGCCAGACATTGGCCACTACGCTTTGAAATTTTTGGCCTTGTGGTTTTGATACACATGAAAAATACATGTTGCACTTCCAGGAAATATCTCTGGAAGCACAAAATATCCCTTTCGCACTGCAGGAATCATAGGTAAGTTATTGGACATTAGCCACTTATACTCCAGGACACGCATTAATTTCAGGACACAAATTAATAACAGCAGTTTTAACTCGTTGAAGTGTATATCCTGTATGAATATTTGTTTTTATTATTATTATTATTAATAAAATAATAATATCGACACTCAGTTGGAGATCGACACTCAGTTGGAGAGGGTCAAAGATTTGCAAAGGGATACCCTTTTGAATAGGGAATCAAAATCTAAGGATGGCACGAGGATACCCCTTGTTCTTACTTTTCATCCTGCACTTATTGGGATTCATGAGATCTTGCGGAAATGTGAAAACATCCTTCTCGTGGATCGTGAGCATCGCAGGATTTTTTCTGGAAAACTGTTTGTCTCGTTTAGAAGGGCCAAAAACTTTAAAGATACCTTGGTTCGGGCAAAATTACAACCGGTAAATGAGGAGCTGGTGGAAAAAGGTACACATAAGTGTAATGGTAGAAGGTGCCAAATATGCCCGATGATGCAAGAGGGGTCTATATTTTATAATTCGGATGATTCTCGGTTTTTTAGGAACTTTTCGGGGGCGTATGACTGCAACTCGGAGAATGTGGTCTACTTGCTGCAATGCACTTGTTGCAATAAAAAGTATGTGGGTAGTACGAAGACTAAGTTTCGCCAGAGATTTAACGTCTATAAGTCGTACTTTCGGACCTACAAACAAAAACGCTTGAGTGGTAATCTTCATACGGGTAAGCCTGTCTTACAGGCAACCTTTTTCTCTCACTTTTTTGAACAAAATCATCGGGATGAGTTTTCTGTTAAAATAAGCATCATTGATGGTGCAGGTGACGTTTATTCGCTCCGTAGAAAGGAGCTTTTTTGGCAGTATAAACTTGGTTTATTTTCTCCAAAGGGCCTCAATGAAAGGGTGGCGGATGTTGAATTGGATCTGTTTGCCTGTGGGGGAGCTTAATCCTTCTACCATTGCACTTAGATCCCAGGGGAACAGGAGGGGATGCTGGCTGGTTAACTTCGCGCATGTTGCGCGTGGTGTTGGGGTGGAATTCCCCATCGGGCCATTCGGGATTTAGCAAATTAAGCAAATCCTTGGAGGGTTACTAACTGGCCTCTCTTTTCCTGTTCCCTCGGAATTAAGGATATTACAAAAGGGGTGGTGGACACTCTCAATCCCATGTGGGTGATTAAACCAAAAAAGAAAACCAAAAAGACAGGCTGTATTATTATTGTAGCTCCAAGGTTTGGAAGGTGTCTAGAGTGTTTTAGTTTTGTTTTTATCTTGGGGCCTGTTTCGCGCTGTCTCTTTTGGGTTTGCTGGGGTCGTGAGACAAAGACCCGAGAGACAAAGGACTCAAACTTCGTGTCTTTGTTTTTCGGGTCTTCTTGCGCTTTCCTGGCGGCCCCGGGGGACCCGGTGTGAATCAGGCCCAAGTTTTCTGTCAAGGTTGTTTACGTTGTAAAAGTTTGAGATGTATCAAGGGTATTTTAATTCTGATTATATGTAGATTTTATGATAATTTTAATTTTTTTACAATGTATAAAACCTGGCTGTCCTTGTTTGTAAAGTAAACTGAGGAAGAATTTATATCGAAACGTCAGGCAAAATTACAGTTTTGTTTTCTTATCATCAATATCATTATTATTATCATTATTATTATCATTATTATTATTATTATTATTATTATTATTATTATTATTATCATTATTATTATTATTATTATTATTATTGGTTAATACATGCTAATATACTTAGCAGAGATGTTCCCTTGAGGTTTGGTGACAACAAGTCTCCTCAAACCTCAAGGACTTTTCTTAGGATCCTTGCAGAACAAAGGATGGCACTTTTCTGCAAGTCCACAATACGGGTCTCTATTCCAATGTCTTTCAGTCTCTTCGATAGTAGCCTTGGCGTGGTGCCAAGGGCACCAACTACAACTGGGATGATTTTCACTTGCGTGTTCCACAGTCTCTTTATCTCTCTGGCTAAATCTTGATACTTTTCGATCTTCTCAGCTTCCTTGTTGTCAACTCTATTGTCATACGGAACTGCAAAGTCAATGATCTTGCAATGACTGTTCCTTCTATCCTCCACAATCATATCTGGTCTTCTTGCTTCGATAGTATGGTCAGTCTCTATGGAGAAATCCCATAAAATCCTATAGTCATCATTCATCATGACAGCCTCAGGCTCATGTTCATACCATTTATCTTTTACCTTAAATCCACAGACTTTGCTTACATCCCAATGCACTCTCTTACCCACCCAGTCATGTCTGCGCTTGTATTCTTTTTGGACTAATTTACTACACTCACTAAGTACATGGTTGATACTTTCATCCACTTTTTCACACATTCTGCATTTGCTGTCGATCTGGGTCTTATCGATCTTTGCTTTTATTACATTAGTTCTGATAGCTTGTTCCTGAGCGGATATTATTAATGATTCAGTCTCCCTTTTCAAATTTCCATCTCTCAACCACAACCAGCGTTCAGGACCTGCCACTTCTTCGGTTTGTCTCAAATACTGACCATGTAATTCTTTCTCCTTCCAGCTGCTTCTTCTTTCATTCTTCTTTCTTTTCTTGAAGCCTTTCGCTGTTTCAGTAACTTCCTCGATGTTTCTCGCTGCAGATAATATTCGTTCAGTGCTGTCAACAACATACTCTTCCAAGCCCAAAATGGCTGTGCTTACGGTATCTTCTACATTTAACAAGCCTCTACCTCCTTCCTTTCTCGGTATGTAAATCCTCTCAACATTACTCTTAGGGTGGTGTGCGTTATGCATTGTAAGAAGTTTTCTTGTTCTTCGATCTAGTTCTTGTAGCTCTGTCTTTCTCCACTTCAAAAAAGGAGCAGAGTATCTCAGTACTGGAATCGCCCATGAGTTAATAGCCTTTATGATATTACCTCCATTTAGTTTGGTTTCAAGCACCTTTCTAACCCTTCTTTTGTACTCCTTTGTGACCACCTCTTTCATCTCTTTTTCCATCACCTCATCATTCTGCAGCACCCCTAAATACTTGTACCCATCATTCTCCTGAAGTGACTTGATGACATTACTTCCTGGTATCTTTACTCCTTCTGATTTAATCTGTCGACCCCTCTTCATAATCAACACTGCACATTTTTTCACCCCAAACTGCATACCAATGTCCTTGCTAAAGACCCTCACTGACTGAATAAGAGAATCAAGGTCTCTTTCATTTCTGGCATACAACTTAAGGTCATCCATGTATAGTAGATGGTTTATTTTCTCTCCGTTCTTAGCAAACTCATATCCAGGTCTAGACTTTCGTAAAATGTAAGTTAAAGGTATCAGTGCGATCACGAAAAGCAATGGAGACAGCGAGTCTCCCTGAAATATTCCCCTGCGGATTTTCACATTTCCTAATGATTCATTTCCACATTTCAATTCCACTTCCCAGGATTTCATCGAATTCTTTAAAAAGCTGGTAACTTTCTCATTAATCCCGAGTATTGTCAGGCATTCCAAAACCCATGAATGAGCTACGTTATCGTATGCCTTTTGATAGTCTATCCAACCAACGCCTAAGTTCTTTTTCCTCGCTCGTACTTCTCTTAGGATCATTCTGTCAATATACAATAGATCAGCAGTTCCTTTTGAGCGCTTTCTGCACCCCTTCTGTTCCTCCGGTAGCAGATTATTTGTCTCCAGATAGTTATACATTTGATCTGCTATCATACCGGTCAGCAATTTCCACATCAAGGGCAGACATGTAATTGGTCTATAATTACTTGCATCTCTTCCTTTATCCTTATTTATTATTATTATTATTATTATTATTATTATTATTATTATTATTATTATTATTATTATTATTATTATTATTATTATTATTATTATTATTATTATTATTATTATTATTATTATCATTATTATCATTATTATCATTATTATTATTATCTAACTCAAACCATCACCAAAATAAAACAGAAAGAAAATTACGAAAAATACAACTGTTCTATATCAAAAGTTTCGATGTAAAATCTTCTTCAGTGTATTTACAAATCCAGACAGCCAAGTATTTATACTCTAAACCTAAAATTTGCTTTAAAATGTATTTCTAAAACCCAGACAAATAAAAGAAAATTATCATTTTAAAATCCTATTGAAATAAAAAGAAGTTTTTACATAAGAACAAAGCGGTTTCGAAACAAGGAATTATTGTCATGCACAAGATTCCCCCAAGTGGCCTTCCAAAGTTTCTTCCTCCATGTTTTCTTTTATGAATTTAGACTGACTAGAAAGGGAGTAAAAGCTCTGCGTGAAAAGAACTTATACAACCCGAGACAGAAGGCAAGGAGTGTCAGCCAGTGATTCTCCAAGGATTTGCATAAGTTGCTAAATCCAGGATAGCTCGATGGGGAATTCCACCCCACCACTACGTGCAATTTTGCACGAAGTCAGCCAGCCAACACCCTTGCCATTACGCTGCCCATGATTTTCAATGCAATGGTAGGAGAACTAAGCAGTGCCACAAGCAAATATATCCAGCTCAACATCGGCTGCCCTCTCATTTAGGCCATTTGGTGTAAACAAACCCAATTTGCATTGCCAAAAAAGCTCCTTCCTGCGAAGGGAATACACATCCTGTGCTCCGTCAATGAGGCGAATAACGACCGAAAAATCACCATGGTGGCCTTCCTTGAAAAAATGAGAGAAAAAGCTTGCCTGAGGGACCGCCTTTCCCGTATCAAGAGTACCAGCATTACGCTTCTGTTTGTAAGTCCGAAAGTATGATTGGTACACGTTAAATCTTTGACGAAATTTTGTTTTAGTGCTGCCAACATACTTTTTGTTGCAACATGTACATTGCAACATATAAACTACGTTTGTAGAATTGCAATCGTAAGCCCCTGAAAAATTCTTGAAAGATCGCGAATCATTCGCATTAGAGAAACTGCAGCCCTCTTGAATAATAGGGCAGATTTGACATCTCTTACCACTGCATTTAAAAGTTCCTTTTGGCACCCGCTCCTGATCTTGAGGTTGCAATTTAGCGCAAACCAAAGTGTGTCTAAGGTTTTTTGCCCTCTTAAATGAAACGAAAACTTTTCCGGCAAATTGCTTGCGATGTTCGTCGTCAACGAGCAGACTATTAGCGCATTTTCGCAAAATATTGCTGACCCCATGAAGTACCGGATGGTAAGTTAGAACCAACGGTATCCTCGTGTCATCCTTCTGCTTGGATTATTATTATTATTATTATTATTATTATAATTATTATTATTATTATTATTATTATTATTATTATTATTATTATTATTATTATTATTATTATTATTATTATTATTATTATTATTATTATTATTATTATTATTATTATTATTATAAAGAAACAAAAAGCACCATCTAAAAATAACAGGAAATTAAAATAAAGAAACACAACTGCAATTTTGCTAAAAACGTTTCGATTTGAAATCATCGTCAGTGACTGACGAAACTGACGAAGATTTCAAATCGAAACGTTTTTAGCAAAATTGCAGTTGTGTTTCTTTATCATTATTATTATCATTATTATTATTATTATTATTATTATTATTATTATTATTATTATTATTATTATTATTATTATTATTATTATTATTATTATTATTATTATTATTATTATTATTATTATTATTATTATTATTATTATTATTATTATGGAGAAAGAATTGATCGAGATGCCTTGCTTGCTAATAGTTAACAACGAATAAAAACAAGACTGCTTGTGTGAAAATTTTCGATCTTACGTAGATCTTCTTCAGTCACTAAATATGTGTGTTCTTTAAATCGAATAGTTAATAAACGTTCAACGAGAGAATGTAACGTTCTATTATAGAAGAAGAGTTAAACGTTCTGCTGAGTTATAGAATTTAAGTTTCTAATAATGTGGCGTTATGAAATACACTTTAATTTCGTTTTGCTAAATAATTTGCAATGAATCCGTCCTAGTTCATTACAGCTACTATTTAGGCCCATTGGTTCGTGAGTTCCAAGCCTGGACATCCATTGACTCTCTCTGTGCATGAGAGCATCAATGCCCCCTTCAACAATTTCCAAGACGTCCACACGTAAGTCCCTATCAAAGCTGCACGAGTTACTGTCGTAAAAATGTTTGCTCAATTTCAAAGCCAGCGTTTCAACAAACATCGGAGTGACGCGAAGCACGACCCAACAGCGACGGAATTGAGCAAACATTTTTACGACAGTAACTCGTGCAGCTTTGATAGGGACTTACGTGTGCACGTCTTGGAAATTGTTGAAGGGGGCATTGATGCTCTCATGCACAGAGAGAGTCAATGGATGTCCAGGCTTGGAACTCACGAACCAATGGGCCTAAATAGTAGCTGTAATGAACTAGGACGGATTCATTGCAAATTATTTAGCAAAACGAAATTAAAGTGTATTTCATAACGCCACATTATTAGAAACTTAAATTCTATAACTCAGCAGAACGTTTAACTCTTCTTCTATAATAGAACGTTACATTCTCTCGTTGAACGTTTATTAACTATTCGATTTAAAGAACACACGTATTTAGTGACTGAAGAAGATCTACGTAAGATCGAAAATTTTCACACAAGCAGTCTTGTTTTTATTCGTTATTATTATTATTATTATTATTATTATTATTATTATTATTATTATTATTATTATTATTATTATTATTATTATTATTATTATTATTATTATTATTATTATTATTATTATTATTATTATTATTATTATTATTATTATCATTATTATTATTATTATTATACGCGACATAACTGTGAGTCCAGCCTAATGATGTTGTAGTCTACCAATATTTGCTAGTCTACTTGGTAAGAGTCATATCTACAATGTCATAGAGTCATGATTGTTGAATAATCCCGCTAATAACTTTGTTCATGATAGTCTCACTTTCCACAAGGACAGTCCTTTGCATATTTTGGCATACTCCTTCTACATCATTTTTGTCCTTTATCATCATTGCAACTTGTTCCGCCAACCTTTGCATTCCACCACCCAAACAACCAATTATCATTGGCAAGATCTTTACATCATACCCCGGTTTTTTCTCTCTTATTATTATCATTATTATTATTATTATTATTCAACTCTTCTCATGGTCTTGATGATATACCAGTGGTTTGTCTATGATCAGGCCACCTCCCGCGGCTTGAGATAATAGATTTTTAGTCTTTCTTGCTAAACTGTCATTTCTTTTCTTCTAGTGTTCTATTTCGTCCTATCTGTTGTAGTCCAAAACTTTTCTAATTATTCTGGCAGTACCCAACAAACAAGCTTTCTGCAGAGGATCTAATCCTGGTTTGAAATTAATCTTTTCAAGATATTTTGCAACATTCTTGGTGACTATTCCTAAAGCACCAATGACAATTGGTATTATGTATACTTTTGTTACTTCCGTGTTCCAAACTTTGAGAAGTTCATACTTCAGATCCGTATAATGCTCAAACTTTTCTTTCTCCTTCTTTTCAACTCTTGTATCGAAAGGGCATGCCACATCAATAACGTAGCATGTTTTTTCTTTCTTATCCAGCAGAACTATGTCAGGTTTGTTATGGTCAATTTTTATTTCTGTTTGAATGGAAAAGTCCCATAATAGTTTGACCTTTTCATTTTCTAAGACAGACATTTCTTTATCTACGAAATGTTCGTAGCTCTTTGCAGCGGTGGGAAATCCATATTTCTGGCACATCTGCCAGTGCAAGATAGCAGCAACTTTGTCATGCCTTGCTTTTTTATAATCGTTCTGAGCCAACTCTTTACATTCTGATACTATATGGCTGACAGTCTCATCTCTTTCCCCACATAACCTACACGACGGCGAAATGTCTTCTTTGTCAATGTTGTGTCTTATCCAATTCGTCCTAATTGCTTGATCCTGTGCAGCCATGATCAGTCCTTCTGTTTCCTTCTTCAGAAACCCTTTCTGAACCCATATCCAACTGTTGGCCTCGTCCCTTACTTCTTGTGTTTCCCTTAAAAAAGCTGAGTGGAGTGGCTTGCTGTAATATCTCTCTTCTCGTGTTCTTCGTAGTCTTTCTTTCACAGTTTTGGGATTCTCATTTTCAGACATAAATATCTTCTTTCACCACCTCTTGCAGTAACAGCTCTTCCTTTCATGGCTCTTCCTTAATTATTATTATTATTATTATTATCATTATTATTATTATTATTATTATTATCATTATTATTATTATTATTATTATCATTATTATTATTATTATTATTATTATCATTATTATTATTATTATCATTATTATTTCTTGTGTATCTCAGTTATAAAGATGTAAGATGCTGGTTTATTCTACTGAACATCAGGTTGCTACCCACAACCTCAGATATTCAGAGCGTATCTTAGGGTCCTCGCTGTTCCAAGAAGACAAGCCTTTTGTAAGGTTCCAAAGTAGATGTTAGGATCGATCTTATCAATCCATTGATGGAAGTTCTTTGGGATAGTACCATTTCTATGGATAGTACCCAAAGCACCAATGACTGCAGGTATCACTGTCACTTCACTACAGTTCCAGATCCTCTTCAATTCATACTTCAGTTCCTGGTACTTGTCCACTTTCTCCCTCTCTTTTTCAACAACTCGGGTGTCAAAAGGGCACGCAACGTCCACAATCTTGCATGTTCTTTTCTCCCTCTCAAAGACTACAATGTCCGGTCTCGAGTGTTCCAGGATCTTATCAGTTTGTATCTTCATATCCCAAAGGATTTTGACTTTTTCGTTTTCTGTTACCTTTTCTGGACGATGATCGTACCACTTTTCCACGTGTTCTAGTTCATGAGCCTTGCAGAAGCGCCGGGAAGGGAGGCAAGGGGGGCGGCCGCCCCCCCAATTGTTCTCCAGGACCACTTTTCTAGTTCTTCTAATTCTGGCGTAAAAATTGTGAGGGGGGTAGGGCCGAAGATCTTGGCAGTTCTAATGTCTATGGATGTAGGTCTCTACAATCTTTCCATTTCAATTGCATTTTCCCACGATCTGTACGGCATTGACTCAGTGGCGTAACGGATGCACTCGGTGCCCTTATGGATTTTTCGGTTCGGGGCCCCCAGCTAATTGAGCATATGATAGACATGGAAAAGGATTTCCAGTTAAAAACTTGAGGCTAATGATTGCAACCTAGTGTGTCGTCTAAGCAAGCAGCATGGTAAGGACGAATCAATGGGGACCTCCTGATTACATCTAAACTTTTTGAGATAACATCACTTACCTTTGCTCAAAGAGCCTATCTAGCTTCAACGCTTACCGTGTCAAATTGGAATACTTGACAAGTTTCCCAAAGTTTTCTATGAATCACCTCCTTCATAAATTTTTACGTAAGCACCCTCTACTTAAGCTAAAAATGCTTTTCACAATCCGGTGTTTGTATGCTCCAAAATTACAAGCCTTGTCGCGTTCCAGCGTTTTCGCTAAAATTCACACTCTACCGTACATATCTATACCCGACAATTTTGACAAAAGGGAGAAACCTCCCCTCACTTGGCAGCTCCGCTGGTCAAGGCTTCTGTTAACGGAAAAGTGCACAAATCTGCAATAAAAGTTACACATCCATTTTCGATTACAAATGAGAGTTAATCAACGCGCTTTTCATTTAGAGTGACAAATCATGCAGGCATTGGGGCCCCTTGGTCATTTTCTCAAAGCTACAATACCAGTTTTACAATAGAATAACAAAGGAATTTTACTGTCTTGTGGCCCCTTCGGGGCCCTTAGAGGTCGGGGGCCCTTAGTTTTTGAACTAAAGGTAACTTTAGTCCTTTACGCCACTGCATTGACTCGAATTTTTTTCTCCTGGTGAAGCCCCAGACCCCCGTTCTTCGTACGCTCAATGTTTGCATGTCTCAACAACATAGCTTGTGGAGGACGTAAGTCAAGATCTTCTTCACGAACGAGGAGAAAGAAGTTGGGTAGTTGAGTATAGATAAGGTAGTGCATGGTAAGAATCTTTCGGTGAAATGCTGGAAAGTGACTGGGAGACTTGTTCATAGCCATAGAATAAGTTGGCTTTTTGAAAACTATTCCAGACAAACTACCATAGAATTGTCCAACACTTGCATATTTTGAGGACATAGATACTAGATTGAGTGTGTTCCCGCAAAAATTTTCCTGCGGAGATGATTCATTGAATCATTGAAAATAGTTACAAAATTGTGAAAGTTTCTCATTTGGTCTTTGTAAAGATGGCATGTAGGGTAGGCATTCTTAGCCAAAAAATGTAAAGTTTAAAAAGTTTACCGGAGATGCTAATTTGGATAATCGTTGCAAAGTGATCAAAAATTCCCATGCAGCACAGGCTAATATGTGATTGGTAGAAGTGTTTTAAGCCAAAGTAAAGAGTGTATCGACAAAAAATTTCCTGGGGGCTTTGCCCCCAGACCCCCTCAATCTACACCGAGCTTTGAAGTTTCTGCTGATCCCGATGCCCGTTTTTTCACAAGCTGTATAGGCCTATACTTCATATCTCTGAACCTGAGAGGACATGATAGCCCTTTGACAATTCCATTACAGCGTGGTGCGTGTTAAATTCGTCGCAGAAATCTTCGGGGATCAAAAGGTTGGATGCTTGGTCACAGGACGGACGTACGATCTTTACCTACGTCAATCTATAAAAGGGGAGTTGGTCACGTTTATAGCCAAAGTAGAGGGCGTGGTCCAAGAAAAATTTTCTGGGGCTCCGCCCCAGACCCCCTTCCTTTTCGCCCCTCCAATAAGGTATCCTGGCGGCGCCACTGGAGCCTTGCATAGCTGCCAATGAATAACCTGGGCAATTGTATCATGGCGCCACTTCTTGTACTGTGTCTGACAAAGGGTCTTGCACTCAGACACCAAATGGGCTACCGTTTCATCTCTCTCTCCGCAGAGCCTGCACAATGGGGAGATGTTCTCTTTGTAGATGCAATGTCTAATAGACCTTGTTCTGATGGCTTGCTCTTGTGCTGCCATAATAGTTCCCTCTGTGGCTTTCTTCAAATCTCCTTTTTTCAATCAATTCCAAGTCTGCTCATCCCTAAACTCAGTATTTTTGAAAAACACGCTATGTAGGTTTTTGCGTTTCAGGTTCTCTCTTCTGCTTTCCAATATGTCCTCTTTTGTTTTTCCAATACCAACAGTTCCTTCGTTCTTAACCACTTTGAGCATCTTTCCCGCGCTTTCTGAAACATAATTATACAAGCAGTTTTTTCAATCAAAACACAGCCTTCTACACTGATCAGTCCTCGGTAGCAGACTGATCAAAAGATCAGTAATTTAGCAGGGCAAGCGCTTGTTATTAAGAACAATGGCTTGATTTCTGAAATTGAAATGGAAGAGCGAAGAAGGGAAATTGAACTGCAAGAACATCAAGCAGAAACGGAACATGAGACAACTGAGAACAGCTGCAATGTAAATTTGGAGGATTTGAAAGATGACGAGAATGGGACTAGTGAAGATAATGTGGAAATCACTTTGGATAACAACTTACAAAACATTGAGGAAAAGATGAGAGCGGACGGATTGGGCGAGGAAGAAATAAAAATTATGAGAATGATGCAAGAGGAGTTATCAAAAGAAGAAATGCAGCAACCGATGAGTCTTCGGTTCATTGATAGGAAGAAACTGAAGGAAAAAACATTGCAAGTTGATAAGATCATTCCCTATCTAGGAACAAATAATCTCTTTCAATGTAACAAGATCTTGAAGGCGGATGGATGTGTAGTTGAAAGACTGGTGGGAGTGAAGAAGAAGAGGATCACCAGAGGAAAGACAGAACCTTGGAGGAAAAAACGACTCATAAACCAAATAAATGAACTGAGAAAAGAGATCGGCAAGCTTGAATCTTGCAAGAAAAACACCATGAAAAATGAAGAGTTAAGAGCAAAGCTAACAGCAAGGTATAAAATCAAACAAAGGGGATACAAAGTCATAATCGAGGAGCTGAAACAAAGGGTGACTGCAAAGAGTGGAAAAATAAAAAGGTACGAGAATAGAATAGACCAATATCAACAAAATAGACTCTTTGAAAATAACCAGAAGAGATTGTTTGAACGTTTAGAAGGTATAGAAAGAGGTGGAGATGAGATACCTGAGGCAGAGGCATCAAGAAATATTTGGAAAGGGATATGGGAGGAAGATGTAAAACATAATGAAGGAGCCGATTGGATTAAGAAAGTCGAGACAGAAGCAGGAAAAGCTGCTAGCAAGCAGGCTAATCTTAGTGTAACGACAGAAAGATTAAGGATACAAGCTAATAAGCTCTCGAACTGGAAGTCACCAGGCCCGGATGGAGTACAAAGTTGTTGGATCAAGAACATTAAGTCCCTTCATGTGCAAATGTCAGCAATGTTTAATGAATGTCTCACCTCGGGTGTTGTTCCATCCTGGCTGACGAAAGGAAAAACTGTCCTTATTATCAAAGACAAGGCTAAAAGAAATGAGGTTACAAACTATGGACCCATTACATGTTTATCAGTTATGTGGCAGCTGTTTACCAGCATAATCTCGGAAAAGATCTATCAACATCTGGACACGAACGGATTGTTGCCAGAAGAACAAAAAGGCTGTAAAAAGCGATCAAGAGGCACTAAAGATCAACTGTTGATTGACAAGACTATCATACGCAACTGCAGGAAACGGCAAATCGGTCTGGCAATGGGCTGGATCGATTACAAGTAAGCTTTTGACATGGTTCCCCATTCTTGGATTTTAAAGTGCCTTGATATTTTCAAAATCGCTGATAACATCAAAATAGCACCTTTTGGTCTCGCCATGGTCCTCGTCCACCTTCTGCTCTTTTTAGATACAGTCTGTCCACATCACCTTTCTTGTGGAACATACAATGCAGTGTCATCAACTTTCTTGTTTTTCTGTCCAGATCTTTCAGTTCCTTCTCAGTCCATCCAATGATTCCGGCACTGTACCTTATGACTGATACTGCTCGGGAATTGATAGCAGTTACCACATTTCTACTATTAAGATGGGATTTCAAGATTTTCTTTACTCGCCGTACATATTCTGATCTTATTTTTTCTTTCATTTCAGTGTCTTTAATGTCATCTGCTTCCAGAATACCTAGGTATTTGTACCCGTTATCTGCATCAATCTCCTTCATTCTGTCACCTGATGGGACCTCAATACCTTCACTGTGGATCAATTTTCCTTTCTTCATAACTAAAACTCCGCATTTACTTATACCAAACTCCATTCTTATGTCCTCACTGAAGATGCGAACTGTATTCATAAGGGTATCAAGTTGTTTCTCAGTTTTTCCGAATAATTTCAGATCATCCATGTATAGAAGATGATTTATTGTTGGACCGGCTTTCCTAACTTCATATCCAGCTTTTACTTTTCGTAGGATAAATGACATAGGAATCAAGCTGATAACAAACAAAAGAGGGGATAGGCTGTCCCCTTGGAAAATTCCCCGTTTTATTCTCACTTTTCCAAGACTCTCTCCTCCAGCTGTCAGCACTGTTTCCCAATTTTGATCTGCCCTGCTAAATTGTTATCATTATTTTTATTATTATTATTATTATTATTATTATTATTATTATTATTATTATTATTATTATTATTATTATTATTATTATTATTATTATTATTATTATTATTATTATTATTATTATTATTATTATTATTATTATTATTATTATTATTATTATTATTATTATTATTATTATTATTATTATTATTATTATTATTATTATTATTATTATTATTATTATCGTCATATCGCATACTGTCTAAGTCAGTAGAGATCTTTTTCCTTGAGGTTCGGTGACAACAAGTCTTCTCAAATCTCAAGAACTTTCCTGAGGATCCTTCCAGAATACAAGATTGCACTCTTCTGCAATTCCACTATCTTTGTTTCGATGCCAATGTCCTCCAGTCTCTTTCTCAACAGTTTTGGAGTTGTTCCTAAAGCTCCAATTATGATAGGGATGACTTTGACTTGTTTGTTCCAAATCTTTCGAAGCTCCCTGGCTAAATCTTGATATTTTTCAATTTTTTCCATTTCCTTTGCATCTACCCTGCTATCATAAGGCACTGCGAAGTCAATTATCTTGCATGTATTGTTCTTCTTGTCTGTCACGATCATGTCAGGCCTTCTCGCTTCAATCACATGGTCTGTTTGCACTTCAAAATCCCACAGAATGTGGAAATCATTGTTCTCACTGACTGCATCTGGCTCATGCTCGTACCATTTCTCGTTAACATCAAATCCACACCGTTTACTGACTTCCCAATGCACTTTCTTCCCAACCCAGTCGTGTCGACGTTTATATTCCTTTTGTGCCATTTTACTGCACTCGCTCAGAATATGATTGACACTTTCGTCAGCTTGACCGCACATTCTGCACTTACTTTCTTGTTGGGTCTTGTCTATCTTTGCCTTGATCAAATTAGTTCTGATTGCCTGCTCTTGAGCTGCCATTATCAATGTTTCTGCCTCCCTTTTCAACGTGCCATCCTTTAACCACATCCATTGTTGCTCGTCCGCTAGATTTTCTGTCTGCCTAATGAACTGCCCATGTAGCATCTTTGCTTTCCAGTTGTTTTGTCTTTCTTGTTTTTTTTTGTTTCTTGAAATCATTCTTACTTTCAATTGCTGCTTCCCAGTCTGTAACTTCATCGGCACCTCTTGCAGCACTTATGAGCCTCTCGTCACTCATTTTTACGTATCCTTGCAATCCCAGTTTAGCTAAATTCACTGTATCTTCGACACTCAGGAGTCCTCTTCCCCCTTCACTTCGTGGTATGTACAGACGATCAACATTGCTCCTAGGATGCAGCGCATTATGCATAGTCATTAATTTTCTTGTTCTTCTATCCATTTCTTGTAGCTCACTAATGGTCCAGTCAAGGAAAGAAGCTGAGTATCTTAGCATTGGTATGGCCCATGTGTTGATTGCTTTGATTATGTTGCCACCATTCAGCTTGGTTTCAAGTATTTTCCTGACACGCCTTTTGTATTCTTTTCCAACTTTTTCTTTCATATCTTTCCGTTGTATTTCGTTTGATTGCAATATACCCAGATATTTATAGCTATCATCTTCCTTTAGTGATCTTATCTTTTCGTCATTGGGCAATTCTATTCCTTCTGACTTAACTATCTTTCCTCTCTTTATTATCAGAACTGCACATTTATCTTAACCAAACTGCATGCCTATGTCGTTGCTGAATACTCTAACTGTCTGGACAAGTGAGTCTAGTTCCTTCTCATTTTTCGCATATAACTTGAGGTCGTCCATGTATAGTAAGTGGTTGATTTTCTCTTTACTCTTTGTAAACTCGTAGCCAGATTTTATCTTTCTCAGAACATGTGTGAGAGGAATCATTGCAACAACAAATAAAAGAGGAGAGAGTGCGTCGCCTTGAAAAATCCCCCTCTTGATGTTCACTTTTCCAAGTTGCTGGTTTGCACATGTCAGTTCAACTCTCCAAGTATTCATTGTTTTTTCAAGGAACAGTTGTATGTTGTCGCTAATACCTAATGATTTCAAACACTCCAATATCCACGAATGAGGCATCATGTCATAAGCCTTTCTGTAATCTATCCAGCCCATCGCCAAGTTCTTTTTTCTCATCCTGGCCTCTCGCAACACCAATCTGTCAATGAATAGTAAGTCTGCAGTTCCCATCGATTTTCTTTTGCAACCTTTCTGCTCCTCCGGTAGTAGCTTCTCTTTTTCTAAGAACTCATAGACTTCATCAGTTATCAATCCAGTCAATAGCTTCCAAACAAGGGGTAAGCAGGTTATTGGTCTGTAATTACTTGCTTCTATCCCCTTTGACTTATCCTTTTGAATGAGAACCGTTCTGCCTTTCGTCATCCATTCAGGTGTATCTCCTTCAAGACAATGAGCAAGATATTGTGTCAAATATGTGTGCATGCTGGTAAAATTCTTCAGCCAAAATCCTTGCACCCCATCGGGACCTGGCGCCTTCCAGTTAGGTACCTTTCTAAGCAACTTTTTCACTTTTGGTTCAGTTATTTCAACCCTTTGTTGCTTTGGTGTATCCCCCATTTCCTGTTTGAAATCATTCAGCCATTCTGCCTTACCGTTATGTTTTACCTCCTTACCCCAAATGTCCGACCAGAATCGTTTTGATTCATCAGCATCAGGTATAGCATTTTCATTATTTTGCCCATCATCATTATTAAGTTTCTGATAAAATCTACTCTCGTTGTTCTTGAACATCATATTTTGCTGGTATTGATTGATTCTTTGCTGGTATCTTGAGATCTTAGCTGTTTTTGCTTTGATCCTTTGCCTTATTTCTTCTTTAACTATTTGCAACCCTTTCTGTTTGATTCCATATTTCCTTTGTAAGGCGTCTTGATGTCTTTTCTTTACAGTTTTCTTGTCTATCAACGAGTTTACTCTACCGAGATCTTTATTCATCTCCTTTATCTGCCTGACAAGCCTCTTCTTCCACCATGGCTCTTTTCTTCCGTCTATCTTCTTGTTTTTAGCATCAAGGTAGCATCAAGTGAACACACACAATAGCCGCTCCATAGTATATCGTATCATTCGTGTCTGTGATATCATCTATTTTAAGCTTTCCTAGTGCACTATCAACTTGTTTCACTGTTTCATTCAGCTTTGCACGATCTATCCCTCTCATTGCTGGCAATCGTGCCTTTGGTTTCTTCCTAATTTCCATCATCATTTTCAATATCTCTCTGTCCTCTTCCGTCAATACTGCACCTTCCTTGATTTCAACCCAATCTACTTGTTCGTCGTGTTCAATTTGTGGACCTACTTCTTCACTGTCATCTCCAGTTGCTGTCCTTTCAGAGTCTCGACCACCTTCTTCAACGATCAATCTATCAATTTCACCATATGCTGCATCGTCAACATTCCTTTGTATTTCTTCCAGTTCAAGTGAACTTAACCATTGCTTCTTCACAATTTGGTTCTTTTGATCAATCAGCCGCTGCTCTGTGATATTAAACATCCCTCTGTCATTATTATTATTATTATTATTATTATTATTATTATTATTATTATTATTATTATTATTATTATTATTATTATTCTTAGTATTATTATTATTATTATTATTATTATTATTATTATTATTATTATTATTATTATTATTATTATTATTATTATTATTATTACTATTATTATTATTATTATTATTATTATTTCTCATGTCTTTTTTATTTACAACGAGTTCTGTTTTCAAGTGTTTCCACCCCAGAAATGGGGTAAGGTATCACTGTTTGTTTGCATTGAGTCCCAGTCTTCACTAGTTCCATGGTTTCACTAGTTCATTAAGAATCTTCTTACTGCGTAGCACGTTCCCAATAATGTTATCTTTTGTATCTCGAAGATATTGATCTTTCTTGGTATCTTTTCAATGTATTTCGCAAACATTTTGTCAACGACCCCTGTACATCCAACAACGATAGGGACTATTGCAATTTTTTTGAGTTGCCATAATGCTTTCAACTCGATAGCAAGATTATCATGGCAACTCAAAAAAATTGCAATAGTTCCTATCGTTGTTCATTAATATAAGTTTAATAATCGTAGTAAGATTGTTCATTAATATAAGTTTAATAATCGTAGTAGTATTATTATTATTATTATTATTATTATTATTATTATTATTATTATTATTATTATTATTATTATTATTATTATTATTATTATTATTATTATTATTATTGTTATTATTATTGTACTCATTCACAGTGTTGTTGTAATTTACTGGTTTGCGTCCTACCAGCAGGCTACTTCCCGTAGCTTTAGCAGGTAGGCTTCTACTGTTCAACTAATCTTTTTTTGATGTTATCTCCTGTTCTTCTACTTTGTGTCCAAAACTTTCCTCAGTATTCTTGCTGATCCCAGAAGGCAGGTTCTTTGCACTACTTCCAACTGAACATCGCACTTCAGCTGCTCTAAGTAACTTTTGAATCTTTTGGTCACTGAGCCTAACGCTCCGATGATAATTGGAATGATAAAAACTTTGTTGACTTCACCTTTATATACTTTGAATATCTCGCACTTCAGATCAGTAAGCATCTTTCTTTTCCATTTCTTTTTTCTCAATTCTGGTATCGAAGGGACATGCCACGTCTATTATATAACATGTTTTTGACTTTTTCTCAATGACAACTATATCTGGCCTGTTATGTTCGATTTTAGACTCAGTCTGCATAAAGAAATCACATAGAAGTTTAACTGCTTCATTTTATTATTATTATTATTATTATTATTATTGTGTTCATTTTTCACAGTTAAAACTGGACGTGTAAGCTTGAAATCAAAATGCAGCAAGCAAAATCAGATTTCAAGTACTTTTCGTAAAATCCTTGCTGTTCCTAGCAATACTGTCTTTTGAATTTGAGCTGTCTTGATCGAAATTCCAATTTCCTTGATTCGGCTTTCCAACATTGTTGGCACAGTTCCCAATGCACCTATCACAACAGGAATTATTGCAACTTTGACATTCCACAATTTGCTGACTTCTCTCGCTAAATCCCTGTATTTGTCAATCTTTTCATCTTCCTTCTCGGCTACTTTATTGTCGCCAGGGCATGCTATATCTATCAATTGGCACTCTCTTGTTTCTTTGTTAACAATTGTGATGTCAGGTCTCCTAGCACCGATCATTCGATCAGTTTCAATTGTGAAATCCCATAATATTTTACATTTCTCATTTTCCATTACACTTTCAGGCTCATGATCATACCATTTATCCACATGATCTAAACCATTTTTCTTGCACAGCTCCCAATGAACTGCTTTGGCTACGTTGTCGTGTCTGATCTTGTATTCCGTCTGGGCAAGCTTCTTGCACTGACTTATGATATGAGTTACTGATTCGTCTCCTTCCTTGCACATCCTACACTTAGGGTCATCACGATTTTTATCAATCTTTGCTTTGATTACGTTTGTTCGAAGTGCCTGATCTTGAGCAGCTATCAAAAGACCTTCAGTTTCTTTCTTTAGGTTCCCGTTAGTAAGCCATATCCAAGAATCCTTACTTGCTATATTCTCCGTCTGCCTCAAATGTTGCCCGTGTAATGCTTTTTCTTTCCACTCCGCTTTTCTCTCCATTTTCATTCTCCGTTTGAAATCTTCTTGATTTTCACTAGGTGTATCTATTTCTCTTCTTGCTGCGATTATCAATCGTTCATCACTCTCGCTTATATATCTTTGAAGTCCCAGTTTAGCAAGGTCAATACAGTCTTCTACTGCAATTACTCCTCGACCACCCTCTTTCCTTGGTAAATACAATCTGCAGACGCTGTCTCTAGGATGTAATGCCTTGTGCATTGTCATCATTTTTCTTGTCATTCTATCCATAGTCCGTAATTCCTCCCTTGTCCATTCAATGAAGGGAGCTGAATACCTTAATGAGGAGACTGCCCACGTGTTGATAGCTTGCACCATATTTCTTCCGTTCAATTTCGATTGTAAAACTTTCCTCACCCTACGTTTGTACTCATTTCTTAATTTTTCTTTCATCTCTTTTTGCTTTACTTGATCGGATTCAAGAACACCCAAGTATTTATATGAACAATCCTCATTCATTGACTTGATTCTATTTTCATCTGGTAGCATGATCCCGTCAGATGTTATCACCTTTCCTCTTTTAACAACGATTGTAGCACACTTATCTATCCCAAACTGCATCCCAATGTCCCTGCTGAACACATGAACTGTCTTTATCAAAGAGTCTAATCCTTTCTCATTCTTGGCATACAGTTTGAGATCGTCCATGAAAAGAAGATGGTTTATCTTTTCCCTATTTCGAAACTCGTATCCATGACGAACGTTCCTCAGGACCATTGACATTGGAGTCAACGCCAACACAAACAAAAGTGGTGACAGCGAATCTCCTTGAAATATTCCCCTCTTTATCTGGACATCCCCGAGGCTTTCTCCGCAAGATGTTAACTCTGTTCGCCATGTTTTCATACTATTTGATAGCAGTTTCTTCACGTTGTCAGCAATTCCAAATATCTCCAAACACTCCTCCAGCCATGAATGTGGGACCATGTCGTAGGCCTTTTTGTAGTCAACCCATGCCATGGCAACATTTTTCTTTCTTTGCTTCACTTCTTTCATTAGCATTTTATCAATAAAAAGCTGGTCGTGCGTTCCTCTTGACTTCTTGCGACATCCCTTCTGTTCATCTGGCAAAAGGTCCCTACTTTCTAAGAAACTGTACATGCCATCAGCAATAATCCCAGTGAGCAACTTCCAAATTAATGGAAGGCAGGTAATTGGGCGATAATTGCTGGCCACATTACCCTTACTCTTGTCTTTCATAATGAGGGTTGTGCGCCCTTTTGTCATCCAGATCGGTACATATCCATCATTCAAACACCTATTCAGCTGTACCATGATTCTATCATGCAGAACTGTGAATTTCTTTAGCCAGAAACCCTGAACCAAATCAGGGCCTGGTGCTTTCCAGTTAGGAAATTTCTGCAATATCTTCTTCAGTTGAGTCTCTGTTATTTCTATATTGTCTTGACTGTTGACTTCTACCTCCTGTTTAATCTTATCAATCCATTCAGCTGATGCATTATGTTTTGCCTCTTTGCTCCAAATATCAGTCCAGAATGCCTTAGCTTCCTCTTTATTTGGAACTTCGTTCGATCTTTCTTCTCCATTAATCTCCTGATAAAACTTACTTTGATCTTCTTCAAAAAGCCGGTTCTGCTTGAACTGCTTGATTCTCTCTTTGTACCTTCTTACTTTCGCAGCTTTGGCGACGATTCTCTGTTTCAATTCTTCAATTACACATTTAACTCCTTTCTCTCTCAATCGATATTTTTTCTGCAGGTCTTCTCTGTGACGGGTTTTTGACAGTTTTCCCTCTTTCAGTTGTTGTAATCTACTTAAATCTCTCCTTAGTTGCCGTATTTGTCCTTCTAACCTCCTTTTCCACCAAGGGTCGTTCTTGTTTTCTTTCTTTGCCGTCTTTACACCGAGATTTTCGGTTACTACTGTGGCAGCAGCATAGATCAAATCGTTCGTTTGTGTTATATCACTCGTTGGCATCTTGCTAAGCACTGCCTCTACTTTCTTGAGTTCTTCCGATAATTTTTTCTTATCTACTCTTTTAAGATTTGGCAGCCTATTCCTATTTGTTTCATTCATAATTGATTTAATTCTTTCTACAAGTAGCTTTTCTTCTTCGCACCACTCCTCCCCGATCTCATCTGTTCCTAGTACATCAGATTGAGTTTGCTCATCATTATAATTACTTATTTCCTCCCTCCGTATCTGCTCTTCGTTGCGAGTTGGCAAGTTCGACGATTCAGTGTTATTCACATTTCTCTTTATCCTTTCAATTTCGAGATCCGACAGCCATTTCTTTTCTTTTATTTGTCTCAACTGATCCACCAGACGTTGTTCACTTACTTCAAAGATATCATTGTCCTTCCAGATGTTTATCATTCGCTTTCGATATCCCCTTTTTGCTGGTTGGCTTCGCAAATAGCATTCCATCACTTTCTCATTCTCTCGTTGTGTCCACTTTCTTCTTGTTACTCCAACAGTAGCAGGATAACGACCGGGCCTGCGCTGTTGTTCCACAGGGCACCTGCCGGGCGAGAGGCCTTCGCTTACAGCTCCAGACTCATTTACGCCGTTATCATCAATATGTTGACTGGACATTGCACTCCTTTAGAGGTTAGTGAATTTAAGGTTACACCACCACCGGTGTGTTTATCGAGAACACCATCTCTAGGGGGGTTGCCGACCAAAGCTTAAGAGTCCCCCCTACCCATGAGACAGACTAGCCCCCGCCGGACGCCAACCCGGTACTTCATGGCCTCGGGGAGAGCTGACAGGTACTACACCTTGCTCAAGGGTGACCTGGAGGTAGTTGTGGCAAAGGGTAACCTCATTCGCCCACGTCGAAACTCCACAACCGGTTGCAGTTTATAGTCTTGCCCAGGACTATTATTATTATTATTATTATTATTATTATTATTATTATTATTATCATTATTATTATTATTATTATTATTATTATTATTATTATTATTATTATTATTATTATTATTATTATTATTATTATTATTATTATTATTATTATTATTATTATTATTATTATTATTATTATTATTATTATTATTATGAAAATTCAACGCTCGTCCATTGACGGATTTAATGTTCTGAACATCTAGTGACAACAAGTCTCCTTAGATTTCCAGGACCTTTCGTAGTATTCTTGCAGTGTTCAGTAATACGGTGGTCTGCATTTGGTTGATGGCAATACTTGATTCAATCTGTTCCAATTGTTTCTGCAGTGTTTTAGGAATCGTCCCAAGAGCACCAATAACGATGGGTATAATCTTGGCTTTCATGTTCCAAAGCTTTTGCACTTCTCGTTTAAGATCTTGGTACTTCTCGATCTTCTCTCTTTCCTTTATTTCAATGCGATGATCAGAAGGTACAGCGAAGTCAACAATTAAACATAATTTTTTCTCCTTGTCGATAATCATCATATCTGGTCTCCTTGCCTCAACGATATGATCAGTTTGTACAGTGAAGTCCCAAAGGATCTTGAACTTCTCGTTTTCAGTAACTGGCTGGGGTTCATGTTCGTACCACTTATCAGTGGTTGCAAAACCTTTCTTTCGAAAAAGATCCCAATGGATCGCCTTACCCATCCAGTCATGCCTTCTTTTATATTCCTTTTGGGCTAGTTTAGGGCATTCGCTTATGATTTGGGTGATTGTTTCATCTTTTGCGTTGCACATACGGCACATGCTGTCATCTCGAGTCTTGTCGATTTTGGCCTTGATAGCATTCGTTCGGATGGCTTGATCCTGCGCTGCTATAATAAGAGATTCGGTTTCCCTCTTTAGATGACCATTTTTCATCCAGTTCCATGTTTTTTCATCGGCAACTTCCTCTATATCTCTAAGAAACTGACCATGTAGTTTTTTCCCCTTTAATTCCGCCTTTCTGTTTCTTTTAATTCGCTGTTTAACATTGTTAACACTTTCAGTTGATTCTTTGTCTTCCCCTCGTGCTGCGATTATGAGTCTTTCTGTGCTATTTTGAATGTAGTTTTCTAATCCTACTGTTGCAATTTCAACGCAATTCTCTATGCTAATAAGGCCACGCCCACCCTCTTTCCGACTTATGTATAAACGGTGAACGCTGTCTTTTGGATGATGAGCCTTGTGCATAGTAAGTAGCTTCCTTGTCCGTAGGTCCAACTTCATTATTTCCTCCTTCCTCCAGTCAATAATTGCTGCTGTATATCTAAACAGAGACACTGCCCAGGTGTTAATGGCTTTTATCAAATTCCCACTGTTTAGTTTTGACTCTAGCACTTTTCGCACTCGCCTAAGATACTCTTTTGACACTTTATCTTTCATTTCTTGATGTTTTATTCTGTCATCTTCTAGTACTCCTAAATACTTATAGGATTCTCCTTCATCTAATGACTTATTATTATTATTATTATTATTATTATCATTATTATTATTATTATTATTATTATTATTATTATTATTATTATTATTATTATTATTATTATTGTTCAACGTTCACTCGGCGGTGATGTTGATTGCCGGTTATCCGCTGGATAGCAGGCCAAATCCCTCGGCTTTAGGTATCCAGTACTTTTCTTAGTATCTTTGCAGTTCCTAACAGGCAAGCTTTCTGTAAAAGTTCCGTGTTGCATTCTATTTCAATTTTCTTCAGCCAATCCTCAAAGTTCTTTCCAATCGTTCCGAGAGCTCCAATGATTATTGATACTATCTTGACTTCTCTTACATTCCATAGCCTCTTGATCTCTCTCTTCAAATCTTGATATACCTTAATTTTTTCCTTTTCTTTTCTTTCAATCCTGGTATCGAAGGGGCAGTATTTGTCAATCAGCAAACACGATCGATCCTTTTTATTTTCAAAAACGATGTCTGGTCGGTTATGCTGCAGTCGATGATCTGTCTGTATGGGAAAATCCCATAATAACCTTAAGTCTTCTGTTACGATCACACTTTCTACTTTATGGTTGTACCATCGATCTCCATGGTCTAACCCAAATTTTTGACATAACTTCCAGTGGACAATTTGAGCTAACTTGTCATGTCTCCAGCCTTTATATTGTACTTGCGCTAGCTGTTGACACTCAGATACAATGTGCGCAATCGTTTCATCCGCTTTTCCACATAGTCTACATTCTTTTGATACATTTTCTTTGTAAATTATGTTCTTTACGGCATTTTTTCCCACTGCTTGCTCTTTTGCCGCAAATATAGTACTCTCAGTTTCTTTCTTTAATCCTGCATGTTTTAACCAATTCCAGTTATTATCCTTGTCCATTAAATCTTTTGTAGCATCAACTGTTTGCCCATGTAGCGGTTTATCCATCCAACCATTCTTATGCTGTTCTTTATTCTGTTGTTTCCACATTTTAGGGTCTTCGATTTCGTTTGATCTCAATATTCCTTCCTTTTAAATCAGTCTCATTATTTCGTGGCCGTTGTTCATCACATACCAGCCAAGACTGTTTTCCTCACTTCTTACAATCTCTTCAGCTCCAATCAAACCCCTCCCACCTTCCTTCCTTGTTAAATACAGTCTATTCACATTGCTTTTAGGGTGGAACGCTCCATGGTCAGTTTCTTTCTTGTTTTTCTTTCAAGTTCTTGTAGTTCATTCTTGGTCCAGTTTATCAACCCAGCTCCATACCTAAGCAATGACACAGCCCTAGTGTTTATTGCAATGATTATATTCTTTCAATTCAATCTTGATTTAAGAATCTTTTTCAACCTTCGTAGGTATTCCTTTTGTACAAGCTCTTTCATAGTTTGATTCATAATCTCATCTATCTCAAGCATACCAAGATATTTATATCCTTCTTCACCGACACTCTTGATTGTTTCACCGTTTGGTAGCTGAATCCCATCGCTGCTCACAACTTTTCCCCTTTTCATTACAACGACTCCACACTTCTGAACTCCAAACATCATACCTATGTCCTCACTGAAAACATTCACAGTTGTTACTAGTGAATCGATCTCATTTTCATCCTTTGCAAATAACTTCAAATCGTCGATGAAAAGGAGGTGATTTACCTTCATTTTTCCCCTTTCAAGTTGATATCCAGCCTTACACTTTCTAAGTACCATCGACATTGGCAAAAGACAAATAACAAAGAGTAGCGGGGACAAGCAGTCACCCTGAAAGATTCCTCTCTGGATAGTTACTTCACCTAATTCTTCTTTCCCTGCTGTTAATATCGTTTTCCAACTAGGCATGCTTTTTACTACTAGCGCTTTGAGGTTGTCTGCAACTCCAATCATATTAAGACATTCTATTATCCACGAATGTGGTACCATGTCGTAAGCTTTACGATAGTCAATCCATGCAATGGAGAGATTTGTATGTCTTCTTTTACAATTCTTTATAATGGTTTTATCCATAAGTAGATGATCTTTTGTGCCCCTTGCTTTTCTTTTACACCCCTTTTGCTCATCTGGGAATAGCTTTGCCCCCTCCAAACATGTGTAAATATGATCTGCAGCAATTCCCGTCAAAACTTTCCACATAAGTGGTAGGCATGATATCGGTCGATAGTTGTCAGCAGCATTACCTTTGCTGATGTCTTTCACACACAGAATTGTCCTGCCGGTTGTCATCCATGTCGGTACAACACCAGTTTTAATTATTTCATAGAGTTGCTCACCGATCCTGTCGTGGAGTCCTTTCAAGTTCTTGATCCAGAAGCCCTGCATTCCATCAGGCCCTGGGGCCTTCAGTTTGGAATCTTCTTTAATTAATTGCTCCTTCACCTTTCCCTCCTCAATTTTTATGTCTTCTTGTTTATGGTTTAATCCAGCCATCTCCTCTTTGATTTCCTTGAGCCATTCAGACTGAGTGTTGTGCTCTACTGGATTTTCCCATATTGAGCTCCAGAAACTTCGTGCTTCATCTGCATCCGGGATAAGAATCTCATTTCTATTTTTTCCATCTAATTCCTGATATAATCGTCCTTGATCTACTTCAAATAACCTGTTTTGACGCTGTTATTCATTTCTGACTTCATACCTCTTAACTTTCGCAGCTTTCGCCACTACCCTTTGCTTCAATTCCTCTATCACTACGCTAACTCCTTTTTCTCTAACCCTGTACTTATTATCGATATATTTCATTGCTCTATTGCTGCGGATTTCATTATTCTGTCTCCTCTCAAGTTTACTAACAACTGTTCTCAATTCCTTAATATCGCTGTCGATACGTCGCTTCCACCATGGATCTTTCTTTGGTCTTTCCTCTCTTTCTTTCAGGCCCAAAAGCTCTTTCTTCCTTTCTTCCTTCTTTTCTTCCTTTCAAAGGCTCTTTCTTCCTTTCTTTCTTTCAGGCTCAATTATTATTATTATTATTATTATTATTATTATTATTATTATTATTATTATTATTATTATTATTATTATTATCATTATTATTATTATTATTATTATTATTATTATTATTATTATCATTATTATTATCATTATTATTATTATTATTATTATTATTATTATTATTATTATTATTATTATTATTATTATTATTATTATTATTATTATTATCATCATTATTATTATTATTATTATTATAATTATTATTATTGAATTATCGCACACTGATAAAATGTCATTTCATTCAGCGGTAACGGCTCCTTGATATTGGTAACAGCAAGTCTCCTCAATTTTCAAGGACTTTTCTTAGGATCCGTGCAGATTGCAGGATTACAGTCTTCTGCATCTCTTCAATCCTGGTCTCAATTCCCAGTTCTTCTACTCTCCTTTTGATGTCTTTTGGTGGTGTTCCTAATGCCCCAATGACTATGGGTACTACTTTTACTTTCATATTCCACAGTTTCTGGAGTTCTCTCTTTAAATCCTGGTATTTCTCAACTTTCTCTTTCTCCTTTTGCTCTATCCGGGTATCATATGGGATGGCAAAGTCAACGATATTGCAGTTGTTTTCCTCCTTCTTGATCAGAATTAAGTCTGGCCTTCTAGCTTCAATTACATGATGGCCCATGATCGGTCTGGATGGTAAAGTCCCACAGTACCTTGCAAGTATCATTTTCAACCACACTTTCTGGCTCATGGTTGTACCACTTCTCGCTTACATTTACCCCAAACTTCCTGCATATGTCCCAGTGGATTCTTCTCCCGACCCAATCATGTCTGTTCTTATACTCCTTGTGTGCCATTTTGCTGCATTCGCTGATAAGATGATTAATAGTTTCATCAACCTTACCGCACATTCTACATCTGCTGTCCTCCTGTGTATTGTCGATTTTGGCTTTGATGAGGTTCGTCCTAATGGCTTGCTCTTGAGCTGCTAGGATGAGAGTCTCGGTCTCCCTCTTAATGCCACTATTTTTCAACCATTTCCACCTTTCCTCTCCAGCAATCTCCTCAGTTTGTCTAATGAATTGGCCATGCAAGACTTTCTCCTTCCAGTTTTCCTTGCGCTCTTTTGCTCTTCGATCTTTATATTGTTTCACGTGGGTGCATTAGAATACTTCTTAGTTAACAACCCAAAGTTAGGACGTTTTTACCTCCTGCCAAAAATACATAAGAGGCTAAACAGTGTTCCTGGAAGACCTGTTATTTCTAATTCAGGATTCTTTACGGAAAATATATCGGAATTTTTGGATCATCACTTGCAACCTTTAGCAAAACAAGTAAACTCTTATATCAAAGATACTAATCATTTTTTGCAGAAACTTAATGGCTTAGACAGTCTTCCACAGGACGCTATCTTATGTACAGTAGATGTAGTGGGATTGTATCCTAGCATCCCACATGATGAGGGATTAGAATCCATACGCGAAGCGCTTAACTCCAGAGGTGATCAGTCGGTTTCAACAGAGACTCTGCTTGAATTGACGAAATTGGTGCTGAAAAATAACTTTTTTGAGTTTAATGGTGAATTTTGTCAGCAGGTTAGGGGGACAGCTATAGGAACAAAATGTGCACCATCATATGCAATTTTGTTTCTAGCAGCTTTGGAACAAAAACTTCTTGATCATCATGTAGAAAAACCATTGTTATGGTGGCGCTATATCGATGATGTTTTTTTAGTTTGGACACACGGGGAAGAAAAGTTATTGGAATTCGTTAATTTCCTGAATTCAGCACACCACTCAATTAAGTTCACAGCAGAATACTCTAAAGAGTAAGTAAATTTTCTGGATGTTAAGGTAATTAGAAAAGAGGACAGGATTGTTACTGACCTGTACACGAAACCGACGGATACACATCAACTTCTTCACCATTCCTCATGCCACCCGAATCATACGAAGAGGGGCATACCGTATGGGCAAGCTCTCCGTCTTCGTCGGATTTGTTCAGAGGAAAACTTTTTTGAAAACAGGCTAGGAGAACTGGAGACACACCTTCTGGACAGGGGATATAAGAAGGGGGAAATTGAAAGCCAGGTCAACAGGGTAAAAGGACTGGATCGTAGAGATCTTTTGGATCGTTCTCAGAACCAAGTCGACGATTCGCGCATACCCCTGGTGTTGACCTATCATCCTGCACTTTTTTAAGGTGCATGAAATCTTGCGTAATTGTTCTAACACATTGTTTGCAGATGAAAAGCATCGGAATCTTTTTCAAAATAAAATGTTTGTATCTTTGCGGAGGGCGAAAAATCTTAAGGATACTCTAGTAAGGGCAAAACTGAAACCATCGGATGAGGAACAGGTGGAGAAGGGTACTTTTAGATACAACGGTAGAAGGAGCTGTCAAATCTGCCCTATTGTTGTGGAGGGGAAAACTTTCGGAAATTTTAATGAATCTCGGTCTTTTACCAACTTTTCAGGGCATACAATTGCAACTCGCAAAATGTGGTCTATCTGCTGCAATGTAATATCTGCAACAAAAAATATGTTGGCAGTACTACGACCAAATTCCGACAAAGGTTAGATGTTTATAAGTCCTATTTTCGCACTTATGAGCGTAAATACAATGAGGGCAGTCTTGACAGGGGTAAGTCAGTCCCACAGGCAAACTTTTTTGCTCATTTTTTCGGCGAGGGACACCAGGGTACATTTTCGGTGGGTGTAAAAATTATAGATGGGGCCCACGACGTATTTTCGGTTAGACGAAAAGAGCTGTTTTGGCAATATAAATTGGGGACGTTTATACCACGTGGTTTAAATGAAAGGGCAGCGGATATTGAGCTGGATATGTTTGCCTGCGGGATTGCCTAACTTGTATCGATGAATTGAATAGTTTCTTTATCCAGGACATCTGACGAGTGGGCGTGTACTCTGACATGCTCCGTATACGTGGTGGCAAGGGGGAATCCCCTGTCAAGCAATCCTTGATTTAGCAATTTACGAAAAGCAAATCATTGGAGGGTATTTGTGGATTAGGCCATCTGGGATTCAGCTGTTGCTAAAAGAAGAGTTAAGCATCAGGCGAATCTTTCGGAGGGTCACTTGGGGGTGACAGGATGGAACCTCTTGTCGAACCATTTTGGATTTAGCAATTTACGAAAAGCAGATCCCTGGAGGCATTTTGGAGTTTCTGTCTTGTTCGGTGTCCAGGTTTCAACAACAAGGATTGTGGTCCCTTGTTGATATCATAATTTTTCCTTTAAATTGCCATGCATTTTCAATTCAAGATACAATTAAGGTTTTGGTAAATATTCTGTTTCTGGTTCACGTAATACCTTGGAGATTTCTTAAACAATGTTAATGTAAATATGTTTTTAGCTATAAATACTTGGCTGATTCTGTTTGTAAAGCACTGAGGAAGATTTTAGATCGAAACGTTTGGAATTTTAACAGTCTTGTTTTTCTTTTCTTTTTTTCTGTTAAGTTTGATGAGGTTTTAGTGTATTTATCATCATTGTTATTATTATTATTATTATTATCATTATTAACGGAACTCGGAAGACATTTTTTCAACAGTCAAGACTGTAATTTCGATCGGAATTTGAAAGTGCACATTTTGCAGCAAGTGAAAGGAAATGAAACCGACTTAGGTAACTTTGAGGACAAATGGATCACTAGACTGGACACAAAAGAACCTCATGGAATGAACAGCACCATGGGTGAACTAGCAAAAACGCATTATAAACTATTCCCAAGTTTTTGATATTGTAATAGCATTTCCTTGTATTTATTTCTTATTTCTGGTTTTATGTTCTTATGTGCTTATCCAATTCGTTATCAGCAATCGACGCCAGATTATTAGAATCAAGAATTCCACGGAAATCTTTAGAACTCTTAAATCGAATTTATAATTCTTCCCTTTATCATTATAGTACACTCTTGTAATTTACTCACATTGTGACTGAAGAAGATCTACATAAGATCGAAATATTTCACTGAAAAGTTCTTGTTTTTCTTGAATCTATTACACTTAGACAATCAAGACGAAAGAATCTTTACTTACAATTATTATATGGAAACAAAGATTTGAATATGAACGACCTGGAAAGCTATCGCGAAGGAGCATTGGGCTGTTCAAAGCGCAGCATCTCTCTATCGTGAAGACATCAATGATGAAGGGAACGAATCCAAAGAGTAGACTCTCTTATAGTTCACTGTTCTTAGCTGTCGTAAGTCTTTCTTCAATATTATGTTTCTTAGACAAAGGTATTGAAAAGAATCCAGGCCCTCCAAACAAACATTGTCAAGCCTTTGACTACGAAAGTGACACAGAAAAGCTTGCATTTTTGAATCTGAAGAAACTTGTTATGTCATTGATCAAGGTTAAAAGCCATCTTTCATTCCTTAATATTTGCCGTGAGAACAATGTAATACCCAATGGCCTAATGTCTGACTGTACTATTTCTGTTGTGCGACAATCGGAAGACCTTGATTTAAAGTTAAAATCTTTGATGAATGAAAATTCCGTCAAAATAATTGATTCAATGGTAGATCATTATAAATTAATAATTGAAAAAATGGAGATTGAAAAAGAAGCATTAATGGATAATTTGAAAAACGTTGCAAGAGACCATGAAATATTTGATTATCTTGTAACCTGTATCCAAGAATTTAGCAACCGTGAACACATGAAGTGCACTGGACGCAAAGATAGGAAAATTAACAAATTAAAAGGAAAAAGTCTGAAACTGAATAATGAGAATAAACCCCAAACAAAGAAAAACGATCAAGATTTGTGGATTAGTTCGCTTTACCTTGGTATGTCTGAGAAGAAATTTTTAATGAACGGAGAGAATATTTGTGATCGACTCATAGATGCAGGAATGAAACTTTTGCAAAATCAATTTCCATTCTTCACCTTTCAATCATCTTGTTTCAACAAAGAACAACTAGTTTATGATCCTTTCCCTACAATTCACATACATCATACAGGTGATAATCACTTTGTTACATCAACTTCTGTGGGTGGCTCAGTTAGAGTTTTCGATAGTTTAAACATGGCACCAACAAAGAAACTCATCTCTCAGATCAAGGTTATCTATTCACCGGATCAAGAAGTTTCACCAACTATCATCCATAAGCATGTCCTTTCAGAGGACGAAAAGTCAGTCTTAGAATTAGGCTTGTCATTTACTCCAAGTCAAAAGAACTTTAACAAGGAAAAATTTGTAAACGACATGCACAATTTCATCCGAAGACTTAAACTCAAAGAATACTTCCATGAAATGAATAACGAAGAGAGCCAAAAAGATACCACCAAAGGCACTGAAAAGAGCACAGGACCAGACCGTTCAAGACTTAACTGGACAATTAATAACCCAAACTGGTATCCAGCAAAAGTAAGGGAAGAAAGATCAGAAAGCCTGACAAATTTTATTGATAATCTCTTAAAGGATATAAAAGATCACTCGTAGCAGAACCAAAACAGAAACTGGAACAACCTAACAGATGGCCAGAGAAGAGCGTTAAATGCACTTTCATCTGACGATTCCCTAACAATAAAGCCAGCTGATAAAGGCAACGGAATTGTCATCATGGACAAAAATGTCTATCATGAAGCATGTCTAGGAATATTAAGTAACAGTAGCTACTATGAAGAAGTTCCAGAAGATCCCAACCCTAAGTACCGTAAAGAATTAGATAAAATAATTAGTGAGATGAACGATCTTGATTACATTGGAAAAACGGAAGAGACAAGACTTAGAGAAGGATCAAGAACACCCTGTTTTTATGGCTTACCAAAAATCCACAAAAGTTATAGCAAAATTCCACCTTTACGACCGATTTGTAGTGGTTTTAAGTCTTGCACAGCTAGATTATCGGAATGGGTGGACAGTTTCTTAAAGCCAGCTGCTATGAAGACGGAATCATATATCAGAGACACAACAGACTTTATTTTGCATATTGAAAGTTTGAACGATAAAGAAATCAATCTCACTGACGTGTTTCTCGTAACGATGGACGTTGTTTCCCTTTATCCCAACATATCACAACAAGAAGGAATATCTGCTTGTGAAAAGGCTCTTGAACAGCGGAAAGTCAAATCAATCCCCTCTTCCTACATATCAAAGCTGATCAGTTTCATATTGACAAGCAATACGATGCGATTTTTGGACAAGTATTACCATCAAATAAAAGCGACTCATCGTGAGCCACGGAAAAAATACGGAAATACAGAAACTGGCCTAAATTAGGCGATGAGATTGTCGGGCCTAAATATTACTAAACTACCTTACGCCACCAGATTTGGTGGCCTAACCGCAAGGCTAGGCTAGGATGGGGACAGAAGCTTGAACTAAAATTGGGGACACTGATTGTGGGGTCATGAAGAGGAACGAAGTAGGGAGTCTGGGCTTAATGTTTATAGCAATAGCCAATACGACCCGTGGGGGCTTAGGGGGTACGGGGGTCACTGTTGCGAAATCAGATCCTAAATCAGAGGGTGGGAGGGAGGGAAGAACTTCTGTGAATGACTCCGAACAGGAATGTGAACGAATGATTAACGAGATGCATGAGTGAGATTCGAAGACATGCCTATGGCTAGGTAATCCAGACGTAAGGGGGACTGGGCCTAGTATACTTATTGGGGCCTGGGGCGTTAATCTTTCATTTACTCCGTAAACATCAAATAAAAGGAACTGCGATGGGAACGCCGATGGCAGTGAATTATGCTAATTTATTCATGTCAGCATTTGAAGACCAAATGATTGATGCCTACAGAAAAGAACATGGCTGTGTGCCACTTTCATGGGTCCGATATACTCGTATAGACGACATATTCTTTCTCTGGAATGATGACATTGAGAGCTTAAATAAATTCCTCGCCTTTTGTAACTCTTATTTAGAAAATAACGGCTATCAATCAAACATTAAATTCACCGCGGAGTATTCGAAAACTGAGCTAGCATTCCTGGACACCAAGGTAAAAATTGTCGATGGAAAAATTATGACAGAACTGTACTGCAAACCAACTTCAACTCACTCTTACCTTCACGGGCAGTCTGACCATCCCTTCCACACTATACGCTCAAATCCCCTGTCTCAATTTATTCGCATTAGAAGGATTTGCCATCTTTTACAGGACTATCGAAAACACGCTAGGAAATTCATAACTTTTTACGTCAATCGTGGATATTCTTTATCAACGTTAAACAAGCTCGCGAAAGAAGTCGAAGAAAAGGACATAGCATCACTCCTAAGTGGACAAGAACAAAAGAATAACCCAAACAAAGAGCGAATACCATTAGTAATTAACTGGCACACAAAATTTAAAGGACTAGCAAAGATTCTCCACAAAAATTACGAATTGATGATTCGTGGTGACCCGGATATGAAGAATATCTTTTCAAATGCCCCCATGATTGCTTATCGTCGTAACCCAAATATCCGCTCGAAATTAGTAAGATCAGAAACATGGGAGCCTAAGCAATTTGCAGAGAGCATAAGATGCACCCAAAAAAATACCAAAAAACGAGGACGTTCTTGCAAATTATGTCCACATATGGGGCAAATGAATACAATAAGCAATACAATTACAGGAAAAGTTTCAAAAATTTATGGAGGTACCTGTCAAAGCAAAAACGCAATCTACGCAGCAGAGTGCAATAAACATAACATTCTTTACGTTGGTTATACCTCGACGTCAGTCAGCCAAAGATTTAACAAGCATAGGAGTGATTCGAAGAATGATCCCTCTGCAACGGAACTCGGAAGACACTTTTTCAACAGTCAAGACTGTAATTTCGATCGGAATTTGAAAGTGCACATTTCGCAGCAAGTGGAAGGAAATGAAACCGACTTAGGTAACTTTGAGGACAAATGGATCACTAGACTGGACACAAAAGAACCTCATAGAATGAACAGCACCATGGGTGAACTAGCAAAAACGCATTATAAACTATTCCCAAGTTTTTGATATTGTAATAGCATTTCCTTGTATTTATTTCTTATTTCTGGTTTTATGTTTTTATGTGCTTATCCAATTTGTTATCAGCAATCGACGCCAGATTATTAGAATCAAGAATTCCACGGAAATCTTTAGAACTCTTAAATCGAATTTATAATTCTTCCCTTTATCGTTATAGTACACTCTTGTAATTTACTCACATTGTGACTGAAGAAGATCTACATAAGATCGAAATATTTCACTGAAAAGTTCTTGTTTTTCTTGAATCTATTATTATTATTATTATTATTATTATTATTATTATTGTTGTTATTATTATTATTATTATTATTATTTCACATTTACCACAGCTTTTGATGTTAAAACTGGTTATGTAAAGTTCTTCATCAGGTGCAAGCACTTAAGATAAAGACTTGTCCTTCTTTCTTCTTCAAACTTCGTAATCATAAAACTTTTCGTAAGATCCCAGCAGTTCCTAGCAGTGCTGATTTTTGCCATATCATAAAGTCATTCCTTATGCCCAGTTTCTCAGCAAATGAATGTAGTCTCTTTGGGATTGACCCAAGGGCCCCGATGACTATTGGTATAACGAACGTTTTCTTGTTCAGCATCCGTGAAAGCTCTACCTTTAACTCAGAATATTTACTTATTTTCTCAAACTCCTTTTTATCTATGTTATAATCCGCTGGTACTGCAATGTCAATAATGAAGCATTCATTAGTTTCTTTGTTGATCAAGAGAATATCAGGCCTCCTGTGCTCAATAACTCTGTCCGTTTGCATATCAAAGTCCCACAAGATCTTAACTTTCTCGCTTTCCAAAACTTTATCAATTCTGTGTTGGTACCACTTATCGCTGGCATCGAAACCAAACTTTTTGCATAGATTCCAATGCACATTGCTGCAAATTTTATCATGGCGGCGTTTGTACTCATTCTGAGCAAGCATCTTGCACGAGCTGATGATATGGCTCACATTTTCCTCTTTTTCCCCACATAGGCGGCACAGCGAAGATTCACTGCAAGCATATATGTGTTTTTTATGGAATTTGTGTTTAAGGCTTGCTCCTGGGCTGCCATTAGCAAACTCTCTGTCTCCCTTTTTAAATCTCCATTTTTCAGCCAAGCCCACGAGTCTTCTGTTTTTAGATCTCTGGTTTCTCGCTCAAATTGACCATGCAGTGGCATTCCTATCAGTGCGTCGAGTTTCTCTTAGAACAGAATTGCATATGAACAGAATTGCATGAACAGAATTGCATATGAAGGGGCAAACTTTTTACCTATAGCTGTTCCTTATAGCTGCTGGTAAAATTCACCATGAAACTCAAAGCAATTATTATTATTAGTATTATTATTATTATTATTATCATTATTATTATTATTATTATTATTATTATTATTATTATTATTATTATTATTATTATTATTATTATTATTATTATTATTATTATTATTATTATTATTATTATCATTATTATTATTATTATTTACAACCTTTGGCTAAAACTGTAACGTCGTACATAAAGGATACTAACCATTTCCTCAAAAAACTTTCTGAACTAGGTGAAATTCCTGAGGACGTCATTTTATGTACGGTGGATGTAGTTGGGTTGTATCCAAACATTCCACATGAGGAGGGGCTAGAGGCACTGAGAAGAGCACTTGACGGTCTAGAAAACAAATCCGTCTCAATGGAGTCCCTTACAGAGTTGGCACAAGTAGTTTTGAAGAATAATTGCTTTGAGTTTCATGGTGAATTTTACCAGCAGCTATAAGGAACAGCTATAGGTAAAAAGTTTGCCCCTTCATATGCAATTCTGTTCATGGCAGCGCTTGAAGAGAGGTTGTTGTCTGACGCAACATATAGGCCATGGCTTTGGTGGCGGTTTATTGATGACATATTTTTGATTTGGCGACATGGGGAGGAAAAGTTGAAACAGTTTATCGATTCTTTGAACCAAGCACATAAATCAATAAAATTTACGGCAGAATGGTCCAAGGAGAGGGTGAGTTTTCTCGATGTTCAAGTGATCAAGGAGGGCAATAGGATAATTACGGATTTGTTCACAAAGCCGACAGACACTCACCAACTGCTGCACTGTACTTCCTGTCACCCTTGTCATACTAAGAAGGGAATTCCTTACAGCCAAGCTTTGAGAATTCGGAGAATTTGCTCGGAGGATCGATTTTTTGATAGGCGGGTGGGAGAACTTAAGGGGTGGCTGGTGAATAGGGGATGTGGGGAAGGAGAAATCGATCAGCAAATTGAAAGACTTCGTTCTTGTGATCGCGTAGGTCTTTTAAACAGACAAAATAAGGACCAGAGTGACGGTAGGATACCGTTAGTGCTGACATATCATCCAGCCCTTAATAAGGTTTATGATATCCTTAGGGATTGCTCAAATGTCCTACTGGTTGATCAAAAACACAGAGTTGTTCCAAAACAAAGTCTTCTTGTCGTTCCGAAGGGCCAAAAACCTTAAGGACCAGCTGGTGAGGGCAAAATTACCCGAACTGGATGGTGGGAGTTTGTCGGTTAGGGATTGTTATAAATGCAATGGCAGGAAAAGTTGTCAGATTTGTGGTTTAATCCAAGAGGGGGACAGTTTCCAAAATTCTGATGAAAACAGATCCTTTAACATCTTTTCGGGGAGGTACAACTGTAACTCAGAAAATGTTGTTTATTTGTTGCAGTGTGAATGCTGCCATAAGAAATATGTGGGCAGCACTAAAATCAAATTCAGGCAGAGATTTAATGTTTACAAATCATATTTCAGGTCGTACGCGCGCAAACATAATGAAGGCACGCTTGAAAGGGGGAAATTGATTCCACAGGCAAATTTTTTCAGTCATTTTTTCGAAACCAATCATCGCGGAAAATTGGATGTTACTATCAAAATAATTGGTGGGGCAGAAAACGTATTTTCATTGCACCGAAACGAACTTTTTTGGCAATATCGATTGGGAACATTTTTACCGAGGGGACTTAATGAACGGGCTGCGGATGTCGAGCTAGATATGTTTGCGTGCGGGATCGCCTGAGTCCTGCAATTACATTTACTTCCTGAAGATTTGGTGGGCGTGGCTTTGCGGCCCTCTTCTTTGACTTCGCGTGTTGATACACGTGGCGTTAGGGTGGAATCCCCTATCATGCTGTTCCATGGAGCGAATCGTGGAAAGGTCATCGGGAGGGTCCGCGCGGTTTCCTACCAGATCTTGTATCTTTGCCTTCTCGGAGTTTCAAGCCTCTCCAGAGACATTCATATAACATGTTTACAATGAGCCAAAAAACAAAATTATGCTCTCTCGAGGTGCAGCAAAAATTGCATTTTTCTTAAGCTTACTGTTTTACTCTCACTAGGCATGGTAATCTTTTGTTCAAACTTGTAAAATTCAATTTAAACCTTCATTTTCTTGCAGCTTGTATGTTTTTAACTTGTACATTATCTATAAATACTCGGTTGCTCTCTTGAGAAGTTATTCCTGACGAAGATTTTTATATCGAAACGTAGAAGTTTTTAAACAGTTGTTTTCATTTATTATTATTATTATTATTATTATTATTATTATTATTTGGTGGGCGATATTATTTGGTGATATTATTATATTATTATTATTATTATTATTATTTGAACTGAAGAAGATTTTATCATCGAAACGTATTTTATAAACAGTTGTGTTTTTATATTCTTTTTTCTGTTTATTTTTGATGGTGGTTTTTGTTAACATATTATTATTATTATTATTATTATTATTATTATTATTATTATTATTATTATTATTATTATTAGTATTATTATTATTATTATTATTATTATTATTATTATTATTATTATTATTATTATTATTATTATTATTATTATTATTATTATTATTATTATTATTATTATTATTGAAGCAAAATAGCTACAGTTAAATAGCCAACAATAAGGACCATCAAATATTGTTGGTCCTAAAAATGAGCAACATCTTCCATACAAAAAAAACAGTCAATATCTAATCTTCGTGTTGGACGAGTCCTGAAAGTACTTTTCGAACCATGCTTTCACTGTCCATTAATACAGTTTTCTGCATCTCTGCTACTGCTTTCTCAGCTAATTTCTTTCGTTCTAAGCGTTCGCTAAATACTCTTTCCACATCACGCAATACTTCTTTCATACCGCCACCAAGAGCACCAATGACAACAGGAATTATAGCTATACTAGGCTTGCCGCGTGTCGCCTGCGGCGCCGCGCTGGCCCGCGATCGTACTTTGCTTTCATTACGAATACAAACGGAGAGAGAAACTCTGTTTAGTCCCGCGCTATAACGTCCCTTGCCTAATAAACCCCTTCCTTTCAAGGCAAAATTATAGATATGCCCATTCTATTTACTCCTTCAACTCATATGAAACACAAAAGGCTCTCAACCATCGCCCTAAATGTTTCCCATGTTTGTAACTTGGGTACCAGACTCCCTAAGAGATAGAGTCTGGTACCCAAAGTAACATTTATTGAACTACAATAATGTCAATCTTGATGTGCATATAGTCATACCACGCTCAATGAGTGTTTTTAATTCCGGAGGCTATAATGTACAGTAAAAGAGGAAATGCTATCATTCTTAGCATTGACAACTGACTCAATGGATGAGGTCTTCCTATAGAAATGCCGCTGCATTTCAAGCTTCGTTCTGTAGACTTAGAGGTGAAATAAGCCTCCTGGGGAAGAGGACTTAATGGGGTCTTGACATTATATTATGTACTTTTGTTTTTTGTTTCTGTAAAACACTGTTCTTGACGAAACAGAGTCTTAAAGGATTCCACTACAATGTAGAATTACTTTTAGCACGAAAGGGAAAGGCTGATACTTTTTTATTCAAAGGTATTTATAGTTATGCATCAACCAAGTTTTTTGGCTTGTCAAATTCATCCGCTCACCAAGTATAGGTTTCGAAAACTTTTCGGATCGTTGTCTAGAATTCACTACAATCCATGGGTGAAAAGTCTTTAGGGAAACTCAAGTATTATCTAATACTTCGAAGTATATACTGAGTAAAGATTCATCGCTGTCTTTGTGAACATTTCCCTTTCATTCTGCCTCTTCCCGTTCTGCTTGCTACATTTCCAAACTTTTATGCCAATTTTTTTGTTCTTTTCCTTCATTCTATTAGTACTTTCTCATATTTCGTACTTAAGCTGTCCTTCAAATTGCAACATTTCGTGTGCAAAATGTGCTACAATCACTATAGTCGTGTGAATTTTTTCTGTAGATATTCTACTATACCACTTTCATGAACCCCTTTGTTCTCCTTGTGCTTCCTCTAACTCAGAAAGCGTTTCCTTGAAAGCAGAGTTCTAAGTGTGATCTACCTCAGAAACTTAGCTATCGCAACATTTTTAATATTCTTCTCATCCTGCACTCACTGTGAATTGAATCATTTCCATTTTCTTCTGTACTCCTCTTATAATAGTTTTGAAATGACTCTCTTCACTCAGTTTCAGGTATCTAAGCCATGGCTCTGACTGTGCTCAATTGGAGCACAGTTCTGCTGCATCTTCCATTTCATTTTAATCATAGCCACAGTTTGGCAGTGGAAAAGCCAGGGGAGGGTAGGAGGTGGTAAATACACCCCCACTTTTGAAAGAGTGAGTAAAATTGTAATTGAAGAATGCAATAAAAATGTCTGGGTATACCCTTTTACCCCCCAGTCGGAAAATTTTGGACTTTTAACCCCTCACAATTTTTTGTCTGGCACCGCCACTGCCGTTTGGACAGTTCTTATTCCGAGATAACTTCATGTTATTCCCGATTCCAGCTCCTCCCTCTATTGCTCAACAACCCCTTTTATAATTTCAAATATAGTTGGTCGCATAACTCTGATTAATTGACTTGTATATAGTCATTGATTGCGACTCCGTTATAAAAGGCAAGTGGATTTTTCATGCTTGATGCTTTCAATTATGCAAACCATTGCAGCATATGATCCATTTAAATTGAATGTAGGTCGCATTGCTGCTTTCACTTGATATTAGCGGTAATTTAGCTTTTCCTGACGTATTTCTTCCTTTACTTCCATGTACTTTACAGCTTTTTTCTTCTCTTTGCCGCTTTTATTATTCCATGAATATAGTGGCGTCTGCTGCGTATCCTAGCACTTGCAGCAATCTATTGAGGCATATAAGAATGCTACTATATATACATCAAGAGATCACCTAAGTTTGCCACTAAATATCTACTCTTTTTACTTTCTAAAATCACAGACACTAATCTCTTTGTTGCTATGCTTCTCGTTTCCTCGTTTATTTATTGAATAGATATCCAAACATTAACAAAGCCTCTTCTGAAGACGCTTTCTTGTAACTTTCTCCCCAGTCTTCCATACCTTTCGCACCACCAACCTGCGTAAATCAGAGGCAAAGTTCACCTTAATTTCATTCTAGGATGTCATTGCGACAATTCCTGTCCTACATATGCTTTCCTGAAGTCGTTGTAATTCATTGACATTCATTTTGACGAAGCAGGCTATGCCCACTAACCTTTCTATCCAGTTGCAGATTTTCCTCCAAAATATAGTCTTGCCATTGCTACTCTGTGAAGATTCGGGAAAAATTTCCTCGAAACATATGAAATTAAACGATTAACATTGAAAGAACACTTTCCTATGAATATATCCCCTTGGTGATAAATGGTTCTAGAACAACATGCTACTAAAACTTTGTTAGAAAAAGATACCCTGAAACCTGACAATAATCGACTCTATTGAATGAATGGACACATATCTTAGTCTAGGAAACTATATAAGAAATTCATGAACCCTTAGATGACCAAACAAATAAGAACTTGCGGACCGGAAAGTTTCAATTGACACTTCAAAGTGGAAATAAGAAATCTATGGAAACCCTCCCCATCCTGTTTTAAATAAAAAAGCAGTTCTTTTTGACAGGGCCACCGAGAAGAGGGGACAATTTGCCCCTGGGCCTCAGGGTCTAGGGGCCCTCATAATCAAAGATTTTTAACATATTGACTTCAGGAAATGTTCTGAAATGCCTTTTAGGCGAATTTTAAGGGTTTTAAACAAAGATAGAACCTCGATGAGTGAAAAATGTAATTGTAGAATTTGTAAATAGCCTGGCCTTGATGTTATGTAGCTTGCAATATCATTTTTATACATCCTTGTAGATTGTAAATAGTTGGTATTAATTAGTTTGTCACACCAACTTTAAAGCATGATTATGATTTGATTTAATGTGATTTGATTGACGATTAATACAATTTCTGCTGGCTTGCCTTATAGGGGCCTCAGTCCGCATTTTTGTTCGCAGGCCTCAAAAGCCTCTTGGTGACCCTGCTTTCTGAGTGGGATTTCACCCTGGTCAAATCCTTATTCAACTGTGTGATGCAGCAATCGTACCGAGTAATTGTTTGGGGAGGGATTTGCTGCCTGTAGGCATTTTTAGCCGGAATCATTTCATCTGAGCAAAGAGACTGTGGGCCACATAACTTTCCTGTGAAATATCCCGACTGTATTCTTTAAATTTACATCAGAGTACATTGATATAGATATAATGACCAATTACCGTAGAGATCAAGGCTCCGCAACTCTAACTTTAGTTAATTTGTCTAGTACGGAAACATGAGGCTGTCTGTGATTACAATTGCAACACGAAAAGAAAGTTATCATGAGCGAGCCTACACAGGGATTCCCAGGGTGAAGATGCGAAAAGTTTTGTAATGCAAACCCTATTCAAATATGCCCCCAGCCAGCCAGCTAGAAAGCCCCCGTGGGGAACGCTGCTATCTGTTAAAATTGTTTCTTTATTTTAGTGAATACTTTGATTCTCTTCTTTAGCTGACTTTCTTTTTTCAACTTACTCAGGCTTGGGTATTGCCTCAAAAGCAATAAATGCCATTATATCTGCTGTTTGCGCATACTGAACCGCCTCGATTAAGGAAAAGAATACATGTAAGAAACTCAATTCTCAGATCACCAAAAATGGAGAAGCTCCAGTCAGGGAAAATATAACTCAAGAATCTTTAACACCGTTTACTTTACATTCGCTTGTTTCCTGTCTAATATTCCTCAGAAAGGTACTTGATTACACTTACACTGTAGTATCTAAACACTGGAAAAGATTCAAAAAACGTTGTTTTGAAATGTTCATGAGGGAACAGGAAGTGAACACGAAGACTGCTATGAAGCATTTAAGAAACTCGTAAGAAACTTCGAGTACTAAAAATCTGATAATTTTAAGCAACTTTCAGTACTGGCCCAGATTCTCAGTTTCTCATAAAAAAGATACGTGCAGTGCTGGTAATATTTTTGGTTGCTGCTAGATAAGCCCCTCTTCCTCGAATAAGCCCTCACCCCAAATTGTTTTTGCAAAATAGGCCCAAAAGGGGCTTACTTCAGGACTTAATGTATGTAGAGAGTATCACCTTGTAGTTGCCAACCCGTCTTTCTGGTGTAGCTGTGAAGCCTACTTCCATTTTCAGTAACCTACCTGGGCACAGTAGCACCGTCAGTCCATCAGAACAGTCATGGAAGGCCGAGCTAATGAGCTGGGATTTCATACAAATATACCTTAGAAATCTGATAAGTTGAATAAACTTTCAGTGCAGGCTGAAAGTCTCATTTTCCTAGAAAGAAATTCTTGTACTCCATAAGCCCTAGGCCTTTTTGTTAAGTTTGAAAAATATTTCTAAGGAATTTACCCCCGAAATATTCAGTGCCCACTCAAAATACAATTGAGACTTAATTGTGGAAATAGGAGATCAATGGGAACTCTTTCCCTTCTTTTGAAATAAAAAACAGACCTTTATGGTGGGATTTCACCCCGGCCAAAGCCTTATTCAACTGAACAAATGAACGTATCTTTGTAAAGGGAATTCTATAAGAAATTGATCAATTCAAATGACCAAAGAAATAAGGAACTTTGTGCTGGAAAAGTTAAAGGCAGTCTGTCACGCACTTGATTGCGTGATTTGGACAATACAAAGAATAGGATATTTCAATGGCTGGTAATCCTTGACTTTCTAAGGCCGTAGGAAGTCAAGACGGTTTGCCCTCCTTTGTTTTCAAGTACACAGATTAACAAAGAAATCTGTTGTGTTGAGCGCTGACTTTGTGACGAAATAAATCGTCGATTCTTTGCAATGAATGAGTCAGTTTCCTGGCCATTCACCGCAAAGTTTTTCAGATTAAAGAGCAAAGCAAAGAACAATTTTAAGTTTTGTGTTTTGTGTTTTCTCTCTCTTTCCAGTGGAAATCCCCTATCGTTCAGGCACCTAAGGTCTTATCTGGCCCTTTCCCCCTCCTTATGGGGAAACTATAAGAAATAGAGTACTTAGTGAAGTATCTAATTTTCGTGAGAATTAGGTCAGCAGTGTTCAAGTTATCAACTATTTCCACTAATTCCAGCGAGTCCTGTTTTATCTCGTTCCTCGCTTTCCGCGCTTTCTGTAGCCTCCATTTCGTAAGGGGAGTCCATCGATCCTTTGACTTTGCCGCTTTGCCCCATTACCCCGCTTTTAGGGTGAATTTGAAAAAACGAAATCTCCATATGTGGAATGACGTAAGGGCCAGTTTTTGGACACTTGGGGTGGGAAAAGGGGGTATTTCAAAAGACTTTAAATTCGGTTGCCATGGCAACAAACAATCAATTTTTCAGACCACTCCCTGAAAAAGTATCTTTTTACAGAGTTTTACGAAAAACATGGCTACAGTACGGTGGCCCACAAGTGTCAAGGCAAAACTTTCTTTCCCAAGACAAAACTTTCTTTTTCAAGGCAAAACTTTCTTTCTCAAGGCAAAACTCACTTTCTCAAGGCAAAACTTTCTTTCTCAAGGCAAAACTTTCTTTCTCAAGGCAAAACTTTCTTTCTCAGGGCAAAACTTTCTTTCTCAAGGCAAAACTTTCTTTCTAAAGACAAAACTTTCTTCCCCAAGACAAAACTTTTTTCCCAAGACAAAACTTTCTTTCGCAAGGCAAAACTTTCTTTCTCAAGGCAAAACTTTCTTTCTCAAGGTAAAATTTTCTTTCGAAAGACAAAACTCTGTTAGGAGGGAATCAAAAAGATACCAATTCAATGTTAGGTAAGAGCTGCTATCATGGCTGTTGTTAAAAGGGCCCCCAAGGTACCCAAAGTTATCATTATTTTATCTGGCAGCGCTATATATGAATGGCATGAGTACCACAGAAGATCGTAGCAGACGTCACCGGGTGCTCGGTTAATCTTATCACGTGATGCTAGAAGAGTCAGGCGCACATGGTTCGATCCAGGGTAGCCTCGCCACTTGAGCGCCATGATAGATGGGTCGCGAGCTTGATTAGGCCTTCTGCCTCAAAGATCCTTATGCTTTGCGCTAAGAACCGTGACTTCACCTTTAGAGAAATCAACCGCCCTTGGAGGTCATATCAGAATTGCGAGCCTTACAGAGCTTGGTGGCTTGGTGCTGATGGGCATGACAAGCTCGAAAAGTTCGGCTTCCCCATCTACAGACAAATCGAAGAGTGAAGCAGAAAGATTTTATAATTGTTGTGGCACTCTGAACCAACCAGCCAAAATGATAATTGCACCATCAATATTGAGGAAGTTGTTGTATTTGTGCTTTCCTTTGATTCTCACAGTCAGGATCAAAAAGAATATGATAGTGAAGGTGAAGGCGAGTATGCAATTTTTAACGCCAAGCACAAGGACCTTAGAGGTAGAGAAGACATAATCGAGTCTGTGGCCCATCAATCATGACGCTCAAGTGGCGAGCCTATCTTGGATCGAACCCTGTCCGCCTGACTGTTCTGGAATCAAGTCAGAAGATTACCCGAACACCCGAGGACGTCTCTTTTGTGGTACTCATGCCATCCATCCTTAGCGTGTGACAGATAGAATAATGATAACTTTGGGTATCTTGGGCCCTTTTAACATTGAATTGGTTTCTTTTGGTTCCCTCCCAACAGAGTTTTGTCGTGAGAAAGAAAGAAAGCTTGGTCTTGAGAAAGAAAGTTTTGTCTTGGGAATGAAAGTTTTGCTTTGAGAAAGAAAGTTTTGCCTTGACAAAGAAGTTTTGTCTTGGGAAAGAAAGTTTTGCCTTGAGAAAGAAAGTTTTGTCTTGGGAAAGAAAGTTTTGCCTGGAGAAAGAAAGTTTTGCCTTGGGAAAGAAAGTTTTGCCTTGACAAAGAAGTTTTGCCTTGAGAGAGAAAGTTTTGCCTTGAGAGAAGAGTTTTGTCTTGAGACAGAAAGTTTTGCCTTGAGAAAGAAAGTTCTGCCTTAAAAAAGAAAGTTTTGCCTTGGGAAATAAAGTTTTGCCTTGAGAAAGAAAATTTTGCCTTGAGGAAAAGAGTTTTGCCTTGACACTTGTGGGCCACCGTACTACAGGGATTGTTTGGATGCATAGTCAAGGCTTCAATCTATTGAAAAATTCTACAAACAAAAATTGGTAAAAAATTTCAAAAAAAGCACAAATGGTTACGTATAGCCTATACGTAACCATTTGTGCATAGCTCCCCCTTAAAACAAACCTGGATGGGTGAAAAATGTAATTGTAGAATTGGTAAATACCCTGGCCATTACGTTACATAGCTTGTAATATCATTATTTAGACATCCTTGTAGATTACATTGTAAATAGGTGGTATAAGTTAGTTTGTCACACCAACTTTAAAGCGATCAAAACATTTTCTGCTGGCTTCCCTTGTAGGGGCCTGCAGTCCGCATTTTTATTCCCAGGCCTCAAAAGCCTCTCGGCGACCCTGCTTTAAGAGTGGGATTTCACCCTGGTCACCTCCTGATTCAACTGTGTGACGCAGACATCGTACCGAGTAATTGTTTGGGGAGGGATTTGCCGCCTGTTGGCATTTTCAGCCGGAATCACTCTATCTGAGCAAAGAGACTCTTGGCTATATACCTTTCCTGTGAAATATCCCGACTGTATTCTTAAAATTTACAATGGAGCACATTTATTGATATAATGACCAAATCCCGCAGAGATCAAGGCTTCGCAACTCTAAGGCCCTGTTTATATGAGGAAAAACACCTCACCTGCCAGACCCGGGGCTGAGAGGCGAGGTAGATTTCAGTCACTGTTTATATGAGATTTCTCACCTCACCTGTCAGCCCCGGGGTTGAGAGGTGAGGTGGAGTAAAGTCTCTCTTCCGTGAAATCAGGATGAACTGACCAATGAGAATCAACGAATAGATTCAATTCACCTCACCATACCGGTGGTGTTTCGTTTATATGGAAAAATTTTACCTCGCCTAGGTGAGATTTCACCTCTAGTGAGGTGGGACTTCACTATACCGGTGGTGTTGTGTTCCTCATGTAAACGCGAAATGAAAGAACAAAGGATTTTATTGGAAGGTGGAATCTCACCTCTCAGCACCGGGCCTGGCAAGTGAGGTGTTTTTCCTCATATAAACAGGCCCTAACTTTAGTTACTGTGTCTACTACGGAAACATGAGGCTGTCTGTGATTACAACTGCAACACGAAAAGAAAGTTATTATGAGGGAGCCTACACAGGGATTCCCAGGGTGAACATGGGAAACGTTTTGTAATGCAAATCCTACCGTAAGTCCTTGAATAAGCCCCCACCTTCAAAAAGGCGCCCCTTGAAAGGGACCCCCCCACCCGAAGGTATTTTTTTAAAAATATGCTCCTAGCCAGAAAGCCCCCGTGGGGAACGCTGCTGTCTGTTAAAATTGTTTTTTATTTTAGTGAATACATTTGATTCTTTTTTTTAGCTGACTTTCTTCTTGTTTTTTCGACTTAGTCTTGGGTATTGCCTCAAAAACAATAAACCCCATGAAATCTGCTGTTTGCGCATACTGACCCGCCTCGAGTAAGGGAAAGAGTACATAGATTTTTGCTGCGAAGCAGCCATCTGTTCCTGCGCAGTGGCTTCGGTGGGCGATCGATTGTCCATGCTTGCAGGTCTGTCTTCAACAAATTTGCAAAGGGCATTCCGTCAGCGGCTTTTGAAATGGCATCGGAATGGCTGGAATTCACTTGTATTGGCAACAAAAGAACATTAACGCCACATATTTGTTCTCCTGTTGTTCATTGACCCAGAACCAACATACCGATTTGTCATGCATCACAATTCAGTGAGTGTAAACTGCGGAACCAGGGAATGGACCTGTGCAACCAATACGCTGCGCAGCACTCACTGACAATCGTTATTTCTAGTTTTATAAGAAACTGCTTATAAGAAACTCAATTCTGAGAACACAAAAATGGAGAAACTCCACGGCCGACAACCCATCATTCGACTTCCGTAGCCTCGTTCTGATGATAATAGTATTTCTATAGGAGCATAATTTTTCTCGAACTTTGGCCTGATTTTTGCAAAAGAAATATATGACCTGTATCAACCAACCTGATCAAAACTTGTAGCAAATTTATCAGAGATTTTGTTCACCCCAAATTTGTTTTCATTCCAAAAGTTTAAATGACCGGGTATCAATTGTTTTTGAAGACAGGTCATAAATTCTTCTGGTAAACCCCATATATGGTATTGGTTCACCCTTATTTGGCACAACTTTTCCAACATCAAACAGGTCGACGAGCCGCTTCGGGAAGAAAAATTTCTTGTCACGGGACTGAATTTTACAAAATATGACACTACTACTTACACAATCTAGGAGTTTGATATTGTATATTCAGCTGTAAGATGATGGATGATATATACATGAATGGTAGATTAAGAGAACACTTCTGAGCCGTGAGAGAGCATAAAATGTTGGAGCGGAGACTGACTGGCCTAACAAAAATGAAGGGAACAAGACATAAACCTGGCCAGCGCCTAGTTGATAGGCTCACAAACTCCAATAATAAGCAACTTATATTTTACATCACGAAAAAGGCAGATAATTTTTACGTGGCTTAGGACGTTTCTTTATTCTATAACTTGTCATTTCTGCAAGAAAATACACTCCTAATGAATCAGATCAATTTCTGTAAAATTTGACGAAGCGATAAGCAAATGAATGGCGTGCAAGTTGAAAGAAACCCTAGAAACAAGATAAAGCCAAAATTTCTTGGGAGAAGTGATTTTCGCATGGAAATATGGATATAATGAGATAAAATCGAAAAAAATTGGATACCAAGGCGGCAGAAAGCCGCAAAAACGTTGAAAAATGGAGATGGAGACAGACTGGCCTAACCAAAATAATGGGTACAAAATTCATAGTTAGTCCACGCCTTTTTTATAGGTTTCATAACAACAACAAAATATATATAAAACTTTAGCTCAAAAGAGAGAGAAATGAATCTTGCATGGCATAGGAAGGGTTTCTTTCTCATAGGACGTAGCATTTGGAAGAAAATTGGCCTTGAATGAAAAAGTGAAATTTTGGTAAAATTCGACGAGCGGAATTGCAGCAATTCAACATGCAGGTGGAATGCAACTCTAAGTTCAGAAAAAGCTACAGAATCACAATTTAATTGGTTTTTGGAAGAAAGTATGAATTTTGTTTCCTGAAAATGCCAACTTATCGATCAAATAGAGAACTTACGACTGAGAAAGAGACAAAAAGTCGAGGTGGAGACTGGTTGGTTTAACAAAAATAATGGGTACAAAATTCATAGTTAGTCCACGCCTTTTTTATAGGTTTCATAACAACAACAAAAAATATACCAAACTTTAGCTCAAAAGAAAGAGAAATGAATTTTGCATGGTATAGGAATGGTTTCTTTCTCATAGGACGTAGCATTTGGAAGAAAATTGGCCTTGAATGAAAAAGTGAAATTTTGGTAAAATTCGACGAAGGGAATTGCAGCAATTCAACATGCAGGTGGAATGCAACTCTAAGTTCAGAAAAAGCTACAGAATCACAATTTAATTGGTTTTTGGAAGAAAGTATGAATGTCGTTCCAGAAAATGCCAACTTATCGATCAAATAGAGGACTTATGATTGAGAAAGAGACAAAAAGTCTAGGCGGAGACTTGTTGGCCTAACAAAAATAATGGAATTGCAAAGCGAAGTTGATCCGCGCCTAATTCAAAGGATCCGAAACGAAAGCCAAAAAGATGCAAAGTGCCATATCAAATGAAAGAAAAATGAATTTTGCATGGTATAGGATAGTTCGCTTTTCAAATAAACTCGTCACTTCTCGAGAAAACAACCCGGAATAAAAATCATGAATTTTCGTCTTACGAAACGAAAGAAAAATCTAAAGGGAGTCTTATGATTAAACACTTCCTGAAAATGGGTAATTTCATTTCCAAATTATCCCAAACAAAAGAAAACTAAGTTTGTGAAGACTGTTCTTCCAAATAAAATCAAACATCTTTGGAATATCACAGCAGATGGATAAGAAATTCAAAGATTAATGTTGAGTTGCAATTCCGGGCCTACGAGATTTTCGTGAAATCGACGAGGATCTGCTTACCTGCTAGCATCCATAGCGTTTGTTTCTCTGCTTCCAAATAATCAAAATCTTCAATTTTTGCACAGTTCTTATTACTAAACACGCTCAATATCAGATCTTACAAAAATGAAATGTTTTTTGATGTGTACGCGTGATGAAATCAGGAAAAGGGCGCGCAAAAATCACATGACCTCCACCTGCCTCCACAGCTTCGAGGATGCAATGTGACGTCACACGTCAGTAGGGGTTGTCGGGCGTGAACTCCAGTCTGGGAAAATATAGCTCAAGAATCCTTAACACCGTTTACTTTACATTCGCTTGTTTCCTGTCTACTATTCCTCAGTAGGTACTTGATTATAATATCTAAACACTGGAAAAGCTTCAAAAAACATTGTTTTTAAATGTTCATGAGAGAACAGGAAGTGAATACGAAGACTGCTATGAAACATTTAAGAAACTCATAAGAAACTTCGAGCACTAAGAATCTGATAATTTAAGGAACTTTCAGTACTGGCCCAGATTGTTAGTTTCTCATAAAAAGGATACGTGTAGTGCTGGTAAGATTTTTGGTTGCTGCTAGATAAGCCCCTCTTCCTCGAATGAGCCCTCACCCCAAATTGTTTTTGCAAAATAGGCCCAAAGGGGGCTTACTTCAGGACTTAATATATTTGGAGAGTGTCACCTGGCAGTTGCCAACCCGTCTTTCTGGTGTAGCTGTGAAGCCTGCTTCCATTTCAGTAACCTACCTAGGCACAGTAGCCCCGTCAGTCCATCAGAACTGTCGTGGACCTTGGAAGTCTGATCAGTTAAAGAAACTTTCAGTGCAGGCTGAAAATCTCATTTTCTTACAAAGAAATTCTTGTAGCCCATAGGCCTAGGCCTTTTTGTTAACTTTGAAAAATATTTCTAAGGAATTTACCCCGAAACATTCAGTGCCCACTCAAAATACAATTGAGACTTAAGGAGATCAATGGGAAATCTTTCCTCTTCTTTTGAAATAAAAAACAGACCTTTATAGTTGAACTTCACCAAGGCCACCCTGTTTTATCTCGTTCCTCGCTTTCCTCGCTTTCTGTAGCCTCCATTTCGTAAGGGGAGTCCCTCGATCCTTTGACTTTGCCGCTTTGCCCCATTACCCCGCATTTAGGGTGAATTTGAAAAAACAAAATCTCTATTGCGTTAGGTACAGTGAAGACGAAGATATCTGGAAAGTTTCGCGGGGATTGGTTCAACTGTGCTCGAGTTTTACGTGCAACAAAATTTGCTTCATAAAATATTAATATAGATCATATCCTGGTCTTCTCTCTCTTAATTCAAATGCAAGTTGTCGATATTTTGTCACTTTCTCCTTTCTTTAAGCTGCTATATTTGCCTGCTGCGGACATGCCATATCGCATATCCAAATCTTATTTCTTTCCTTGTCCTCCAATACCAGATCTGGTCTCCTGGATGTTGTTGTTTTACGTAAGTTGAACTCAAAATCCCAGACTAACTTGGCACGACTGTTTTCCAAGACTTGTCCTCTCAGCCAATTTTCCATATACCACTTTGTTTCTTTTCCTACCAACCCGTATTCCTTTGCCCATGCAATAGCCATTACCATTAACGCTCTATTGTGCCGTGCCAAGTACTCACTGTTTGCTATCGTCTTACATCCAGCAACAAGGTGCTCAACAGATTCATTGAATTCACCACATAATCGACATCTTCCATTTTCCATTAGCCCCCTTGCCACCTTCCATCCTCTTGTCTCCACCATTTGCTCAATCAGTGTCATTATTGATGCTGTCTTTCTTGGTGTCAATCTTTGTTTTAGCCAAAGATGGCATTCCTGTTCTTGCCGTCTATACATAAAACTTTGTAATTCTTTCTGTTCGTAAGAATCCTGTCTTTTCTTTTCCACACCCTTCTTCAATTCTGCCTTCACTTTCTTCCATGTTGGCTTCCATTCTAATTCCAATATTTCTCCCTCTAGCCTTACACTATTCTCTACGAATTCTAATGTCTTATCAATTTCCATCATTGCTTTTACTGCTTCGTCAATGATTGTGTTAGTTTCTTTTATTGTTTCTCTATGCCATGCTGCCTGAATCCATTTATTATTTGACTTGCACATATAACAACCGACTCTTGTTCTTGTTTCTGCATACACGTCTCTCATAGACTTCAGTCTCCTTCCGCCTTGGTCTCTCTTTAGATATAATCGTTCATCACTTGCTTGCCTCCCTAACATGTCGTTCTTCCTCAATTCCCTTTTAACAATTTGATCCAGCTCATTCAGTTCACCTTTTGTCATTGTGCATACATTCATTGGATAAGCTGCCACTGGAACAATCTTAGAATTAATTGCTTGTATCAAGTTTTCATCATTTAGCTCGGATTTCATTAGTAGTTTCAGCCTCTTTGTCATTTCTACTTTAACCCTTTCATATACCTTCTTTGTCTTGATACCATCTGCCTGCTCAACTCCAAGAAACTTATACAGCTCCTCCTGATCTGGCTCTAAAGTCTTCATCCGTTCTTGTAACACTTGCAATCCTTCACCTTTCACTATTTTTCCACGTTCGAACACAATTTCTGCCCATTTTGAAACACCATAACAAGCTCCTGTATCTAAACTCGCTTGTACAATAACTTCATTTATTTCCTTTAATAAACTGTGTGATTCCTGATATACCTTAAGGTCATCAACAAACAAACTGTGTGTCCGGCTTACATCTCTCTTTCCTGGCTCTCCCATTCGATATCCTATACTCTGTTCAAGAAGCTTAACAACAGGTATTTCTGTGATAGAAATTCCAACCGGTGAGTAACTATCTCCTTGCAAGAATCCGCACTTTATATGTATCCATCTGCTTACACACTTTTCCCCATCTTTCCAGAGTTCCAGTCTCGTTTTCCATTTATTCATCAGCTCTCTCAAAAATGAAATGACTACTGTTGGTATGCCAATCCACGCATACACTCGTATCATCCAGTCGTGATGCACTTTGTCATATGCTTTCTGATAGTCATAGAAGGCTACAGCTAAATTCCTGTGGTAGGTCTTTACTTCCTCCATAATACAGCTGTCAATGATTAACTGGTCAACTGTGCCCAAAACACCCTCTACTGCTCCAAGCTGTCCTGCATCCCAGACCTCATTCTCTAGTGCATGTTCCCTCATGTATTTACCAATCAAACCTGTCATAATCTTGTACGAAGTATTCAAACACGTGATTGGGCGATATTTCTGCTCATTGCTAAGGTCCTTTGTCTTAGGTATTTGGACTGTTCTTCCTGTTGGCCACCATACTGGTATCAGTTCGTTATCATTCTTCATCCTTTCAAATGATCTCGTCAACGCTTTTTGTGCTGTTTTGAATCTTTTCCACCAGTAATTTTGAATCCCATCTATGCCTGGAGCTGTCCAGTTCTTCCTCTTTCTGATCTCTCCAACTACTCTTTTTTCCGTGAGGGTAAACTCCTTTACATTTTTCACCTTCTCCCGCAGTGCCATTTTCACTTTCTGCATCCATGGCATTTCTGGTGTTTTTTCATCTTTTTCCCATATCCCAGCCCAGAACTCAACGAACTTTTCCATCGGTGGCGGTTCTCCTTCGTATACAGTCTTTTCCTCCAAAGTCTTAAAAAAGGCTTTTTGGTCTTTTTCAAAATTGGCATTGTCCTTAATTCTGTTTCCTCTTTCGATCATCTTTTCCAGTTTCACCTTTTTACATCGTAATTGATCCACCCATTTCTCTTTGTATCTTCTGATGTTCGTTGATGTTGTTTCGGACTCCTCCATTTGATGTTTTAAGTCCTTCAAGATCTTTTTCTCTTTGTCTGTTGCTTTTCTCTTTTGTTTTCGCCTATGCAGTTCATTTCCAGCCCTAGCTATACTTTGTCTTAGCATTTTCATTTCTCTTTTCATTTTCCTCACTCTCCTGTTTCCGTTAGATGGCTTTTGTCTTCTATTTCCTCTACTTAATTTTTGCGGTAAACCCATTTTAATTTCCACAACCCTTCCCACCGCATACACATTGTCAATGATTTCTGGTATGGTATCTACTCCTCTCAAATACTTCCCCAAGGTACTGTCTGCTCTTTCTTGCAACTCAGCCGGCATTTTGAGTTTCCTTAACGTCTCTCTTGGTTCCACGTCTGTCATTCTGACATGTTTCAGGCTAATAAGTTGGTCATTAAATATAGCCTCTAACTCTTCATCGATTAGCTCAGGACCCTCCACTGCTGTCTCACCCTCTATCTTTGATTCATCCTGATTTGCTTCATTCGAAATTATCTCCTGTTGGTCATCTCTTTGGTTTCCCGGGTTCTCATTCTCCACTTCATTTCTTTGTCTCACTAGTATAAGATTTGTAATGGTTTGTTCTTTTCGGAACCTTGCTGCATTATCACGTAGCTTCTGTATGCTGGCTGTTGCATGTTCTGGGTACTGATCTACCCATCTTTCTTTCACCCTTTCCATAAATCCTTTTCCCCTTTTTCTTTCTTCATCGTCAATTTGTACCAATCGTACCTTCACCTCTGTTGTCCACTCTACATTTTTGGATTGTGTATCCCTTTTCTGTGCTTCACTATTAACGGAGTCTTCCTGAACTCTTCCCCACCCTTCTTTGGCAAATCTTTTAGCATTGTCAATTAAATTCTGTGCTGTCCTCTGTTTTTCTGGATACTCTTGATGCCATCGTTCTTTTATCCTCTTCATGAAATTTTTCCCTTTCATTCGTTCTTCCATGTCCATTTCTACTACTCTTTTCTTTTCTTCGTCAGTCCACTCTCTACAATTCATTGTATGAAGTCTGTTGTCTCGTTCTCGGTCTGCTTTGTTTTCAGCACCAGTTAACTGAGCCACTGTTCTGTCAGCAACATCGAGTGTAAGGTTTGGTTGATTTTGATAATTGTAATCTAAGTCTTCCATATGATATGTATTTGAATGCACGGGTATAAGAAGTCCATCCAGGGTTGCCCGGCTCTCTGGATAAGGCTTTATAGTGATAGAGTCGCCACTCCTCTACCAGATCCCGCGATCGGTGACCTCATAACGCAATGGCCATCCACCCATATCGGCACGGTACCTTCGGGTTGCGGGTACAATTGTTCGTGTAGCCTCCACTAGGTAATCTGCTTATCGAAACTAAAGGACATCACCTATCCTACCATTATTCGTGTAATTTCCACTAGACAGGTTGTCTGCCATGACTGAAGAGGCCCATCTGCCCTGGTTTGTAATAAGAGTTTTCCTTCTCCTAGGTGGGTTGCCAGCCAAGGCTCAAGAGTTATTATTATTATTATCATTATTATTATTCAATTGTACATTCTCGGGTTAGATGTGTTCCGGTTTACGCTTTGAAAGCAAGTTGCAACAAGCAACCAAAGGTTTCAAAGTCAATTTTCATCTTCTTCAGGTTTCCAACACCTTCCTCAATATTCTCGCTGTTCCTAATAATGCTGTTTTTTGTACATGTCCAGCTCTCAAATTAATCCCAATCTTCTCTATCCATTTATCGAATTCTTTAGCTACTACTCCCAGTGAGCCAATAACAACAGGAATGACAGTCACTTTCTTCATGCCCCACATGGTCGCTATTTCTCTTTTCAAGTTCAAATACTTTTCAATTTTTTCTCGCTCTTTCGCTCTTACTCGAGAATCCCACGGCACTGCTACATCAATGATCTTGCATTCCTTTGCGTCTTCATTTACCACCACAATGTCTGGTCTTCGTGCTTCAATTTCGTGATCGCACTGGATGTTGAAATCCCACAATATCTTGGTATTTCCCTTTCTTGAAACACCCTCCGGTTGATGTTCGTACCACTTATTCGCCCTGTCGATGTCAAGCTCTCCACACAACTCCCAGTGTATATTCCTTGCAATGTTATCATGCCTTCTCTTGTATTCTCGCTGGGCTAGCATCTTACATTCGCTCACAATATGGTTGATCACGGCAAGAAAAGTTCGAATTTCGACATAGTTTTTTCGTTGTATATTAGAGGTAAACGGACCATTTCCCTTCCATTTCCGACACAAAATGCTTTTTACACTTCGAATTTCCCACCTAGTTTCCCCACGGGTAAACTACGGGTAAAGGGAAATATACTTTTACCCACAGTTTCCCGAGTGAGATTCAACGTCTCCAAAAGTTGGAAACTTAGTCTACACTTGGCATGTTTATGGGAGAATTTGGGGAAATTCCATACGTGTTCAACCTCCTATGGGTAGATTTCGGTGAAACGCCAAATCTTCCCCAGGTGAAATTCTTAATGTAAGTAGGAAATTCAGTCGAAATTTTGGATTCTTCGGTCGGAAACTACGGGGACACCAAAATCTTCCCCAAGTGAAATTCTTAATCTGAGTAGGAAATTCAGTCGAAATTTTGGATTTTTCGGTCGGAAACTACGGGGACACCAAAATCTTCCCCAAGTGAAATTCTTGATTTTAAACTTGATTTTAGTAGGAAATTCAGTCGAAATTATGAATTTTTCGGTAGGAAACATACCTGATAGTTTCCTTGTTCATCATGTTTTAAGGGGACGTTTGGCTAATTCAGTAGTGGCTATTTCGTGCAACAGTAAATGTAACACTACGCTTCCTGGTTTGATTTTATTGGAATACTCCTGGGCAAAACTTTTCCAAAGTGTTCCTCTTCTATCTTAACGTCTTCTAACTCTTTATATGATTTGCCATTGTGTCTTCGTAGCACTCTGATTCTGATGTAGACATGAGATGTGTCCTCTTAGAGAGTACGAATTAAAATCATATTTGTTCAATCTACTTTGATCAAACTTAGCTCGCATTTTAAACATCTTCCTTTTCCATTATTTATACACAACGCAAAGTATGAGTCCAGAAACAGAACATATCTGATGACTAATACTGAAAGTAAATGTAACTTCTAAAAAGTAATGAATGCACTGTCAGATCCTCTCGATTTATTAAGAATGTAGACAAATATATATATATGTATTACATCAACTAAATATAAACGTGGAGATCCTTTTCCAGTGGTCTTTTAGCACGTGATATGACACACGTTTTTTATAAGAAACTGGTTTATAAGAAACTAGTACTAAAGATGGACGAAATGTTAAGAAACCGTAGTGGTGAGTCTGAGAAGTATTAAGAAAATTCTTAAAGCATGGATTTCATAGCAAATAGATCGTTGAACCCTTATTCTTTTGTAATATCAAATAATCATTTGTGCATTCATCATGACAGAACACTGTTTATTCCTATATGATGTTTTGAATGTCAAGGAACATTTCTGCACCAGTATCAGCGACCACATTCACAATTCATGCATTCAAAAATAAGAAATGAATTAAGAAACCTTTGTAAACTTAAGTACTAAAATGGACAAAATTTCATGTTAAATTAAGAAACTTTTGATACTATGGCCTGATCCAAGTTTCTTATAAAAAGAATGTAATTACAGGCACATGCTGTTCAAAAGCAAGTTTAATGGAACCAACAAAGGGTCAACAAACGAAAAGCCATGTCAAACTTTCTCCTTTTTCCCTGTTTTCTTTTTTCTCATTATGTTTGAATGATATCTCGATTTATTCCTCTCAACTCTAATCTTCCTTCATGTGCTGCAGCTGTGAAGATGTTAATTTCACACATGTACTTGAATGGGTGCTTAGACTATTTTCTGCAATGTTGGAGGGGGTCAGGAAACTTTTCAGCAAAAATCACATAGATGGTCACCAAAATTCCACCAAAAATTTGTAAATGTCTGCCACCCTCTCCCTAGCTAGGATTAATGACAGCCCAAAGAATTAAGTAATTCAACACCCAGTGGGTACTCCCTAACTTTGAATGAGGGGGTCCATGCCACCATTTCTTTGCTGACCCCTACATATAAATCCTAAAGTTTTGGGGACCCCAATATTGAGTCTAATGTTTTGGAGACCCACACCAAATTCCCTTCCTTTTTTAGATTTCTGGACCCAAAATATAGATAGAATTTTCGTCCATGTTGTAATTCACAGGCCCCAAATATTGACTTAAGGTAAAATTTCGAGCCCCTAAATGTTAGCATGGCCCATGTTGAAAGTTAAAAAGTCCCACTTCAAAGCTGAGAGCCACATTTGATATACATATAATTATTTATGAGGTTCTCTGAGTCATGAATGGTTGACAGCAAAATGAAATGAACGTTTACTCGTCAGAATCACTCGTGTCATGAATGACTGTTTCTTTCAGCTTCTTGAATGGCATTCCCTTCGCTCCACTGCTTATGCAAAAGAAAAGTGTCCTCGTTTTTCCTTTCCTTGCACTGGCCTTGCTTCCTTGAATTGGCCTTTTCCTTGGTCACTGCGATGCTTTATCAACTTTTGAGCTTTGAAGACAAAACAGAAATCAATTTTCAGAGCAGAATTATGAACACAACACTGTAAAACTGTAAAAAATAATGCTTTGATATTCATAAAAGAGGGGAAAGAAGGAAAGACCGAATTCCAATCAATCAAATGAAAGCAACTGACCACTTGTACAAATCGTGCATTCTGGACGCAGATCGGCAGCACGCAAATTCGAGGAAAGTTGGAATGATGGCGCCAACTTATTCAAACTTACGCTGGTCTAGCAGCCTAACATCAGAGATCAAGGACGTTCAATCTTCAACAAAAGCAATGGGCAATGTTGCTTTGGATCATATCTCCGTCCTCTTAGCAAAGTTTTTGCATTGATCACGCAAAACTCTGACACATGCATCATAGGCCTGACGCATGCAGGACTGGAGCAGTTCCAAAGTAACAGCGAGAAGCTGACTTTGTTATCAGACAGAAAAATGCAGAGTAGTCAAAACAAAAGAAGCTTTACGAACCTGACTTTACTGCCTTGACAAAATGTCTGGTTGGTTTTACTATAGCTTGCAAGCCAGCCAATCTCTGAGTAATAACCATGACAAATCTTGCAGGATAACTTCAATGCCTTCTGATACACAGTTCAAAAGCATAAGAAAGAATTTGGCGCTCAAATCCGTTATTCATCGCGTGGTTGGCAATCGTCCAATACCTGCATGTTTTAGGTCGACTTGAGATCACGTGAGAAAAGCATTGTGTTGTGATCCCTGAATCAATTAACGGCAATCACATACTATTCCTGACAGTGTATTGAATTCCTAAACTCATTCATTTTGCTGTCAGCATGTCTTTGGTTCCTTGGTTTTATCTTTCGTGATTTGAGAAAGCAGATTTCTTCATAAGAATCTGGTTTATAAGAAATAGTACTACGATACGATGGCCAAAAATTTAAGCATAGTCACTATGTTTAAGAAACTCTATTACTGTTTCTGAGGAGCAATAAGAACCTTTTAAAAGTGAAATGCATGGATATTATATTATATCAAATGTATCCTTGAACATTTATCCTTGAACAACATCAACTACGGAAACTTGCAGTGTACATGTCCATGTCGAAATCTGGTAGAACACGTCGAAATATCCACAGTTGGAAATTAAGGGGAAATTTTCATCGTGGAAATCTCCTCGACAGAAATTTGAAACCTCAGTTTCCACCGTTGGAAACTATCGGAAATTCGAGCTGTAAGTTTCACTTTATTGAAATTAAGTGGAAACTCGAAGTGTAAATTTCCATGTTGGAATCTCGTCGAACACATCGAAATCTCGACAGTTGGAGATTAGGGGAAACTTTCACTTTTCTTGCCGTGTGATAGTCTCTCCTCCTCCACCACATAACCTGCACAGAGGTGACTCCAATGTTTTATCAATATGATGTTTCACATAGCTTGTTCTTAATGCCTGATCTTGTGCCGCACATATTAATGCTTCTGTACCAGCTTTCAAATCACCATTTTTGAGCCATCCCCAGGTCTTATCTTTATCAATGTTTTCATCCATGTCTCTAATGTATTTTCCGTGCATTCTTTTCTCTTTCCACGCTTGTTCACTTGCGTTTATCTGCATTCTCTTGAATTCTTCCGGTCTTACTGTCTCCTTTGTTTTGATGGTCGCTTTCATGCTTGCTACTTTCAGCATTGGTTCCTTGCTTTGCTTCACATACCAACCCAAGCTGTTCTCTTCAGCCCTGATACACCCTTCGCAACTAATTAGTCCCCTTCCTCCTTTGCGCCTTGGTACATACAACCGTGCAACGTCGCTCTTTGGGTGAAGCGTTTTATACATTGTCATCAATTTCCTAGTTTTTCTATCCATCCATTCAAGTTCTTCCCTTGTCCATTTCAGCAAACCAGCTCCATATCTTAAGAGAGAAATCGCCCACACATTTATTGCCTTTATTAAATTGCTTCCATTCAATTTCGACTTCACTATCAATCTTGTCCTTCTCAGATATTCATACTTAAATTTGTCTTTCGTTTCGTTTTCCTTGATATTGTCTAATTCCAATATCCCAAGGTACTTGTAGCCACTCTTCTCTACTTCCTTAATTGTCTCACCATTTGGCAATACTATACCATCCGTCTTGCTTAATTTTCCTCTTTTCAGAATCACTACACCACACTTCTTTATCCCGAATTCCATTCCTATGTCTTTACTGATCACTTGCACTGTCTTAACCAAGCTGTCGATCTCCCTTTCGTCTTTCCCAAATAGTTTCAAATCATCCATAAACAGTAGATGGTTCACCTTCAAATTTCCCTCTTTGATAACATAACCTGCCTTTATCTTTCGCAGAACTTTAGTTAATGGTATCATGCAAATTACAAATAGCAATGGTGACAGGCTATCACCTTGAAATATTCCCCTTCTGATGTCAACCCTTCCAAGATTCTCCCCACATGATGTTAGCTCCGTTGCCCAATTTTTCATGGTATTTTCTAGGAATTTCTTGATGTTCTCAGAAATTTGGCTCAGCTCTAAGCATTCCAAAATCTACGAGTGGGGAACTAGGTTATATGCCTTGCGGTAGTTTACCCATGCCATGGCTAGATTTTTATGTCCTTTTTTGCAGTCCTGCAAGATCATTTTGTCTATGAGGAGTTGATCTTTCGTTCCTCTGCTTTTCCTTCTACATCCATTCTGTTCTTCCGGCAATATGTTGTTTCTTTCTAGGTACTCATACATACTCTCAGCTATTACTCCAGTCAACAGTTTCCACATCAGTGGCAAACAAGATATAGGCCTGTAATTGTCAACTGCGTTACCCTTTGAATGATCTTTCTGGCACAAAACAGTTCTTCCACGAGTCATCCAGCTTGGTACAGGTATCCTGTTATTAATCACATCATCCATTTGACTTGCAATTCTATCATGTAATGACGTCAGTTTCTTTATCCAATAACCCTGAACACCGTCAGGGCCTGGGGCCTTCCAGTTTGGTATCTTTTTGCACTGTTGTTTGATCAAATTTTCTGTGATTACTACGTTTTCCTGCTGTTCACCTAGTTGTTCTCTCAGGTCATTTAGCCATTCAGCATTTGTATTATGATGTTTTTCATTGCCCCAGATGTCTTTCCAAAATGCTGTACTTTGCTGGGCATCGGGTTTCACTTCTTGTTTTCTATTCTCTCCATTAAGATCTTGGTAAACCTTTTTCTGGTCGTAGCGGAACATTCTATTTTGCTTATATTGTTCTATCCGTTGTTCATACCTCCTGATCTTAGCTACCTTTGCACTAAGCCACTATTACAGTATTTAATCCTTTTTTCTTGATGTGATACTTATGCTCCAGGCTGTTATAAATCTCCTTCTTTCTTATTTCGTTTCTTTTGTGTCTCTCCAAGACGTTGATATGTTTTCTCATTTCATTTATTTTCTCTCTTATTCTTCTTTTCCAGAACGGTTCCATATTTCTCTCTGGTCTGTTATCTTTGGCCTTAAGTCCCACTTTCTGTCCCACATATGTAGCCACTGCAGCAATCAACCTATTTGTGTCCGATATCGTCGGAGTCTGGATGGATCCAATTACCTGGTTCACCTTTTTTGTTTCTTGATCTAATTTACTTCTTTCGATTTTCTTAAACCCCTTAGGAGCTTCCCAGTTGTCTTCTTTCATCATGTTGACAATACTATCTACAATCTCTCTTTGTTCTTCGTTTATATCCACTTCTTCCCTTGTTATCTCGATCTCAACCTCTTCCTGTTCTACTTCCTCTACATCTACGTTGTCTGTATCATTAACATTTCTCTCTTCAGTTAAATCAAGCTCTTGTTCATCCTCATGTAGCACTCTCCTCTTAATCTCCTCAAGTTCAACCAACGTCAGCCATTCATTCTTTCTGATTGCTCTTGCCTGATCACACAAACGTGTGGATGATTGATACTATGTGGACTTTATCTCATTTTTAACCACATTTTTCGCATGTTTTCAATGACGTCATGATTCAATCACACATGACAAAAATGGTCTTAACTCCCGTAAAAACAGCTGCTGAGGCTAAATTTTTAGCTTATCTTAGTCCTCTTTCTATTAGCTTTCGAATGCTATACCACAAAACGGAATTAAACAAAAATTTATTTTTCCAAAAATTGGGTCACATGATTGATGACGTCATAGTTATGTCACGTGTCAAAAAATTTTTTCCTTCTAACCATAGTAATGAGGGCCGATAAATTTTAGTCACATATCTATGAGGATTTATCAATAAAAAATTGCCTTCTATATCAAAACTTTAAAAGTTTTGAGGGTGGTGAAAATTCCCCCCCCCCTACAGGAATAGGGTTAATATTCTCGCTTCCAAATAAGAGTAACCTCAAAAGATGGATGGTGGCTAATGATAACCTTTGTACACACTGCCAAAAGGCTCAAAGGCAGCTTCATGTCTTGTCAAACTGTTCTGCTGCTCTGACGGAAGGCAGATATACCTGGAGGCACAATTCGGTTCTGTTGACAATAGCTCACTATCTGGCCCCGCTTGTTGGTCGTGCTATCAGTCTTTTTGTGGATATTAATGGCTACAGAAATCCAGCTATGTGCTTCAGAACAATGAGACCTGACGTTGTCTTGGTGGATCACGACAAAATGATAGTAATGGAACTCACAGCGTGTTTCGAAACAAATTCGATCAAGTCAAGAGAATATAAAAAACAAAGATACAAGGAACTAAAGGACGATTCTCTAATTCACTGTAACAAGTTTGAAATAATTTTCATTGAAATCACAACCTTAGGATTTGTTACAAATAATATTGATGGACTGACAATGTTTGCAAAGAAGAATAATATCAACTACAAGAGACTTATGAGTAAATGTATGGAAAGTGCACTACGTGCATCCTACTACATCTTCTGCATGAGGAATAAGGACTGGGTGACCCCAGAACTTTTGTATTTTTACTAAGTACCTGGTGTTCTCGCTAAGCTTTGGTCTGGGACCTTTCCCACATTGACCTTGCACTGCAAGTGTTTTGTGATCCACCTAATATGTTGCTGTAGAAAATTTAACTATTACTTTTAAACTTGCTTGTAGTATAACAGTATTATTAAAGTTTTCTCTTGTATTTTAACTTCCTTTAGATTTTTTTGATGATCATTATTATTGTTTTTGTTGATGCTCGATGTTCACTCGGCGGTGATGTTGATTGTCGTTTATCTCCTGGATAGCAGGCCAAATCCCTCGGCTTTAGGTATCCAGTACTTTTCTTAGTATCTTTGCAGTTCCTAACAGGCAAGCTTTCTGTAAAAGTTCCGTGTTTCATTCTATTTCAATTTTCTTCAGCCAATTCTCAAAGTTCTTTCCAATCGTTCCTAGAGCTCCAATGATTATTGGTACTATCTTACATTCCATAGCCTCTTGATCTCTCTCTTCAAGTCTTGCTTTACCTCAAGTTTTTCCTTTTCTTTTCTTTCAATCCTGGTATCGAAGGGGCAGGATATGTCAATCAGCAAACACGATCGGTCCTTTCCATTTTCAAAAACAATGTCTGTTCGGTTATGCTCCAGTCGATGATCTGTCTGTATGGGAAAATCCCATCTTAAGTCTTCTGTTACGATCTCACTTTCTACTTTATGGTTGTACCATCGATCTCCATGGTCTAACCCTAATTTTTGACATAACTTCCAGTGCACAATTTGAGCTACCTCGCCACGTCTCCAGCCTTTATATTGTACTGGCGCTAGCTGTTGACACTCAGATACAATGTGCGCAATCGTTTCATCCACTTTTCCACATAGTCTACATTCTTTTGATACATTTTCTTTGTAAATTATGTTCTTTACGGCATTTTTTCCTACTGCTTGCTCTTTTGCCGCAAATATAGTACTCTCAGTTTCTTTCTTTAATCCTGCATGTTTTAACCAATTCCAGTTATTATCCTTGTCCATTAAATCTTTTGTAGCATCAACTGTTTGCCCATGTAGCGGTTTATCCATCCAACCATTCTTATGCTGTTCTTTATTCTGTTGTTTCCACATTTTAGGGTCTTCGATTTCGTTTGATCTCAATATTCCTTCCTTTTCAATCAGTCTCATTATTTCGTGGCCGTTGTTCATCACATACCAGCCAAGACTGTTTTCCTCACTTCGTACAATCTCTTCAGCTCCAATCAAACCCCTACCACCTTCCTTCCTTGTTAAATACAGTCTATTCACATTGCTTTTAGGGTGGAACGCTCCATACATGGTCAGTTTCTTTCTTGTTTTTCTATCAAGTTCTTGTAGTTCATTCTTGGTCCAGTTTATCAACCCAGCTCCATACCTAAGCAATGACACAGCCCACGTGTTTATTGCAATAATTACATTCTTTCCATTCAGTCTTGATTTAAGAATCTCTTTCAACCTTCGCAGGTATTCCTTTTGCACAACCTTTTTCATAGTTAGATTCATAATCTCATCTATCTCCAGCATACCAAGATACTTATAGCCTTCTTCACCGACACTCTTGATTGATTCACCGTTTGGCAGCTGTATCCCGTCGCTTTTCACAACTTTTCCCCTTTTCATTACAACCACTCCACACTTCTGAACTCCAAACATCATACCTATGTCCTCATTGAAAACATTCACAGTTCTTACCAGTGAATCGATCTCATTTTCGTCCTTTGCAAATAACTTCAAATCGTCCATGAAAAGGAGGTGATTGTCAGAGAAATGTCAGAGAACTGAGAAATACTAAAACTGATTTTTCGCTACCACTGCGGAAAACTAAACATGGGCAAAAGGCAATATCCTTTCCTGGACCTAAGCTTTTGAATCAACTCGAACTTGATCTTAAACAGGCACCCTCCCTCACCATCTTCAAAAAGATTAAAACATTGATTCACGTGTTCTTTTTCTACTTCTTATCAATATTATTCATCTCTTTGATTTAATTCTTAGATTTGGCCACGGCCCACTGAAAAGCAGTTGCTGATCAACTGATGGGGCTACCATGTTTAAAAATTGAACATGAAATGAAATGAAAATGAGTTATGTTTCGTATTTCTAACAGCACATCTTTGTTGAAATGGACATAATAATAGATTGGATAGACCCCAGACTGAGATACCAGCAGACCGAAAAAGAAGACATGATCGTGCTGCAAAACGAGGGATCAGATCTAATATGGAGACCAGACATTGTGATTCCAGGCGAGAAAGGAGTGAGACATGATACATTTCCAGAACGTCAATCATCAGCATGGATTATCCCGAGTGGCACTGTTTACTACTTTACAAGGTATTTTCTAATTTTTTATTTACATATTTGTAACACAATAGTGGAATAAACTGTAAGTTTGAGTTTTAAATTTCATACAATGAAGTATCAATACACCTTTTTGATAACTGCTTACCTGAAGTATTGTGCTCTTGCAGGCTACCCAAAGACATCAGTTGGTAGTGATTTTGGATGGGTTGTTGTTCACTAAGGATCGCAAACAGGAACAAAGTTACTGGAAGAAAACACGAATTTGTTGTGAAGCATTCATTACTGAGTTCTTCATTTGCAAGTTCGTTAGGTGGACTGGATCTTTTGAATAGCAGGAGTGTCTACAGCTGTTCGGGTCACTATCAATCACTCCCATCTGCCGAGTTCGGAGGGGTGTCTTTTGTCAATAACTCCCTTGCCAGCTCTGCCCTGCCTCTTAATCCACTGCTTTTGGTGATTGTGATGTCTTTTTCTAACCCAATGAATACTCTACACCAGTTGTTATTCTCTTCTATTAACTGTCAGTGCTCACACATCTGGAAACGCATTTAGTTCGTCGATTTTCATCAGCGATTCAGCATTTTGAGATCCTCCGCGAGACAACGGCTTAGATCATAGTCACGAGATAGAGCCACGGAGATAGGTCTCTCTTTTGACTATGCTTAGATCACTACCAAGATCGGGATTACTACCGACTGCTGTCTTTGCCTTGCCTGCTAGTGCAATAATTGTTAGAAGAATGATAAAATTAAGTGATGCTGCACTACCGGGTGTCCCAAAAAAAAGTTCCGACGTTTGATGGAAGACAGAGAAAAAGTGTTTGAGCCTAACGATTTCTATCCATTCTAGCTACATGCTAGAAATTTCAACTTAAAGTTTGGCTTATCGTGGGAAGAAGTTAGTCATCTGAAAATGGAATCATGAGCTCTGACATTTCATGTTCATGCTCAAGACAAAACCAGAGAGATTTGTACGGCATCCTGCCTCATTGCCTCATGGTGGTAAAAGGGGACTCCCTCAAAGACCAACACATACACTGAATTGACAATGCATTCATTACCTCGAAAAGGGGCAAAGTTTCTACTCAATGGAGCACATTCAAAGTAAAGGCCATTTTCCCCAGTTAGTATGGAATTTGCGGAGAGTGCGGAAATTCTTCTGTTAGCTTTCAATGCTTTTTAATTGTGTGAAAAGGCACCTGCTCGAAATCATATTTTGGACTGTCTTGGGACAAATAGTTTGCTGCTTTTATTGTTGCATTATGCCAGCTGGGAATTCGAATGGGAGATTTACAGTTCCAAAGTTTCAAAGTTTCTTTTCTTTTACTAAAATAGCTCTCATCTCCTTGTTCGACGTGACATGTAATGCAAAATTTTGTTCTTCGGTTTTGTGCAGCTCGAATTGAGTGGTAAAAAGTACGAACTTAGTATGTTCCCCCGAGACCTATTCCCTATTGGGTTCGATTTTCAGACTTTGATTTGAATGTGCTCAATGAGCAGAACTCATGTTCGTCGTCTGTTGCTCATCCGGAGATTCCCCCTTCATGCGATAATGAAGGAAGGCGTAAAATCTCTCTGGTTTTGCCTTGAACATGAACATGGAATGTCAGAGCCCATAATTCCATTTTCAGGTTACTAATTTCTTCCTAAGATATGCCAAACTTTAAGTTGAAATGTCTAGCATTTCACTAGATTGATTAGAAATTGCCAGATTCAAAGCTTTTTTCTCTGCGTTTAACCAAACGCCGGAACTTTTTTTTGGGACACCCGGTAGTTATTCCACTAAAAGTAATATTCGAAAATTGCTTGAGTCGTGGTCTATTTCCGAAAATATGGAAATATGCGAATGTAGTACCAGTCCATAAGAAGAACGAGAAAAATCTAAAGAACAACTATCGATCAATCTCTCTCTTACCATTTTTTGGGAAAATACTTAAGAAACTTATGTACGATTCTTTATACTCACATCTAGTTTCATGCAAATTGCTCAATCCGAATCAATCAGGTTTTCGTCCCTGTGACTCAACGATTAATCAGTTAATTTCTATAACCCACACGATCTTTAAAGCCTTTCACTGTAATCCTCCCCTGGATGTACGTTCTGTTTATGTCGATATTTCTAAAGCATTAGACAGGGTATGGCATGACGGTCTGATCTATAAACTAAAACGTTGTGGCGTCTCAAGAGACCTTCTTTCATTTATTTAAAGTTTTCTTAAGGATCGAAAGCAGCAAACAGTTTTAAATGGACACAATTCTAACAATGGGGGGATATTTCGGCAGGAGTACCGCAGGGCTCTATTCTAGGGCCCTTGTTTTTCCTTGTATATATCAATGACCTAGCTGCTGAGGTTAAGTGTAACGATAAACTCTTTGCTGATGATACATGATGACACCTATCTACACCTGATGATGACACCTATCTACAAGGATTGTTCTGAAGATGAAAATTCAAACTACCGCCCTATATCTGTTTTACCGGTCATCTCTCGCCTTTTGAAAAACTGGTTTATGATCAATTTTACGGCTTTCTAAATGTGAATAAACTTTTATTCTCACAACAATCTAGTTTCAGGTTAGTACATTCCGTACTGACCTGTCCCTTAAAGTGTACCAATGACTGGTATCTCAATCTAGACAACAGTGAATATACAGCCGTCACTTTTATTGATCTAAAAAAGGCTTTTGATACTGTGAATCATGACATCCTTATACAGAAACTGGAGCATTATGGGGTTCAAAACAAAGAGATACGCTGGTTCCGCTCGTATCTAACTAATGGAAAGCAGTGCTGTAAGGTAAATGGGCAGCTATCAGATCTTGAATCAATAACGACTGGAGTTCCTCATGGCTCTTGCCTAGGATCTCTTCTTTTCATAATTTACGTAAATGATCTTCATTTCTCTCTGAGACACTCAGATGTTAACATGTACGCGGATGATACAAGCCTTTCTTTCTCTGCAAAGTCCATTCATTCGATAAATGAATGCGTCAACGAGGATCTTGGATACCTTAAATCTTGGCTTAACGCAAACAAATTGTCCCTTAATGTGACCAAGACACAAAGTCTCGTGATAGGTGGTAGGAAGCGTTTGAACGACATAGAAAAGGTAGGAGGTGTAAAGCCTCTCTTTAATGTAGGGGAAGAAACTGTTTCTATCATAAAGGAGGCAAAATATCTGGGAGTTATGGTTGATCAATACTTGAACTGGAAAGAACAAATTACTGCCATCAAGAAAAAAGTTTCTAGAGGAATAGGGATGTTGAAATACTCCAAAAGGTATCTCCCTCTTCTTACAATACAAAGCATGTATAAAAGTCTTGTAGAACCATATTTCAGATATTGCTGCCCTGTATGGGGAAGCTGTGGCTCCACAGCAATAAACGAACTACAAAAACTTCAAAACCGGTCTGCAAGAATAGTTACTAACAGTAGATATGATGCTTCTGCAAAGCCTATCATCAAGAAACTTGGATGGCACACTGTTAGTGAAATTATTCAAATGGAGACTTTGAGTATGGTATACAAATCTATCAATGATCTGGCTCCCACTTACCTCACAGAAATGTTCTCAAGACTCTCGGATACATGTAAGAGAGAATTACGCAATACTAGATCTGATCTTGTTCTACAATCCCAATTGGTTAATATCTACCATGCTCTTGTGGAGAGTCACTTGCGATATGCAAATGTTGTATGGGGGTCTCTCTCCAACACAAAATTAGAAGCCCTTCAACGTCTTCAAAATAGAGCTCATTCCATTATAGAAAGGGCAAAAATCAAAGATCAGTGGTCTGGAGACTGGTTAACTGTAGAACAACTAATAAACTTTGACAGATCGGTTATGACCTATAAGATGATGAATAAGATCTGCCCTGAGAGCCTTTGGGATACATACAGAACAAGAAATATGTACTCAAGTTATAGAACAAGAAACTGCACGAACATTCAACTTCCGAGATACAATCTTGAGTACTCAAAGAAACGCTTTCACTATTCGGGTCTAAAAGCTTGGAACGAAATCCCCAATACCATCAGGGAACTCTCTACCTTACAACAATTCAAAAAACACCTCAAGATACACTTGAGGAGCTGAATTAAACTCAAACACGACTCCGTGGAAGATCAGCCCCATCCATTGAATTTTTATATATCTATTTTTATGCTTATGTATGTTAAGGTTTTTGCTGAAGGGATTCCTCGTGTATAAATAATGTATATAATAATAATAATAATAATAATAATAATAATAATAATAATAATAATAATAATAATAATAATAATAATTATGATAATAATAATAATAATTTAGACATTCCCATGCGAAAATCTGCAAATGGCCAAAAATGCTTCTCATATAAAGGTGCGACAATGTGGAATCGGCTCAGCCTAGAATCAAAGTTGTCCCCAACATTGAAAACTTTCAAAAAAAGCATAGCAAACCATGCATTTAGCTAATTCTCTCTTATATCATATCGATATCATACCTACAATTTTTATACACTTTGTCAATAGCTGTTTTATTTTGGATTTACATGTAAATTTAGATAGTTCCCTTTCGTTTGTAAGTATTTTTTAACAGGGTACATTGTAAAACAGTACAACTGAATGTTTTACCCTGTATAAATATTATAAAATCAAATCAAATCAAAACATCGTTGTTTACCGTAGTAGAAGACTCCAACTCAGCTGCCAGTAATGTGAACCATGACCTAGAATTAATAAGACAGTGGGCTCATGATTGGTAGATGTCATTTAAAGTGCCACTAAACTTTTAGGGATTTTTGCAGAAATTGATAGAGATTATTTTTCCCAGCCAGAAACAGGAAAAAATTTTTCTTTACGACCTCTGGTTATTTTTATACGATTTTTCAAAGTTGCGTTTTTGGCCCAATTTCGAAAGGACGTGGAAAAACGATCCAAGAGGAAGCCTGGCTTGATTTCCACGCATAGAGTCTCCAAAGATGACTCGGGGAGATCATTACCGCTGTCATTGATACATTTAAATGAGTGAAGTTGAAAATTCCATATTTGTAAAAGTTTTGAGACCTATCTCTGAAAAGAAGTGGGGGGCTACAGCCCCTTAGCCCAATGCCTGCGCGGTCCCTGTTTTTAGGCCAAGCCTACGAATTGGATATGTTAGACCAGCGTTTCTTCAGACAGCGACAAAGTTTTCGTTCTTGTGGGAGCAAATACTATTCACCTTCAAGATTTTGGAGTTCCTGTCGTCCTAATGATGTTGAAACCATTCGAGAAAAAATGGAAGCTGCTTCAAAGGAAACAAAAAGAAAGGTAAAGCGATTCTTGCAAATAATGGACGTTGAATAGGCCTACCATGCTTTAAGGTTTTTGGCGATGGCACAACAGGTGGTGGGGGGAAATTAGTTCAAAACTGATAAATACTTCTCTTGTTAGTTCAGTGTTTGCCAGATTTGTCTGGATTAGGCCAATGTTTTGACAAAACAGTTCCGGTTTCCCCTCATATAAGAAAGAGGAAACCAGAATTGTTTTATCAAAGCATTGTCCTTGGCCTAAATCCAGACAAATTTGGCAAGCACTGAAGTAACAAGAGAGGTATTATCAATTTAAACTAATTCCCCCACCACCTGCGATGGCACCAGATGATATCAATCAAGCCACTTGGAGGAGTTTAGGGATATTAAACTGTAGTGTGTTTGTGAGAAGATTGAAAGCCCTCTTCTTCACTGTGAAATATTAAGACACTTCAGAATTACAACATTGCCTTTTACTATCAAGGTGAAGAGGGTAGGGCCAGAGGCAGAAGTGTTCTCACCAACACAAAATTATAGGTTCTTGGACTTCCATTTCTGGTGACAAATACTGTACAGATTCCTTTAACCCTGTAGTGGTTGGGCTATTTGATAGTCCTATTTTGGTTGGGGAGCAAAAAAGCCCCCCTACCTAATTCTTGACTGGTAATAGGTAGAGCGACCAAATTTGGTGTGCTAAAAGCCTCAGGCACGTACTTTCTGTAAATGTAAAAATTAACCTAAAAATAGCTATCATTTTTGCTCACGTCATCATTTTCCTTTGTGTGGTCAAGAAAAGCGGCAAAGTTGGCCAAAAGCAGGAAAATCACGATTAAATTGAATTTGGAGCACATTTTCCATCCAAACATAATACTTGTGATAGAATGCATCAAATAACACTACATTACAAAAGAAATTTGCAAAATATTCCACTTCTGCTCCTTTTTTCGCGATAATTGAGATTTGAGAATTTGCGATTTTTCCTGGGTCAGTCCCAGAAAATTGTCTCCCGCCCCCTCATTTTTCAAAATATTTCAAAGAAACTTTTTGAGAAGTTGCACAATAAGTTGTTGCAAAAAGTCAAGAAGTTTGATGGCTATAAAATTCTTCCTGGCAGAGTTATTCAAAAACATCTACTAGGGGGGGGGGGGCAAATTTGCCCCCCCAACCAAAATAGGGTTAAAAAATATCCAGGATGAGAAAGAAAAGTGTCAAAGGCTATGCAAGAGAAACATTTGCTAGGTCTTTGTGACCAGCTTCCAAGATTTGATGTTCAAGATTTTTAGACTTCTGTTTTTTTGTAGGATTTGGACAATACTCCATACTTGAAGAAGCATGCCTTTGATGATATAAGTACATGAGCCAGGTGGACAGCACCCAGCCCTAGATGCTAGAAATTTTTAATAAAGCTACATTTGAGGAAAAGACCACCAGTAGCGCAAAATGTTCATAGTCAATAAATTGTTACAGTTCCTTCACGTACTGTTGAAAGAGGCAATGCGAAGCAGTGGAATCTACTCCATGGCACAAGTTTCTTCTGTGGTATGAGAAGCAGTGGAACGTATTCCATGGTACAAGTTTCCTCTGTGACACTTTGTACAGGAGGGAAGACACTTATCACCACTACAAGGAACTTAACTTTGTCTTTTTATGAATGATTGGTTTCTAAGAAAATGTATTCGCACTGTCATTATCTACTAACTGCAGAGTAATACTTTGGGATCAGTATGAATCACGCCCGACAACCCCTACTTGCATGTGACGTCACATCAAAACCTCGAGGGCTGCGAAGGTCATGTCATTTTTTCGCGCGCTTTTCTATTTTGATGGCGTATACAAGCCAAGACAAATTTAGCTTCATAAAGTTTTGCACCATAGTTAGTTGGATATATTTTCAATGCTTTTGTACACAGAGTGCCCTAAGATTGCTTAATTTACAAGAGGCATCAGTAACAGTTTCAACAGAGCAAGTATTCTATTTTGAAAATATTATGAAATATATCCATTCAAATGTTTTTGAGAATTAGTAGAAAAAAATCTTCAATGTGAAAATCAATTCAATATATTAATTATGCTCTGGTAACAGTAATTCTGTAAGTAATAGTATTTGTATCAGTTGTAATATTCAACGCGAATATTTACACGAGATACACTAGAGATACTCTAATTAATTTCATGCCTCAAGCACCATAGGATAGTTAGTCGGAAAGATTTTCAATGCTTTTTTACACAGAGTGCTCTCAGATTGCTTAATTTACAAGAGGCATCAATAACAGTATCAACAGAGCAAGTATTCTGTTTTGAAAAATTATGAAATATATCCATTTAAATGTTTTTGAGAATTGGTAGAAAATATCTTTAATGTGAAAATAAACTCAATATATTAATTATGCTCTGGTAACAGTAACTCTATAAGTAATAGTATCTGTATCAGCTGTAAAGATATTCAACGCGAATATTTACGCGAGATACACTAGAGATACCCTAATTGACTATCATGCCTCAAGCACCATGGGATAGTTGGATAGATTTGTAATGCTTTTGTACACAGAGTGCTCTAAGATTGCTTAATTTACAAGGGGCGTCAGTAACAGTATCAACAGAGCAAGTATTCCGTTTGAAAATTTTATGAAAGATATCCATTCACGTATTATTGAGAAGTAGTAGAAAAATCTTCAATGTAAAATCAATAGGAAGACAATTCATTAGTTATCATCATTTTCAGTAGAAAAAATAGTCAATTTTGAAATCCATAGGGCAGTGAAGTGCAATTTAGTTTCATTATCATTTAAGTGAAAAATTATTTCATTCTAATATATTTGAAATACTTTACATTCAAAGTATACGTTGGTTACATTAGTAGAAAAGTATTTCAATTTGACAATCTATAAAATATATCGAAATGAAATTCAGTATTATTATCTGTATCACTGGAAAATTATTCAATCTGTCGTATGTAGACTGTTACAATCAATTATTTTGGTATACTATGGTTATACATTTTTATCAATATAGACATCGAAATGCAATTTCCATATCATCAGTATCAGTAAGCAAATATTCAATCTAAAAAATATGAATGGATCGGAAAGAAACAAAATTTTATTCAGTATACTCCCAGGATGCACTTTGGTACCACACTGTAACCTTATCGGTATTGGTCATATGTATTCTTGCATAGTTACAGAGTCGATGGAAGTATTTATGTTTCAGAGTATAGCAAGTTAGACTCATTACAAGTCGTAGTTTCGCTCCTTGATAGGATCAAGCTATTCGAAAAATCGGCCAGTTGAGGCTAGATGAGGCCAGCCTCGTAATGATAATTCCGGTTCCGCGGAATTCACATAAAGCGGGTGTTCATGGTCGGCAAATTATGAAGCATGTCTTTTGATCTGTGTTGTTTTTCATGCATTCATTATGGGCTCGGAAAACAGAATCATTTTGTAAAATCGAATTTTCGTATAGCATAGGTCGTAACGCTGATCCTCTCTCGACGAATCAGTTCACAAGTAGAAGGTCCTGTGATTTGATTAGTCGTACCATTTTTGCGGCGATTTTGGCTGGATTTTCAGTTAGTTTGATCATCAGGCCCAGATGAAGCGCAGTGGTGGCATCCAATTCAATGAAATAAGCGGAAGCTTGGACTGAGGTAGTTAGTCTAAGAGCAAGTGATCTTTGTTAAAGAACCAAGATAGTGCACTAATTAAAGTCGGTCTACTGTGGTATTAGAATTTGCAATAGTTTCAGCAACAACACCAATTTTTAGTAAAGATGCAACATCTCTAACAGTATTTGTGATGGCATATTATTATTTTGTTAGCAGGGAACAATTTTTCCTTGTCGATGTTATTTTGGAATTATATAGCGCATATGTCTCAGTAAATGTACCATTTCTTATTCAACAGGCAGTACTATATTAATAACTTAACAGTTTCTTACAGCAACTTAGCAAAAGAGTTACATATCAAATAGTAGCAGCAACAGCAACAAATAGTGGTAACAACTATGCAATAGTTAAAGTAATAAATAGCAATAATAACCAAGAGCTAAAAGTAACTGCATTTGCAGCAAAAAATATTTTAGTGTCAATACAATAATGGTAGCAGTACCTAAGAGGTTACAGAAAAATAATTTGAGTAGTATAGGAGCAGCCCCCCAGAAACACAACAGTTGGGAGTAATAGCTCCTACACAATTTTAAGTAACAGTATCTGTCTATGCATACATTTGGTATCAACCATTGTCTTTAGAGTGCAGATTTTCGAATTTTATCGTGTAGCAGTCTATCACCATTGCAGCTATTTCTCGTTATAAGTATTGGCAGCAGTTCTATCACCATTCAGACGTTACTGTGTCAATTTTTGCAGTGGTAAATGGCTAAGTAACTTGGTTCCGGGGCATACTTCTGGTGCCGGAAAGGGCCTAAAACGATAGGACAGTTAAGTTTTCTTTGTATCAACAATGTTCTTTTATTCGCTCGTAAATTTATTACGTTCAATAATTGCATTCACCGCAGAGCAGCATCCTAGGTTCACGTTGAATAATTTTTACGGCTTCTCCAGCTCAACTACTTAAATTTCTAGCATTATAAAAGAGTAAATTCAGCAAATCTTACAAAGTCATGTCTTTGTTTTCTGTCAAAAACTTCGTTAGAAATGATGTCTTTCCTCCTCATTAATGGTTGCACCTTCCCTGGTGTCATCGTTATTGTTTTATATTAATTTTGTTGTCTGAAATAAGTCCTGATTTTCAATTCGTTCAAAAACACGAGATTAGCAGAGATTTTAAATCGTTCGTCTTCCTAAGAATTCGTTATTGCTCCAATATTTATAAATCCTTTTAGATTTTGATTTGTACTACTTTTAAATCTCTCTTTTTTTCAAATTTTGCGTCATTTGCAATCATTTTCACTACAAAGCCTCCAGCAAAAGTTTTCGTTTTTTATTCTTGTTTTTTACGCAGAATACCAAACATAAGGTTTTTAAGCCATAAAACTTTCGCAAGGGCCATTAGTTTCTTGGTCATCCGCATATTCAAGTTATGCGATGTTATGTGATGCGTTATCGGGGCAATAGCTAGTTATGATAGCCTAAACATTTTGTTCCTATCCTCTCTTTCTAAAACTACTTTTCTCTCTTTGCATATTGCTACTTTCCAATCCAGTCACTCGGGGGTTCAACTTATAACCTTCATCCGGTCCGTGGGACTGGGTTCCGGGTGACTGGGTAGGAGGGGCTCCTCTCCTCGCCTCTTTTCTGAAAGCTTTTCATTCCATTTTCTTCTGTCAGGTTATTTATTCCTAATAAACAATAAAGGAAATTATTTTACTGCATATTGGCGTGGCAGTTTGTTTTCTATTTTTGTTTGTTTGGTTTTTGGTGTCTATATTTGTGTTCCATGTATTGGGGTCCCCTCCTGCCCAGGCATCCGGGAACCTCCCTGGTTACTAATACTGTAATGAAGACCAGAAGTTATAGCGAATGGCATTGGAGATTCACGAGTCCTGTTACTTGGAAGGTGTACATAATATCTTATGTTCAGCATTTATTAGAGTATGCCCTCAAATAATAATGTTTTACTGCCTCTACGAACTACATTCGCTTCAGCAAACAAGTTAGTTCATTAGTATTGCACCGGATTAAAGATCTTTCGGGGATCTTTCCCATTATATGTCTTTGCCTCAGTAAAAATCAACATTTGACCGGATTAAAACACATCAAGCCATAGTATATCACACAGCGCTAAGCCAATAGCTTTTTTATCCTTCATTATATCATGCTGTTTTTATTATTTTATCAGGAATAAGACTTTTGCAAGAAAGGAATTTGCAATTGTTTGTCATTAGTGCCTTTTTACAGCCCCCTCGCAAAGTCCGTAAGTTCTCCCTGAAAAAAGAGAAGTGCAATTGTTAATGTTTTAATGTATATCACAGACATGAAAAGGCAGTGTTTTGAACTCTTCGTGAAAGGTTTCCCGTTTTTGAAATATGTTTCCCTTGACTGTATATTTAATCACTTCGCAATGATCCTGGACTTGCTTCAATGATCCAGAAAGCACTTATTGTTTTTGTAGAGGATTGCCCTTTGCTTACCTTATGGTGGATTTTGGTAATTTTAGTTCTCCAGATAGTTTTAAAAACGATGCATTTGTCTATTTCCTTTTCCGTCCGACGAGAGTAGCTTTTCAAAGAATTATTTATTATTATTATTATTATTATTATTATTATTATTATTATTATTATTATTATTATTATTATTATTATTATTATTATTATTATTATTATTATTATTATTATTATTATTATTATTATTATTATTATTATCATCATTATCACCATTATTATTACTATTATTATTATCATTATTATTATTATTATTATCATCATCATCATTATTATTATAAAATTCTTTAAAGTTGGTTTACAAAATAGCTCTAATATGAGAACTAACAAGAAGCCGAACGGCTTGAAGACGATACACGTATCTTTTTTATAAGAAACTGCTTATAAGAAACTCAACTGTCAGATCGCCAAAAAATTAAGAAACTCCAGTACTGGGAAAATATAACTTAAGAAATTATTTATTTCTAACAAAGGAAATCCTTAACATATTTTACTTTATTTCATTTGTTTCTTGTATCATATTACTCTCAATGTACTTGAGTGATGCCTAAACATCGGAAAGTTGTTAAAAAACATTGTTTTGAAAATTCAGACAGGCGCAGCAAATGAACATGAAGATTGTTATGGAACCTTTAAGAAACTTGTAAGAAACTCTGAGTTCTCAAGATCTGATGATTTTAAGGAACTCTCAGTACTCGCCCAAATTCTTAGACTGCGTTCACACGATGCCGGCACATTTTAGAAACGGTGAAAAATGTGACAGTAGCAAAATTTGAGCTAGCGTTCACACGATACCGGCAAAATTTGAAAACGGTGGGAAATTTGCCGGTAAAACTCGTTGCAAGACTTTGATGCCAAAGAAATGTACCTACACCGTAAAAATGGACCAGTCTCGTTCCAAAAGTGTCTAAAAATGTTCTGTTTTCTTCATTTTCAGGTGTTTACACGATGCCGTTTCCAAAATGTGTCGGTTAGAGTTCCGTTTTCAAAATCTACCGTTTTCAAAATCTGCCGGCAAAAAATGTGCCGTTTTCGTGTGAACGGGAGGTCTATCCCTCGAATTTTTCACCGTTTTCAAAATGTGCCGGTATCGTGTGAACGCAGTCTTAGTTTCTTATAAAGAAATATGTGTATGGAAATATTTTGAATAGGGGATATCTCATTGAAATTTTCCATTGAAACAAATATAATTTACGCGTATTTTTTTGTATGAGAAACGAAGAATTTGGGCCAGTACCCCGGGTGGCGTACTTAGTATATTTTGCTGACGGGATGTGCACACCTTCCCGGGTATCGTTTTTGCCCCTTTCTTCAACACCGGGCATCGGAGGAAGGCAATTTTCGTAAAGTCGGTTGTCAAAAGTGTTATTTCATTGTTTTCCTATGAATTTTTTAAACTTATGAGTATACTTTTCGCCGATTTTTTCAAAGCCGGCTATCATTTTGAGGGAAAAATTCTGAAGCCTGGTGAAAAAGTATTTCTTGGAGTGCATACCCCCGTACAATTTAAAGTCAAGTAGCCCCCGGGGCCAGTACCTGAAGTCATCATTTCAACAGCGATCATATAACAGTTTTTGTTTCATGATGAAAGACTCAACTGTGCTTGTCAGAATGAGAGCAACAGGCGAGAACAACATTAAGAATTCTTTTCTTCTTCACTGTCATTGACGTCATACATTGAAAACCCGAGGCAAACAGCGGGTGACACAATTGTTTACGTAGCACGGGAAAGTCGAGTTTCTGACATTCAGCCGAAATTAAAGACTCTACACTTCGTGTATCGTCAATAAAGACCAACTATTTACAAAAACAAAATAAATTACAGTTCATCAACAGCCAACGTAATAATTAAAATACCCTATTTACATATTTTACAGCGACAATTCTCTCCATACTATATTTTTATGCGTGATTTGAAGGAACAGACGGAGGTGGCAGTCTTCTTGTCATTAGGTAGGGAATTCCATAATATGCTACCACAAAAAGATAAACTATCGTTGCCATAAGTGGTTGTTTTGGTTGGAGGCAGCATCAACAGATTTTTTTATCTTAAATTATATTTATTATCCTTTTCGTGGAACATATCCCACAAGAATGAAGGATTTTGCTATGTTAAACTGTTATAAACCTCGAGCATTAATTTTTGCAAGTTCTTTTGATGAATAGTGCACTCATTTACTCTGTGTAACAACTCATTAAAGGTGGATGTATAATCATTGAGGAGAATTCGAAACGCTCTCTTATGGGTGCGATTCAGGTCATTGTTTGCAACCTTCCCGCAAAACATCCTTTTTAACGGACAGTAATTGAACTGGGACTTTATGAAAGAGTTGTACAGCAAACGAGATTGCTTCTCATTTAAATAGTGCGAGATTCTAGAGAAGGCACTGATCTTGTTGTTTGCTTTTTGACATAATTTTGCCACATGTTGGTCAAACTTTAGTTTCGAGTCTATCGTGATCCCCAATAACTTAACACTACTGACAACATCAATGGATACATTTCCAATATCGAGAACAATACTATCATCTGTCTTCAAACCTAGTGGCATAACTTGAAATTTTGATGGATTGGCTACCATTTGATTAGTTTTGAACCACGAGATCGCTTGAGACATATCTTGTTCAAGGTTTGAAGCCACACTTTCAAAAGTGTCATCACAAGAAAAGATGGTATTATCATCAGCAAAATTACACACCTCCGAATGATCCACTATGTATGTAAAATCGTTTAGGAAAATATTGAACAGTAGAGGCCCTAGCACAGAGCCCTGGGGTACACCAGTTTTTGTTTGTAACCAATCGCTATATGTTGAGCTAACCTTCACTCTCTGCTTTCTATCAGAGAGGTAATTTGCTATTAAGCTGAGACCCTGCAGACCAAAACCATACGCTTTTAATTTAGCGATAAGTAGATCGTGTGGCATGCAATCGAATGCCTTGGATAAGTCCATCAAAATCATACCGCAACACCTTTCCTATCTAATGTCTTACGAATAGTTTCAATGAGCCGAATCAAGGCTTGTTGTGCACTATGTCCTTTTCTGTAGGCACATAACAGACTTGATATCTTTGTAGTTACAAAAGAATTAATCTGTTTAGCTATCAAACGCTCAAAGACTTTGGACATCGCTGTCGCTACACTAATCGGTCTATAATTAACTTTACAGGTAGATTCAGAACTTTTGTACAACGATGATACATCAACGGACTTAAGAGGTTCGGGGAACTCACAGGTTAATAGCATCGTGCTGAAGTACTTAGTTATTTCTACATGACATAAATCGGATATTAATTTTAGAATGTCTACTGAAATACATCCACTGGTTTTCTTAGAATTGTCTAGCTGTCTAATTTCATTCCATACATCATTAGGGTTGACAGGATGAAACTCAAACGACTCATCATTTGCAACATTATTTCTAATCGACACTACACTAGGATGGTTGTCGTATTTATTGATGGAATTCAGTACAGGGCCCTGCAAAGGGACATATGATTGTGGGGTCACATGAGCCTCAATAGGCAGTGTAGAAGTGATATTAACAAAGTACTCGTTAAAGCATCCTGCTATTTGTTTGTCACAGGTTATTCTTGAACCATTTTCAACGAGAACGATCTTCTCTTGAATATTTGATGGTTTGTTGGAAAATAACGGCTTAAAAGTTTTCCAGAAACGTTTATCACTACCGATAGTTGCAGTATCTAAACTTCGAAAATATCTCTTCTTTGCAACTTTATTAAGTTTAACAATTTTATTCCTTTGCCTCTTATACCTACGAATATCTTCCTCATTACGCGTTTTATTGGCGATATTTTTATACCGAGTTCTACACATGGTTTCTTTCCTCATGTCTTTCGAGACATGTGGTCTATTATTTCCTCTAATAGTTGCTTTTTTGTATGGTGCATGTTTGTCAAATAATTTTCCAACTTGCCCTTCAAATTCATTATAATTTTCAGGAATCATTGAACAAAGAGCATTTACGAGGTCCATAAGGAAATCTGTCTCGGAAAATTTGTTGTAGTCCCTATATTGTATAGTCTTTGGTGGAAGCTTGGTATATGTTGTTTTTAGTATAGTGTAAATCATATGATGGAAATCACTGAATCCAGTTTCAAATGTTTGGCTCCCAAAAAAGCTGTATTTGCTATTCGTTAACATGAGATCAATACATTTGCCTTGCGGGCTTTTAAAACATGTGGGTGATCTTATCATACTGAATAATGACTATTGCTGAAATAATAACTCCAACGCAGGTTCAGATACCTCCATATTAAGATCACCAAATATCAACATGTTCTGTATTGATTTTGTGTAAAAGTCTATCATTCGTTCTAGGTGATGAAGAAAGTACTCCTCATTCTGAGAAGGAGGTCTATATGCTGGGAGTAACAGCCATTTTGTTTTCTTTAGATTGAGCTCAATTGGTAGTACTTGGACATCACAAGGAACATCTATTCCTGTTAATAGTCTGCTAGGTATTTGGTCATTGATATGAACTAATAACCCTCCTGAGTTACTCGATACATCTAGCCTGTAAGGCTGTTTAAATCCAGGTATATGAAATTGGCAATTTTCAAATGTTTCATCTAATTTCGTCTCAGCAATTACTAAGACATCGAGGTGTTTCTCGATAATACTTGAAAAGTTCTCAAATTTATTTCGTATCGAATTAATGTTCAAATAACTAATCACAACATTTTTGGGGTATTTTATCTGCAGATCTCTGATTTGATCACCAAAGAATGTTTCTTCCTGTTCATTCCCAGCTTCAGGATTCTGGATTGGAATTAAAATATCATGATATGTACTACTGCATTCAGAATCGTCACTGGTGACATCTTCATTTTCATTTTCATTTTATTAAGGAGGGTAGCCCTTCAACCAGAGTTGTTTTACAAGGGGCCCTCCACTTAAAAACTTTAATATACAATTACATACTAAAAAGAATAATTACAATATAAAAACCATAATATAAAAACCTAATACAATATCTACAAAATCTAACATAAAAGAAAGGGAAAAGGAAAAATTCCTAAATAGATTTTTTAAAACTATTCAGGGAAGATGCCTGTTTGGTATCGGCAGGAAGTTCATTCCACACTTTTGCTCCACGATAGGAAAAGCATTTTTGCCCATTACTTGACTTTTTCATGGGTAATCTTAAATCTGTCTCAGAATTGCGCAGGACATTCGAAGAGCACTTTGAGTTTCGGGTGAAAAGGTCACACAAGTATTGGGGAGCCAGTTCATGCAGGGACTTGAAGACCATTATTTTAGATTCACTAGCGATGAGTTGTTCAATGGTCTTCCAGCCCAGCTGGTCGATAAGTGGTCTGCTTGGGGTATCAAAGCTGCTGTTGGTTATAATTCTTGCAGCTCGATTTTGAAGTTTTTGCAACTGATTAAGCTCAGTCGAACCGGCACAACCCCAAACAGAGCAACAATATCGAAGGTGTGGCTCGACAATAGCTGTGTAAAGAGTCTTCAATGTTTCCTTCGGTAGGAACGTCTTGGCTTGTTTTAAAAAGCTAATAGCTCTAGAAACTTTGGTAGAGACAGTCTTGATGTGTTCCTTCCAGTTAAGAGAGTTGTCGATCTGAACACCAAGGTATTTTGTTTTTTGGATTATTTCGAGCTCATTGTTGCGAATTTTCAAATCCAAGTCTTCATTTCGACTTTTGAGGATATTATGCTTTTGCTTGGTGGAGACAAGCATGGAATTTGTTTTTGCAACATTTAAGGAGAGCTTGTTGCCTTGAAGCCAAGTATCCAGTTGTTTGAGGTCGTTATTAATGGCCTCGTTCAACACATTTATGTCCGAAGACTGGTAGCACAGACTTGTGTCGTCAGCATACATGGAAACAGCTGAATTTTGGACAGCTTGCGGCAGATCATTGATATAAATAAGGAAAAGAAGGGGACCCAGACATGAGCCTTGGGGAACACCCACATCTATGCTCTCAATTTTTGAGCTGACACAGTTGACCCGACAGAATTGTTTTCGATTGCACAGGTATGATCTGAACCATGCGAGTTCCCGCTGTTGGACTCCGTAGTGCACCAATTTCTGGCAGAGAATCTCATGGTCAACAGTGTCAAAAGCTTTTTTAAGATCAATGAAAACAAGGCCTACAAGCTTACCAAGATCCAGCCCATTGTACCAGTCATCTGTATTTTTAAGTAAGTGAGTTACAGTAGAATGGAGGCGTAAGTAGGCAGATTGGCCAGATGAAAACAAACCATTATCTTCCATATGCTGGTACACCTGATTGGTTACAAGTTTTTCAAAGAGCCTTGAAATGACAGGTAAGACTGATACAGGGCGATAGTTTGACTTTTCAGCCCTATCTCCATTTTTGTAAATAGGATACTTAAATAGGATTGTAAATAGGATTGTAAATAGGCATTTTTGTAAATAGGAATCTTTCAACATAACTTCTGGAGGAGAGGACTTATCGCTTCAGTCGTTGCGATTTATTATTTGCAAAAGATTTTTTGCGAAGGCAGCATTGCCTCTAAGATTTAAGTGCAAACCTTTTTGTCCCAAACAAGAATTGTCTACGTTAGAATTATTGAAGAAATCTAACCTCTGCTCCACACAAACCGCTTTGATTTTACAGTTAAGTTCGTCGATTTTCTTTTTCATTCCTTGTCGGTCTCTTCGCATTATGGCAGCTGACATAACAATCTTCGAGTTGGGGTTTCTTCCTTTAGGATTTGAACAACTTCTTTAAGGTGCTTCGTGGTATCGACGTCGTTAGTCGGGCAACGACAAATGTCGTCTGTGGGGAGAGCAGACCTTGTGCCGTCGACGACAATTGTCGCTTATGGGGATATAGAACTGGACAACAAAGGCGACAAATGTTGCCTATGGGGGTGAATGAGTTAAAATCCAGTGATGCTGCATTTCCCGGCGTTTCCTCTATTCTAAATGGTATCCTTCTTGGTTGATGATGCTTCTGAAACTGCACTCTGCCGTCAATGCCACAATTTTCACTAAAAACTAGTGAAATTTGGAAAATTGGAAAATTGGTACCACAATGCATTATCACCATATCTGGTTTCCTTCTGGCCACTGGCTTCACATGGTCAGCAATATCTCGTGTTGTTGCACCGGGATGCGGACGAACCTTGACGTTGTGATGTTTACATAGTCCACGGTCGTCAATCCCATTCAAAAGGGAGTCACCAATGACGATAACACTTTTTCTTGACTTATTACCAGCCACTTTTGTTTTCTGGTTTTCATCTTCAATCACTGTGACTGAATCATCCTTTGACATGTTAGCAACTTCTTCGTGCTTTCCACTTTGCTTGTCAACTTTCTTGTCTTTAGGGAATTGTTTATGTGTCGATCCACTATGCTGGTTGACTTTCTTGTCTTTAGGGAGTTGTAGTTGTTTATGTGTCGGTGACATATCATCCATCGATGATTTTGGCTTCGTTTCTATAGCAACACCGGCATTATTTATACTTGGGCTAATTCTTTGATAATTTGCAGTTTCTGTTACCCTTACTTGCTGAGTATCAATCATTTTTAAAATTATCTGATTTTGGCAATCGAGCTGTTTTTCCAAGGAATCTATCCTGTCATGCAAGCTTTGGACCAAATCGCTCCTCCCTAATGGTCTCTCGTTGTCATCAGTGGGCGGGCTCTGACCTTGCGATACTTTCGCTTTCAATACAGAAAATTCATTGGAAATGTGTTTCTTGAAGTCGATAAAATCACTTACAAAGTTTGAATCCACTGCTTTACTTGTTGCAGGTTTTGCCTTGCTCCTGAAAACAACGTCTTGACCAAATTTACGAAAGGAGATCTTTCCATCTATGATGAACTCTTCAATAATCTTGTTGATTTTAGCCTCATCAATCACAGCGCGGGTTTCTTCACGGCTCCATTTGAAATCTTTCTCGCACAATTTCAGAACATTCTCCAGATTTTGCCCAGATTTTCTTTTCCTTAGCTTATCCAGTACTTCCAGTATTATTTGTGCATCATCTTGAGCCACTTCAGTTGAGATTTCGGTAGCATTTTCAGTTATAATCACCACATTCGAAACATCACCTCCAGTCGCCATTGTGTCAACAGTCAACAGATGTCCTTCTCCTTTAAAGTTCTAGCACTTTCCTTAGTATTCTTGCCGTCCCCAATAAAGCAGTCTTCTGAAGTACTCCAACCTCAGGCACAATGTCCATCTTTTCAATCCAACATTCAAGATCTTTTGTAACGCTTCCGAGGGCACCAATAACTACTGGAACAACTTTTGCACATCGCAGTTCCCACAACCTCTTTATTTCCCTTTTCAGATCTTGGTACTTTTCTACTTTCTCTAACTCTTTTTCTGCAATCCTCGTATCCGCAGGTACAGCAATGTCAACTATCAGAGCCTCTCTCTTTTCCTTACGAATTACTATAACATCTGGTCTTCTTGCCTGAATGACGTTATCACACTGTACATTGATATCCCACAGAATTTTCACAGACTCGTTCTCAACAACACCCTCTGGGGTGTGTTCATACCACTTATCGGAATGCTGAAGCCCGTGTTTCCTACACAAATCCCAGTGTACTTTCTTTGCCACGTTATTATTATTATTATTATTATCATCATTATTATTATTGTTATTGTTCATTGTTCACTCGGCGGTGATGTTGACTGCCGGTTGACTTCTGGATAGCAGGCCAAATCCCTTGGCTTTAGGTATCCAGTACTTTTCTTACTATCTTTGCAGTTCCTAACAGGCAAGCTTTCTGTAAAAGTTCTGTGCTGCATTCTATTTCAATCTTCTTCAACCAGTTTTCAAAGTTCTTTCCAATCGTACCCAGAGCTCCAATGATTATTGGTACAATCTTAACTTCTCTTACATTCCAGAGCCTCTTAATCTCTCTCTTCAAGTCTTGATAGACCTCAATTTTTTCCTTTTCTTTTCTTTCGATCCTGGTATCGAAGGGACAGGATATGTCAATCAGCAAACACGATCGATCCTTTTTATTTTCAAAAACAATGTCTGGTCGGTTATGCTCCAGTCGATGATCTGTCTGTATGGGAAAATCCCACAATAACCTAATGTCTTCTGTCACAATAACATTCTCTACTTTATGGTTGTACCATCTATCTCCATAATCTAAACCTAGTTTTTGACATAACTTCCAGTGGACAATTTGAGCTACTTTGTCATGTCTCCAGCCTTTATATTGTACTTGCGCTAGCTGTTGACACTCAGATACTATGTGCGCTATCGTTTCATCTGCTTTTCCACATAGTCTACATTCTTTTGATACATTTTGTCTCTCCATATTTCCATCATTCTCTTTCGATATCCTCTTCTGTTAGGCTCACTTTTCAATTTACAATACATTACCAGTCTATTGATAGTCTTACTCCATTTCTGTCTGGCAGTTGCTTGATGACGACCGGGCCTGCGCTGCTCGTCCACAGGACACCTGCCGAACGAGGCACCTTCATCATTGTTGATTCCAGTACCATTCACGTTGTTGTTTGATGAATTATCATTAGGCATTTACACTCAAAATGAGGATGGTTTTATCCGGGTTTTCCTTCCCTCGGGTGTTTTTATTTTAACGTGACACCATCACTAGGGGGGTTGCCAACCAAGGCTGAAGAGTCCCCCCCACCCATGAGACAGACTAGCCCCCGCCGGACGCCAACCCGGTACTTCATGGCCTCGGGGAGAGCTTACAGGTGCTACGCCTTGCTCAAGGGTGACCTGGAGGTAGTTGTGGCAAAGGGTAACCTCATTCGCCCACGTCGAAACTCCACAACCGGATGCAGTTTAAAGTCATACCCAGGACATTGTTGTTATTATTGTTATTATTATTATTATTATTATTATTATTATTATTATTATTATTATTATTATTATTATTATTATTATTATTATTATTATTATTATTATTATTATTATTATTATCATTGTACTCATTCACAGTGTTGTTGTAATTTACTGGTTTGCGTCCTACCAGCAGGCTACTTCCCGTAGCTTTAGCAGGTAGGCTTCTACTGTTCAACTAATCTTTTCTTGATGTTATCTCCTGTTCTTCTACTTTGTGTCCAAAACTTTCCTCAGTATTCTTGCTGATCCCAGAAGGCAGGTTCTTTGCACTACTTCCAAGTGAACATCGCACTTCAGCTGCTCTAGGTAACTTTTGAATCTTTTGGTCACTGAGCCTAACGCTCCGATGATAATTGGAATGATAAAAACTTTGTTGACTTCACCTTTATATACCTTGAATATCTCGTACTTCAGATCACCGTAAGCATCTTTCTTTTCCATTTCTTTTTTCTCAATTCTGGTATCGAAGGGACATGCCACGTCTATTATATAACATGTTTTTGACTTTTTCTCAATGACAACTATATCTGGCCTGTTATGTTTGATTTTAGACTCAGTCTGCATGGAGAAATCCCATAGAAGTTTAACTGCTTCATTTTCTAGTACAGCAATTGTGTTATCTACAAAGTGTTCATAGTTCTTTGATCCGCAAGAAAATCCAAACTTGTGACACAGATGCCAATGTATCACGGCAGCCACCTTACCATGACGCCATTTCTTGTACTCATTTTGTGCCAGCTTTTTACACTCCGAGAGAATGTGGCTTATAGTTTCATCCCTCTCCCCGCACAGCCGACACATTGCAGATCCTTGTCTTTTATCTATTATAACCGATACCCAGTTTGTTCTGAGTGCTTGATCTTGGGCTGCCATGAGCATTCCTTCTGTTTCCTTTTTTAGGTATCCATTGGCCAGCCACTCCCAACTTTCTTTTTCATCTTTAACGTCTTTTGTCTCTTTGAAGTAAGCAGAATGCAACGGTTTTTCCCTAAACCTTTCTTTTCTATTCTCAATGATCATTCTTTTCTTTTCCTTAGGGCTTTGTCTCTCTTTGGTGATATTTTCCTTGCAAACTTCTTTCAGTAGTTGATCTTGTTTCGTGTTTATATAATATCCAAGACTATTTTCTTCAATAGTGATACAATCCTCTATACTAATTAGGCCCCGACCCCCTTCTTTCCTCTTCCAATACAATCTATCGACATCTGCTTGCGGATGCATGCACCGATACACAGTCAGCAGCTTTCGTGTTTTCCTGTCCATTTCTCGTAAGTCTTCCTTTGTCCAGCTGACAATTCCTGCACTATATCGCACTGTTGCAACTGCCCATGAATTTATTGACTCGATTGTATTCTTTCCATTAAGACTTGCCTTTAAGACCTTTCTCACCCTTCTGAAGTATTCTTTTTTTGTCGTTTGCTTCATTTCCTTATTCTTGGTATCATCACTTTGAAGAATGCCGAGATATTTATATTCCTCACTCTGCTCCAAAGATCTAATCTCTGCTCCATTTGGTAAAGCTATGCCTGAACTTTCCACAATTTGGCCTCTTATCAATTTAACCATTGCGCACTTTTGGATGCCAAATTCCATTCCGATGTCTTCACTAAAGATTCTCACCGTCTGTACAAGTGTGTCAAGCTCCTTTTCATTTTTTGCGTATAGCTTCAGATCATCCATAAAAAGAAGGTGGTTTATCTTGCCACGGTCTTTTCCAAGCTTATATCCATCACCCATTCCATTCAACAATGCAGATAGCGGTATCAAACATAGAACAAACAAGATTGGAGATAAACTGTCTCCCTGAAAAATCCCTCTCCTGATATTCACCATCCCTAATCCATCTGTGCCTGATGTCAACTCTACCTTCCAGGATTTCATAGAATTTGCTAACAGTTGTTTGACATTTTCAGATATCTTAAACATTTGCAAACATCGTATGATCCAGGAATGGGGCACCATATCATATGCCTTCTTGTAGTCAATCCACGCAAGGCATAGATTTGTCATTCTTCTTTTGCAGTTCTTGATGACCATTTTATCGATCAAAAGCTGGTCTTTAGTACCCCTACTATTTCGTCTGCAACCTTTCTGTTCTTCTGGTAGCAACTTGTTCGTTTCAAGATGGTCATATATTTCTTCAGCAAATATCCCAGTCATCAACTTCCACATCATGGCAAGGCAGGTAATGGGTCGGAAGTCTGAGACAAGACTCCCTTTTGACACATCTTTGATGATAAGATAATATTATTATCTTATCATCAAAGATGTGTCAAAAGATAATATTATTATCTTATTGCTGATCTAATGAATATCGTAAGTTTTGAGCTTCTAATCTTTCTGGATGCTCCAATTTTTCTTTTATTCGTCCCAATACTCTTTCTTCTTCAGCGGTGATGCCTTCCTCCTCCAATTCTACTTCTAACTGTACGCTCTCAGGTAATATTGTTCCATCTATAACTTCAACATTTTCTTCTACATTCTCTCGTTCATTAACTTCCCTGGTATCCAAACTCCGTTTTATTTCCTCGATTTCAACTTGAGACAGCCATCCTTTGTTCTTGATACATAAGGCTTGACCTGCTAGTTGTTGTTCTGTAGTTTCAAACACTCCTATTTCATTCCAAATTGCAAGCATTCTCTTTCTGTAACCTCTCTTGCTGGGATCACTTTTCAAATAACATTTCATCACTACTTTGTTCATTTCTTTCGTCCAATGGACTCTCCTCCTCCGATCCGCAGTAGCTTGATGACGATCGGGGCAGTCCTGCGTTGCAACTGGACCCCTACCGGGCGCGGCAGCTTCACCAAGGTTTCCACTCCCGTTTACGCCGTTGTTAGGATTTTTTCTTTGAGACATTTCACTCATATAGAGGGTTGTGGTGGTAAGGTGTCACAACCACCGGTGTGTTTATCGAGAACACCATCTCTAGGGGAGTTGCCAACCAAGGCTAAAGAGTCCCCCCTACCCATGAGACAGACTTAACCCCGCCGGACGCCAACCCGGTATTTCAAGGTCTCGGAGTGGGCTGACAGGTGCTACACCTTGCCCAAGGGTGACCTGGAGGTAGTTGTGGCAAAGGGTAACCTCATTATCCCACGTCGAAACTCCACAACCGGGTGCAGTTTAGCGTCGTACCCAGGACAAATTATTATTATAAATTGCTGATATATATATTATTATTATTATTATTATTATTATTATTATTATTATTATTATTATTATTATTATTATTATTATTATTATTATTATTATTATTATTATTATTATTATTATTATTATTATTATTATTATTATTATTATTATTATGCTAACTTTTTTGTGAATCCCAAGGGTAACTTTCCATAGATTCGCTAGCTGCTAAACAATCTTAACAAATGCTGAATCCGGGACAGCCCGATGGGGAATTCCACCCCACCACCACGTGCAGAAAGGCACGAAGTTACCAGAGGACAACACAGAAAATAACGCTAGCAGGGCCTCCCTACACCCCATTCAAGTGTAATGGCTGAGTCTGAGCTGTTCCACATGCAAACATATCTAATTCCACATCCGCCGCTCTTTCATAAAGACCCTTGGGAGAGATTAGGAGCTTCCTTTGGCATTCCAGAGCCCAACAAGCTTTCTTCCCTTACTACTTTTAAAAATGGTTCCTTGCTCAGCTCTATATAGCTATACAAACTGTTTACCTCAATCTCAACGCAATCCTCAACACTGATTAAGCCCCTGCCACCGTCAGCTCTTTTGTAATAGCGTCTGTCAACATCCGCCTGCGGGTGCAATGCTCTATATGTTGTTAGCAAATTTCTGGTTTTCCTATCGACGGCTTTCAGCTCATCTACCCTCCAGCTAATTATTCCTGCACCGTATCTGATAATTGATACAGCCCTGGCATTTATTGCTTGGATGATGTTTCCACCATTCAGCTTGGATTTCAGTATTGATCTAACCCGCCTGATATATTCCTTCTTCAGTTTCTCCTTCATTTCTTCGTGTTTTACGTTGTCGATCTCTAAAATTCCTAACTATTTGTACCCCTCCTCTTCAAGACCTTTCATAATTTCATTACCTGGCATAACAATACCATCACATTTCACAATCTTTCCTCTCTTCATGATCAAGATCGCACATTTGCTGATTCCAAATTTCATTCTAATGTTATCGCTAAATACTCTTACTGTGTTGACAAGTGTATCTATTTGGTTTTCATTTTTGCCATATGATTTCAGGTCATCCATAAATAGTAGATGATTTATCCTCACTTTTTCTCTCAAATCATACCCTGCTTTAACATCTCTCAAAATCAAAGTCAATGGAATTAGGGCCAATACAAAAAGGAGAGGAGACAAGATGTCTCCCTGAAATATCCCTCTCTTTATCCTAACTTCTCCAAAGACATTTTTGCCCGATGTTAAGTCCGTTCTCCAAGTATTCATACTGTTTTCCAGTAAAGTTATAATATTGCTTGCCACTCCAAACATATTCATGCATTTCAACAACCATGTATGCGGTATCAAATCATACGCTTTTCTGTAGTCAATCCAAGCCATTCCTAACCCACATAAACGCCTCTTGCAACTTCTCATTACCATCTTATCGATTAATAACTTATCTTGTTTACCTCTTGATTTCCTTCTGCAGCCTTTTTGTTCATCCACAAGCAGTCCTTTCCCGTCAAGGTGTTCATACATAGAATCTGCAAGGACTGAGGTAAACAGCTTCTACATATAGAGGTAGGCATTTTATTGGTCTAAAGTTGCTTACTATAGGCCCCTTTTCCGTATCCTTCATTATTAAACTCGTTTTTCCTCTGGTCATCCACCCTGGCACATTGTACGTAACCAAACATTCTTGAAGATGTTGAGCGATCCTGTCTATACATGAAGTGACATTCTTGAGCCAGTAGCCCTGCAGTCCATCAGGTCCCGGTGACTTCCAATTGGGTACTTTACTGAGCTGTACCCGAACTTTTCCAGAATCTATCAATATATCATCTTGCTTCTCAACATTTCTTAGCTTTTTCTCCAGCTTTGTAAGCCATTCTGCATCGACATTGTGACTGGCTGGCTTACTCCATATTCCACTCCAAAATTCTAAACAATCTCCAGCGTTAGGTGCTTCTTCGTTATTCCTGTGGACGCCGTCAATGATTTCATACAGTCTCTTTTGATTTGTTTCGAACATTCTATTCTGCTTATACTGTTCAGTTCTATCCTCGTATCTCTTTATTTTGTGTTGGATGGCCTTCATTCTTTGTTTTAACTCTTCTATCACTACGTTTATCCCCTTCTTCTTAACATGATATTTCCTCTCTAATTCATACTTAAGGTCAACATTCGCTAATTCACCTCGTTTCCAACGCTCAACACGACCAAGATCTTTTCTTATACCTGACATCTTAGATCGGAGCCTTCTTTTCCATAATGGTTCCTTTGCCTTCCCATTTTCATTACTTTTCATGCCTACTTTCAATCGTACCACCCTTCCAGCCGCACGTAAGAAATTGTTTCAGTTTCAGTTCAGTTTTCATTTTATTTAAATTCTCTACATACAAGATATCCTAACAATACAAATAAATAACTAAACTACGAAGATTAAAAAAAAATAATGTCACAAAAAATTAATACAATGATACAGAAAATTAATACAATATACAAATACTAGGAGGTCTAAATAAATTGTATGCAGGGAATTACATAAAGGAGGAGCTCTCTCAGTAGGTAAACTAATCGAGGAGGGAGCCCCCCTATCCTGAGATATAATCAAATGAATTCATGTCAGTTTAGAATGATATTGTGCATTCACAGCACCAAAATAGCTTAGATTCAACGGTCGACCTTGTTCAATAAATGAATTTTTAGTTTTGTCTTGAACATTATTTTCGTTGGAGCATTTCTGAGTTCCAAAGGTAATGTATTCCAAAGTTTGGCACCATGATATCGAATGGACTTTAGACCATACTGAAGACTGTTTTTTTTTAAACATATATAGATCAACTTGACTGGCCTGTCTTGTGGAATACTGATGAACAGATGAACTGAGTAGGAAAAAGTCATGAAAGCAGCTAGGTGAAGTTTTATTAATAGAATCAAAAACAAAAGTTAGGAGTCGCAGTTCAAAGATCTCAGAGAGTTTAAGAAGCTTAAAATCATTGAAGATTGGAAGAGAAGGAGACATGCGAGGCTGAAATGAGATAGCTCTAACTGCTTTCTTTTGTAATTTGAAAATTGGATCAATGTATGATGCATATGTTTGACCCCAAACAATAAGGCCATATTGTAAAAAAGGCAGAAACAAAGCATTGTACAAACAGAATAAAACATCTAATGGAAGTAAGTTCCTAATTTTGAAAAACATTCCACATGTTCTGGCTAATTTTTTAGAGAGTTCACTGAGATGGTATTTCCAGGATAAATGCTCATCCAGGAGTAGACCTAAGAACTTAACAAACTTTACCCTTTTGATATGTTTCTTCCCTATTTTGATATCAGATCCAGAAGGTACATTGACAGATGAAGAATGAAAGATAATATAGTTTGTCTTATCAATGTTTAACGATAGTTTATTAGCATCAAGCCATTTCTTTACTAATCTCAGCTCTTTGTTGACAATTTTGATCAAATTAAATAAATCTTTGGATTCATAGTAGATGTTTGTATCATCAGCAAAAAGGTAAAAAGTGAGTTTCTTAGAAGCATTTGGTAGATCATTGATATAGATCAGGAAAAGTAATGGACCCAGTACAGAACCTTGTGGTACACCACAAGTAATTGAAAGTAAATTAGAGTTGCTTCCATTGACAGAAATATATTGCTTTCTATCAGACAGATATGATCTGAACCACTCAAGGGCACATCCACGAATACCATAATGTTCCAATTTTGAAAGCAAAATTCTATGATTAACTGCATCAAAAGCCTTTTGTAAATCAATGAAAATACCACAACCAAGTCTTTTGTTGTCCAGTGTGCTTCTTACAGCTTCTGTTAAACTCACAAGAGCATGATCAATTGAGTGGTTTTCTTGAAATCCAAATTGTAATGAATAAAGAACTTTATGTATTTCAAGGAATCTATGCAGTCGTTTGTACATTACTTTCTCAAATATCTTGCTGAATATGGGTAAAAGGGAAATTGGCCTATAGTTTGATGGAAGCTCAGGATTTCCTTTTTTAAAAATAGAAATAACCTTGGCAATTTTAAGTTTATCAGGGAAAATTCCAGACTGGAAAGACTGATTCACAAGGAGAGCCAGAAGTGGTGAAACAGAACATCCAATAATCTTAAGTAACTTTATTGGAATACTATTAGGACCTACAGATTTGGAAGGATTTAAAATATTGATTAGATCATTAACTTCTATCGAAGTAACTGGGGTGAGGAAAAGTGAACTACAAATTCTGTCAGATAAATAATCAAGAGGTGACTTTGGTGTTAATGGGATTGTCTTCGTTATACCATCAGCAACATTAACATAAAAATCATTAAAAATGTTTGACATTTTAGATGGGTCTGATGTTACATTTCCATCTATGCCTTTGATTTTGTTGATTGAAGAAGAAGTGGAAGACTTATGAGAGATCATTGTCTTGATACCTGACCACAGTTTTTTCATATTTTGACAATTGGTGGAAAAATAATTATGAAAGTACCTTTCTTTGCTTTCTTTTAATTCATTGGACACACGGTTTCTAAACTTCTTATACAAATTAAGGTTATCAGGAGTCTGCTGCTTTTTCATTTTCTGTAAAATTTTGTCTCGAATTCTCATCATCTTTTGGATTCTATGATTTATCCATGGTTTGTCTTTGAGTTTCATTTCCTTCCTACTGCGCCTTACGATTGGAGCATGTTGCTTTGTCAAAGTGTCAAGATCTTTCAAAAATCTATCAAATTTATTGTTCACATCCAAATCACTGTTGTCTAAATAAGTAAAATCAATCTGGTTGAAGTCATCAAGAAAATTATCTTCCTTAAACCTAGAGTAGTCATATTTATATGATTCAGATTTATTATGACAAACTTGAGTATTTTTCAAAATCAAAAACTGGGGAAAATGATCACTAATTTGCATCACAATATTGCCACTTGTTATATTAGCATTAGTAGCATTAGTATATATATTATCAATAACTGACGCTCTGTGTTCAGAGACTCCTGTGGGATGATGAATGCAAGGAAGGGGGCTATGGGAGAAGAAGTTGTTCACAAAGTCACTTGTTGGTGTATGGGAAGCATAATCTAGAAGGTTGACATTGAAATCACCCATTATAAATACTAGTTTGTTTGAGGATATTTTGGAGAGAAGATTCTGAAAATGAGACGTAAGGTTATCAACAGCTGAACTGGGATGCCTATAAACACAACAAATTAGGAAATTTTTGTCATTTTTATTTTTAATTTCAACCCATATGGTTTCAAAATCATTTGTGCAAGAATCTAAATCAGTCCTTGAGTTGGAAGTAAGAGAATCTTTAATGTACAAACCAACACCACCATTCTGAGTGAGTGACTCAGTCTTATAAAAGGTATAGCCAGGAATATCAACATTTGATGATAAGGGGTTATCCACAGAGTGCCATATTTCAGACACTCCAATTAGACTGGGATTCAGATTGGTGTGAGCAGCTAAAGAAACTAATTCATCATGATGGAGGGAAAGGCTTCTAATGTTAGTGTGAAGAATAGAGAAGTCAGTACAGGATAATTGTAAAGAAGAGAGTTCAGGTAAGTTGAAGTAGCGAGAATTAATATTTTGAGGCATATGTTCATCAATATCATAATCACTAAGATTGGGCAAGTCCATAAGGTTAGAAGTAATTTCAAATGTGGGTGCAGAGTCAATGAATGAGGGTAGGTCAAACTCACGGAGTCCTAAGAATTCTTCATTTGCTAATGAACCAAATGGAAACATGTCCATGGTACATTTTTTACAAAACCAAGAGACATCATCAGTTTCTTTTTCCAGCTCTTTATACTCAGAAGCAGAGATACCATTGCATTTTATGTGGATATAAAACTTGCAGTTAATACAAAAAAGTGCCTTTTGGTTGCTACGTATAGTTTTGTGGCAAATACCACATGGATGTTTACGGGGATTCATTCCTTAATCTGTCGTTGGAAAATTGTACTGAGTTTAAAATAATTGGCCTGAGCTGAAACTGCGTTTTAACAATCCGCAAATGTAAAGTACTAAAACAAACAACAACAACAAAAAACACAGAGCTAAGCTCAAGTTTTCAAACACAATATTCATTAGGCAAAATTTCAGTTAATGATTGTTGCATCATTGTTCATTAAAAGAGACTTCACTATCACTATTTCTCCCCTGCTGATCTTCTTTGTGGCCATTAGACCCCTCATTTGATTTCCAGTTCCCTGGTGGCTTTTCTTTGATGACAAGCCTGTCAAGGATAAAATAAGCAATTTTACCTGCTTTTCTGGCAGCTAGTAGATCTGGAACTTTCTCTTTTCTTTTTTGGATAGTGCGGCTGGACAAATCTGGTAGAAATTTGACACCTTTGGGTTTTAATTCCCTCGCTTTCATCAGAATAATTTCCTTGTCCTTCCAGCTTGCTATTTTGGCAACAATAGGTCGTGGTTCGTTATTATGAGATGACCCACTTTGCCTGTGATTGACTCTGTGGCACCTTTCAATATCAATATTCTTTTCGAGCTTGAGGGTTTCCTTCAGAGCCTTTTTTACAACATGCTCAGTATCATCCCAGGTTCTTTCCTGTTGCTTGTCTTCTGGTAAACCAATGATACGCACATTACATCTTCTGCTCTGGTTTTCCAGATACTCAAGCTGATCTTCAGTGGAGTCAGCAAACTCATTCATGGAGTTCAAGTTGTCACCATGTGCACAGACAATCTGATCAATTTTCGCCATTGACTTTTCAGCTTCATCCAGTTTGGCTTGGGAAAACTGTAAGCTCGCTTTGAGGTCATTAATGTCATTCCGAATGGATTTCATTTCATCCTTAACATCCTGAATAAGAAGCACAAAACTTGCTTCGAAGGCTTCGGCTTGACTCTGCAACAAAGTCTTCACAACATCCATCGTAACAGGTTTATCACCCATGATTGATCAAAACTATGGCCTAAATGGCCTTCCAACTGCATGCAGCAAAAACCAAAGAAAATCAATTTATGCGTAGTTACCAACTCTGAAACATTTTTTATTAAAAAAATATATAAGCTTGACAAAGCACGGCAGTTCTTCGTTGTACTGCTATTTCATATAGGCCCACAACTCAAATCGAGTGTGCTGTGAAACGCCACGTGTGAGGATTTTTGCACAGCCCCGTCTGCTGATTCCGCCATTGCTCAACCTGATATGCAAAGCTCCCAGCTACAAAATCCATGTTCATATCTGTTATATCTTTAGTTGGTATGTATCTCAATATCCCATTTACTTTTGCTGCATGTTGCTTCAATATCTTACGGTCAACATTTCTAAGACTATCTCAAGACCATTGCCTTTTTGTCTCTCCTCAAGTACTAATTTCACGAGATCTATATCCTCCTCGGAAACTCCTTCCCTTCTCTACGTATTACAAAGATGTTGCACAGATAATTCATTGCCAGCACCGTTATCAGTTTCAGCTGCTGCTTCATGCTCTTCAGTTTCATCTGTTGTTTCAAGCTCTATTCTTCAGGCGGTATCCTCACTACCACTTGATTCTCTGACATCAGCTTCCATATGATCACTTTCCGTATTTCTCTGTATCTCTTCTAGCTCTATTTCGGATAATCATCCATTTGTTCTTATTGCTCTTGCTTGATCAGCCAGTCGCTGTTCACTTATCTCGAAAACACCAAGCTCTTTCCATATGCTAAGCATCCTTTTCCTATAGCCTCTCTTGGTTGGCTCACTCCTATAGAAACATCTCATCACAATCTTGCGACCGAGGTCTGGCTGCTGTCCCCCAGAACCACTACCGAACGTGACACCTTCACCATTACTGGATCCGGTCCCGTTTACGGTGTTTTCTCTATTATTTGATTTTTCTATTTTTGCAGCGCTAGCTGCATTATATGTCGAAACAATTAGCAACGTGCGATGTCGCTGTCTCTTTCTGTCGGTCAAATCAATTCAGTGCCAGTCTCGTCTCCAGAGCGAGTTCGTTGCTCTGCCTCTAATCTGGGATCTGCGCGGAAATTCCGCGCGGAGTGAACCCCGCACGGTTTTGCGTGTAGTAAATGGCTTCGGGGTGTCAAAATTCGATGTAAAACCACATACTTTACCTACATTGATCATCATTTGCAATTTATTTCCGACATTCGAAGAATAACGAGCCATTTCATGTTGGAAGCTGCGATGAGAAAGCTCCTCTGTTTGCAACTTAGGCCCATTTTCGCCCCCAAACAAACCGTGCTTTTTTCACATTACCACTCTTCCTAACCCCAGATTATTGTTCAGATACCTTCAAAAAAGCTTAAATAAGGTCCTTAAAGTGTTTGTTTTGAGCTTCTCGATTTATCCACAGCAGAATTATTTCTAGAGCAACGGCCATTCCATCGATTCGATTAACTATAATGTCCACAGAACAACATTCAGATTCAGCTCCAGAACAAGATTCAGATTCAGGACAAGATTCAGATTCAGGACAAGATTCAGATTCAGGACAAGATTCGGATTCGCAACTATCCAACTTATCATCTAATACCGACGTAACAAAGACACTTATTGGAAAAATAATCAAATTTGACCATAGATTTGACTTCTGAATCTGAATCTTGTTCTGGAGATGAATCTGAATGTTGTTCTGTGGACATTATAGTGGCAAAGGTATCTTGTAATATCAGCAGAATGAGAAAGGCCTATTTCTCTTATTCCATTTTATATGATGGTGCAGTTTGTTCGCATTTCCCAAAACGCTGCACTCACTAACTAACGTTATTGCTAGTCTATTTTCTAATTCTTTATACACCGAGACCCCTCAGCAACAAAATAACTTTAGCTAAAAAAATATATAAATCTGATTACAATAATTTTTAAAACAAAAAAATAAAACTACTGCTGATCTTCCAGGGGGCCGTGTTTGCATTGGTTTTCAGCTCATCAAATGACTTTTTAACTGTTTTTTTATTTTGATACAAGGTAGGGAGCTCCCTAATATTCATAGGAATCTCGTTCCAAGCCTTCAGAGCTGTGTAAGAAAATCTCTTTTTAGAATATTCCAGATTATACTTTGGGATTTGAAGGTTCTCACAAAATCTAGTATTATAGTTAGACTAATGAGATCTCCGTTGAAAATTATTCCCAAGGTCTTCTGGACATAGCCTGTTCATGATCTTATATGTCATGACTGATCGATAAAACGTAATGAGTTGTTTAACTTGTAAAAAATTCTTCGACCAGTCATCCTTTATCCTGGCAGTGTCAATTATCGAAATGGCCCTGTCTTGAAAACGCTGTAATGATTTCATTTTGGAGTTGGATAAATTACCCCATATGACATCAGCGTATCTTATATGACTCTCTACGAGCGCACGATAGACATTGCTTAGTTGAGATTGCGAAACAATGTTTTTTAGGGTTTTTAAAGAAGCAAGGTCCCACGTACTCTTTCGAGGACAGTGAATTGATTCTTTACACTCTTTCGAGAACAGTGAATTTAAGGTTACACTACCACCGGTGTGTTTATCGAGAATACCATCTCTAGGGCGGTTGCCGACCAAAGCTAAAAGAGTCCCCCCTACCCATGAGACAGACCAGCCCCCGCCGGACGCCAACCCGGAATTTCAAGGCCTCGGGGAGAGCTAACAGGTACTACACCTTGCTCAAGGGTGACCTGGAGGTAGTTGTGGCAAAAGATAACCTCATTATCCCACATCGAAACTCCACATCCGGATGCAGTTTTATGTCATACCCAGGACAGGACATTATCATTATTATTATTATTATTATTATTATTATTATTATTATTATTATTATTATTATTATTATTATTATTATTATTATTATTATTATTATTATTATTATTATTATTATTATTATTATTATTATTATTATAATCTACAAAATGAAATAATAATAATAATAATAATAATAATAATCTACAAAATGAAAACGGCGAGTGCCCCATGTCCTCTGGATCAGATTTCAATTATAACATTAAAGCGCTGTCCATATTTAAGAACCTATCTCTTAGAAATCATTAAAACGGCCTGGTCAAACAAAGTAACTCCTGAGGAATGGAAAAAGGCAATTACAATTTTAATACACAAAAAGGGTTCTGCTGACGATCCTCAAAATTTTAGGCCCATAACGTTGCAATGTGTTTTCTTAAAGGTGTACACTTCCTTCATCCGCAACAGAACGTTTCAGTTTCTCAAGGACAATGGCTTTATAGAATGCCGTGTTCAAAAAGGGTTCACGCCAAAAGTCTCTGGAACTATAGAGCAAACTTCCCAGCTGGCGTACCTTCTAAGACATGCAAAGAAAAATCAAAAGTCAATCGTAGTTACTTTGCTCGATCTGAAAAACGCATTCGGCGAGGTAGATCACCGTCTAATTACCAAAACGCTTGGTTACCATCATGTACCACAGCACGTCATAGAAGTTATTAATGGTTTATATAATGGTTTTACGACATCTATTGCTACTGGGCATTTTATTACTCCAGAGATTAAGTTTGAAAAAGGTGTTACTCCAAGGAGATTGCCTAAGCCCTCTTCTTTTCAACATGGTATTTAATACGTTCATCCAAACCTTAACCAAGAGTGATGAATTCAAGCAGATGAACTATGTCTATCACAAGATTCTTAAGCCAATTAACTGGTTCCAGTTCGCTGACGATGCGGTAGCCGTTACGTCAAACGAATACGAAAACCAAATCCTTTTGAATGTATTTACGAGGTGGTGCAGATGGTCCAATATGATTATCAGAACAGACAAATGTTCCTCTTTCGGAATTTGCAAACGGGGATCTAAGTCAGTTCAGTTCAAATCAAAGCTGTTCATCAATGGGGAGGTCATAAAATCTGTTGAATTAGGTGATAGTTTCCAATATCTTGGACGTTGGTTCAACTTTGAAATGGACAAACAAAAGCACAAAGAACTATTATTAGAAATGTCTTCTGAGATTATGAACAAAATAGACAGTTTGCCATTACATTCTAAGAACAAAATCTTACTGTATTCGCGCTACTTCATGAGTAAAATATCGTGGCATCTGACGATTGCTGATATAGAACAGACGTGGGTCGTAAATCAATTAGATAGTCTCGCCCATACTTATCTCCGACGATGGCTGGAAATTCCCGCCTCCGGGACATTATCTATAATTATGCTTTCAAAAAGCCAATTTGGCTTGGATATACATGACATCAGTACAAAATTCAAGCAGTGTCAAGTTGTAGTGAGACAATGCCTTAAAAACTCAGAAAACCAAGACATAAACCAATTGTATCATCTCTCCAATGACAAAAGTAAGCAATACGATTCATTCAATTCAACAAGAAATGTCCTTAAATCAATAAGGCAGAATATGTCGGAGAAAGTCAAGAAAGATCTTACCACCCAGGGACTGGTAGCACGCCACGCATGGGATTTGACTTTGACAAGCACAAAATCCATTTGGTGTACGGTACAGAAATACATGCCAAAGAATATATTTAATTTTACCATAAGGTATTTGAATAACACGCTTTCAAATATGAGCAACATGCACATTTGGGGTTACTCTGGAAATAAACTGTGCGTTCTTTGTCATCAAGTCCAAACACTCGGTCATGTTGTTGCTGGTTGTAATGTCTCTCTTGCTGATGGTCGTTATACTTGGAGGCATGACTCAGTACTTCAAGTGATAGCAAACTCGCTGACAAGATTCTGCAGTAATTTGTTTGTGGACTTACCGAGTTTTGCTTCTCCGTGTGTCATAACTGGTGAGCAAGAGAGGCCCGATATTGTCATAGTCCAACAGAAAGCCGTTATGCTATTAGAGCTTACAATAGGTTTTGAAACTAATATGGAGCTTAATAGCACAAGGAAACGTGAAAAATACAAGGCTCTAGTTGACAGATTAAAGAAATCATATGACGATGTTGTGTATGCCAACATTTCAATGGGTGCCTGCGGTTTTATTGAGAAAGACAGCAAGAAGTTTCTCGACATTATGACAAAACTAAAGATTCCAAAGACAGAAATTCAATATCTAACTAAAAGCATTATTAACGTTTGTATTCGTACTTCCTATTTCATTTTTTGTAGCAGAAATAAAGAATGGACCAAACCCGAACTTTTATCCTTTTGAACAATAATTTTTAGAACTTTTATCACTTTTTATTAGCCTGTGTGAGTATGTAGTTAATGCCCTGTAATGGAGAGTTTACTACATAGCTTAGTTATACTTATTATTCTACTTTGTATGTATTTTAGGATATATGAATGAAAGTTTCCATTATTATTATTATTATTATTATTATTATTATTATTATTATTATTATTATTATTATTATTATTATTATTATTATTATTATTATTATTATTATTATTATTATTATTATTATTATTTGGATCATCATTATTTGGATGCAAGGCAAGATGGCAGACGTGCCCTAGTTGGCTCCGTCTCTCTTTGTTCGCATTTGGGTAATAATCCGTCGTAACTGCCGCCGAAAATGCTGTTTGGTTTACCTTCAGTGGTCCTGTAAATGCGACTGATAGAGAGATTAAAGTTATATGCCAAGGATGCAATTAATGAGGGGAAAATCGTCAGAGTTGGAGCACCACAAGCTGGATTGACTAGGCCGCTCGGTGAATTTGCTTCGAGGCTGGAGGATGCTGAGTGGAATGAATTTGAGATTCAAGAGAGGGCATTCCGTAATTCACTGACCAATAAGGGAATTTTCAAGAACAGATTCATTTGCAAAGGAGACATAACAAAATGGACAAAAGTAATCAAATTGGTAAATAGTATTTTTGTGAAAGGAGGCGAGTTTCAACAGAAGAAGGCGAATGGTGAGTCCTGGAACGAAAATTTGTGCAAATTTTGTTTACGAATATTGAAGTGCATGCCACACAATCCATCCACTGATCTATTGAGTGACGATATTCCAGTCCTATTGCGTTTAGAGAAACAAATCGCATACATAAATGAAGCAGTACAGCCATTCTTTACGGAAAAGCGAGGACATGTCTCGAGGGAACCTGTGTCAAGGAATAAACTAACTAACTTGTGGCTACATAATAGGAAAAAAGCAATTGAAATAATAAAGAATGATAACAAATGGCCACAGAAGTCACCTTTTGAAATTAGACAACAGGAAACAGAGGAGTTTTATGAGAAAGAAAAGTTATTCATTTTAGAAAGAGAAAAGAGCAATGGGGGCATACTACATGCAAACTCAAATTCAGATCATAATTTGAGTGTTGACTTGTTTACAGAAGCAGAAATCGAAAGTGTAATTAAGAAACTCCCAAATGGGAAGTCTCCAGGCCTAGACGGAGTGCAGTATGAAGATGTGAAAAAGAATTTCAATATAGTAAAGAGAAATCTCGTTGATACATTTAATGTGACCTTATTAAACAGAAGAATACCAAGGGATTGGAAGCACGATCTAGTTAAGCGAATCCCAAAAAAGAACTTCCAACAAGAGGACCTAACAACTCTTAGGGACATTTCGTTATCATCAGTAGTCTACAAGATCTTTTCACGCTGCATTATCCAAAGAATTTTACCAACTATTGCACCAAAAATTAGCTTCTGGCAACGGGCTTTTATGCCTGGCCGCAACAGACAGGATTTGATATTTTGCTTAAAAACAGCTTTGGACGACTTTAGGCACCTTAGTACCAAGATCCACATTCTGTTTATTGATTTTGCAGATGCTTATGGGAGTGTAAAACATGAAGAGATAAGGAGAACACTGAGAGAATATAAAATATCTGATGATTACTGTGCAATTATCGAAGACATCTATGAAAACCCATCATTTCAAGTAATGTGTGGAGATACGTTGTCCCAAACAATTACAATCACAAGGGGGACTAAAACAGGTGACCCACTGAGCGTTATAATATTCCTGATGATCATTAATAAAGTATTGCAGCCTGCCTATAACCATGCTTTGGTAACATTAAACATTGAGAATGAAAGGAAAATAAGACCCCTTCCGATTCAAGCGTACGCCGATGACATAGCAATGATAGCCTACGATTATGAAATGCTGAATGAAATGATTCAGGTCTCTGAACCATCGTTCAACAGAGCCGGATTAAGAGTAAAAGCATCAAAATGCGCGTTATTCTATGAGAGAAGATCAGGAAACAATTGGTACAAAGGAAAAAGTGACAAGAAGCCTACCTTGAAAGTTCAAGGAGAAAAGATTAAAATATGCAAGAGAGATGAGGGGTACAAGTACCTAGGAAAATCTTTGACTGTAGCCGGAGAAGATGAGAAACAAATAAGAGAATTCATTGAAGATTTCAAAAATATCATTGACAAAATAGAATCTTGTTCGCTCCCAATCCCGTTGAAAATGAGTGCCTTTAACAATATGGCCTTAGCAAAGGTGCTACATCATTTTGACAATAGTAAACTAGAAGAAAAACAACTCGAAGAGATGGATTCCAAAATTAGCTGCACTGTCAAGAGAATGTTTAATCTATACCCAAAGACAACGGACAAGGTATTCTTCATAAACAGATTGCAAGGAGGATTAGGTATTAAGAAACCATCCAACGTATACAGAGCAGCACGCATTGCTCACTTAATGAAAATGTTAAATCATGATGACTCTAACATTCGACACATTGCAAGGGAATCTCTGAAGCTAGACATGAGGTCTAGGGGAGTGAAAACGATAAATGAAGAGGAGGGCTTCTTAGGGTATGAGCTGGACAACAACAGCAGGTTAATGAAAAGAAAAACATATGGGGGTAATTCAGACTGGCCAGATTTGCTTCACCATGTAAATAAAATCAAAGGGAGAGTAGTATACAAAGAGGATAAGGCTACGATTATCATTGATGGAAGAGAGATAAATCAGAGAAACCTCAAACGAGAAATTGAGAAAGAATTTGAAAAGATTGATCTATTAGGGTGTTTAGAACTACGAATGCAAGGAAATTTTATCAAAATGGAGAACATAGAGCAGAAAATATCACACCAAATCTACTATGGATGGAAGCCGTCAGATGGTCTTCTTACATTTGTCGTACGTGCACGAATGAATCAACTTCCCTGCAATCAATTAATCAACATGTGGAACAAAGAACATGAAAAGAGATCCACATTATGCAATCATAACATTGAGTCGGTTGCTCACTTAATGAGTTCGTGCAGAAAATTTGAAGATTTGTACTCTCGGCGACACGATCGTATTGTTAACACAGTAAGTGAGAAAATCCAAAAATCGAACCCAGCATCACATTTATTTGTAAATAAAATGGCAGAGACAGTTTTTCCAGCACTTCGAAATGAAATAAAAGAGATAAGCAGCAGAAAGCCAGACATAATTGAACTGAAAGAGAATGAAAAAGAGTGTGAGATCATTGAAATTACAGTTTGTTTTGATATGTATATGGAACAATCGTATTCAGGTAAAGCAGAGAAGTATAAAGAGTTGATCAGAGTGCTTGAAAAAAACGGGCTCAAGGCAAAAATCAATGTGCTTTGTTTTGGATCACTTGGCTCAGTGCACAAGGAAGTAAGAACATGTTTAAAAAAATTAGGGCTGTCATATGAAGAAGCAAAATCAACGATGAAATGGTGCGGAGTCTCAAATATGATTGGTGGAAACATCATTTGGCGGGAAAGATGCAAGTTAGTACACGAAGAAAGGAACAGTGAACATTGAAGATTTACCAGACAAACATTTGACGAGAGACTTTAATTTCGTAGCTCTCGTTAGTCAAAGCATATTATAATATTATTGTTATTATCATTATCATTATTATTATTATTATTATTATTATTATTATTATTATTATTATTATTATTATTATTATTATTATTATTATTATTATTATTATTATTATTATAATTATCATTATTATTATTATTATTATTATTATTTTTTTTTATTCTCATTATCATTATTATTATTATTATTATTATTATTATTATTATTATTATTATTATTATTATTATTATTATTATTTTTATTATTATTATTATTATTATTATTATTATTATTATTATTATTATTATTATTATCATCATCAATAAGACTGTTTTATAAAAGCTAACGTCAAACTCTGAGGAAGATTTTTAATCGAAACGTTAGCTTTTATAAAACAGTCTTATTTTTCATATTTTCTTTTCTGTTTTTCCTGAAGGTGGTTTTAGTTTTCATATTATTATCATCATTATTATTATTATTATTATTATTATTATTATTATTATTATTATTATTATTATTATTATTATTATTATTATTATTATTATTATCATTATTATTGCCATGTAAAGTTTTTATAATGATGAAGATTTTAATCGAAACGTTTTTATGCTACTCGACAGTGTTTGTTTTATATTTCTACTTTCTGTTTGGTTTGAATGATGGTCTAGTTTTATTATTATTATCATTATTATTATTATTGTTATTATTATTATTATTATCATTATTATTATTATCATTATCATTATTATTATTAATAGATTTTGAACATTTGCACCCAATGGCCTAAATGAGAGAGCGGCTGATATTGAATTGGATATGTTTGCCTGTGGAACCGCCTAAGTCCGGTCATTACATTTAACAAGTTTATGGCTTTCTCTTGGGGGATGCTTCCTTCTGTATTTCGTGTCGAGGTGCACGTGGTGTCATGCCATCTAGGGATTTAGCAAATTAACCCTATTCGGCCCGGGGGGGCCATTATGGCCCCCCCTATGAAACGTTCTTAGATAGCATCTCTGCCATGAAAAATGTAACTTTGAAGCTTCTTGACTTTTAATGAAATTTAATAGGCTACATAATTATCCATACTTCATTCTTAATTGTTGTGTCACGTGACCTCCAGATGCCTTTTGTTGGGGACTAGTCACAAAGAAAATCGTAAATCCTCTGTTATTTTCTTTCCAGTAGCATTAAATGTAAAGATATATATACCATTGGCTTTGTCTTGAAGAGAGCTTTCATTTCATATATAGTTTATTACTATTTGCTTACATCAGCAAATTTTGATTTCAATGACGTCATACAACTTTGTGACGTCATATATTGAATGAATTAGTGAATCATTCATGAAAATTTGATCGAAATGGCGTGATAATGAACTGAGGTGTCTAATTTCGTTGATTAAAGGTCAAAATATATAATAAATAACTGTAACAATAGTTTTCATTGTTTGAAGTGTCCGTTAATTGGACTTAATCTGCAATAATTAACAAAGACAATTTTCAAAATTCAAATAATCAATAAAAGTATCTTTGGAGACTCCTAACCATCACTTTTGCAGCATAGTTAGCTACTCATCTTAAACAAATCAGTAAATATCTGGCATTTAAGAATAGTCACTACTTTTTGCTTGATTTTATTATTGTTTTGGTTGCCTAGCAACGAATCACGTGACAAATTACTAATTACTGCTAGTTTTGGATTCTTTCCAGGTCCCTAATTGAATGTGCGAAGTTTCACCTACGAACAGTTTCTCGTTTCTGAAATAAAGAGATGGGGCCAAAATAGCCCCCCGCCGGACCAAAATACCAAAAATTTTACCCGGGCTGAATAGGGTTAAGCAAATCCCAGGAGGGTCGTTGGGAGGCATGCTTCTTGCTTGGCTTGAGACTTAAAATACAAGGAGCTTCCATTCTGATGTCGCAAACATACAGATAATTGGATTGGCTACAAAATATCTTTTTTTAAATTTCAAGTTTTCGCTTGCATGAAATACTATAGTGATCTAGGTGTTTACTTTAGTGGTCTGGGTGTTTTGTTTGGCATGTTTTTAAAGGGGGCTCGGGGGAATTTTATCATCATTTTATGCAAATGTCATTTTGTAGATTTAAGCGTATAAATACTTGGCTGTTCTGTGGATTGTAAACACTGATGAAGATTTAATATCGAAACGTTTGATTTTAAACAGTCTTTCTTTTTTATTATTATTATTATTATTATTATTATTATTATTATTATTATTATTATTATTATTATTATTATTATTATTGTACTCATTCACAGTGTTGTTGTAATTTACTGGTTTGCGTCCTACCAGCAGGCTACTTCCCGTAGCTTTAGCAGGTAGGCTTGTACTGTTCAACTAATCTTTTCTTGATGTTATCTCCTGTTCTTCTACTTTGTGTCCAAAACTTTCCTCAGTATTCTTGCTGATCCCAGAAGGCAGGTTCTTTGCACTACTTCCAAGTGAACATCGCACTTCAGCTGCTCTAGGTAACTTTTGAATCTTTTGGTCACTGAGCCTAACGCTCCGATGATAATTGGAATGATAAAAACTTTGTTGACTTCACCTTTATATACTTTGAATATCTCGTACTTCAGATCACCGTAAGCATCTTTCTTTTCCATTTCTTTTTTCTCAATTCTGGTATCGAAGGGACATGCCACGTCTATTATATAACATGTTTTTGACTTTTTCTCAATGACAACTATATCTGGCCTGTTATGTTCGATTTTAGACTCAGTCTGCATGGAGAAATCCCATAGAAGTTTAACTGCTTCATTTTCTAGTACAGCAATTGTGTTATCTACAAAGTGTTCATAGTTCTTTGATCCGCAAGAAAATCCAAACTTGTGACACAGATGCCAATGTATCACGGCAGCCACCTTATCATGACGCCATTTCTTGTACTCATTTTGTGCCAGCTTTTTACACTCCGAGAGAATGTGGCTTATAGTTTCATCCCTCTCCCCGCACAGCCGACACATTGCAGATCCTTGTCTTTTATCTATCATAACCGATACCCAGTTTGTTCTGAGTGCTTGATCTTGGGCTGCCATGAGCATTCCTTCTGTTTCCTTTTTTAGGTATCCATTGGCCAGCCACTCCCAACTTTCTTTTTCATCTTTAACGTCTTTTGTCTCTTTGAAGTAAGCAGAATGCAACGGTTTTTCCCTAAACCTTTCTTTTCTATTCTCAATGATCATTCTTTTCTTTTCCTTAGGGCTTTGTCTCTCTTTGATGATATTTTCCTTGCAAACTTCTTTCAGTAGTTGATCTTGTTTCGTGTTTATATAATATCCAAGACTATTTTCTTCAATAGTGATACAATCCTCTATACTAATTAGGCCCCGACCCCCTTCTTTCCTCTTCCAATACAATCTATCGACATCTGCTTGCGGATGCATGCACCGATACACAGTCAGCAGCTTTCGTGTTTTCCTGTCCATTTCTCGTAAGTCTTCCTTTGTCCAGCTGACAATTCCTGCACTATATCGCACTGTTGCAACTGCCCATGAATTTATTGACTCGATTGTATTCTTTCCATTAAGACTTGCCTTTAAGACCTTTCTCACCCTTCTGAAGTATTCTTTTTTTGTCGTTTGCTTCATTTCCTTATTCTTGGTATCATCACTTTGAAGAATGCCGAGATATTTATATTCCTCACTCTGCTCCAAAGATCTAATCTCTGCTCCATTTGGTAAAGCTATGCCTGAACTTTCCACAATTTGGCCTCTTATCAATTTAACCATTGCGCACTTTTGGATGCCAAATTCCATTCCGATGTCTTCACTAAAGATTCTCACCGTCTGTACAAGTGTGTCAAGCTCCTTTTCATTTTTTGCGTATAGCTTCAGATCATCCATAAAAAGAAGGTGGTTTATCTTGCCACGGTCTTTTCCAAGCTTATATCCATCACCCATTCCATTCAACAATGCAGATAGCGGTATCAAACATAGAACAAACAAGATTGGAGATAAACTGTCTCCCTGAAAAATCCCTCTCCTGATATTCACCATCCCTAATCCATCTGTGCCTGATGTCAACTCTACCTTCCAGGATTTCATAGAATTTGCTAACAGTTGTTTGACATTTTCAGATATCTTAAACATTTGCAAACATCGTATGATCCAGGAATGGGGCACCATATCATATGCCTTCTTGTAGTCAATCCACGCAAGGCATAGATTTGTCATTCTTCTTTTGCAGTTCTTGATGACCATTTTATCGATCAAAAGCTGGTCTTTAGTACCCCTACTATTTCGTCTGCAACCTTTCTGTTCTTCTGGTAGCAACTTGTTCGTTTCAAGATGGTCATATATTTCTTCAGCAAATATCCCAGTCATCAACTTCCACATCATGGCAAGGCAGGTAATGGGTCGGAAGTTTGAGACAAGACTCCCTTTTGACACATCTTTGATGATAAGAGTCGTTCTACCCGCCACCATCCACCTCGGTACTTCTCCTGTATCTACGCATTCTTGAAGATGTTTAGACATTCTTTCATGTACACTATCAAATATTTTTAACCAGTACCCATGCACTTTGTCCGGGCCACACGCCTTCCATTTTGGTAGTTTAGATAGCTGTTTTTTAATCTTTTCCTGGTCGATTTGGAAACTCTGTTGTTGTGGAATGTTACAATAATTTCCTTCTAGATCTTTGAGCCATTCTGCATCTTCGTTGTGCTTCTTCTCTACACCCCAAATGTTACTCCAGAATGTTTTACTCTCCTCTGCATCTGGTTTGATCTCGTAATTCCTTTCCTTTCCATCGATTTTTTCAAATAATCTCTTTCTGTTTGTTTGGAAGAGATTATTATTATTATTATTATTATTATTATTATTATTATTATTATTATTATTATTATTATTATTATTATTATTATTATTATTATTATTATTATTATTATTATTATTATTATTATTATTATTATTATTATTATTATTATTATTATTATTATCAAACCATCACCAAAATAAAACAGAAAGAAAATTAAGAAAAACACAACTGTTCTATGTCAGACGTTTCGATGTAAAATCTTCTTCAGTGTATTTACAAATCCAGACAGCCAAGCATTTATACTCTAAACCTAAAATTTGCATCAAAATCTATCTCTAAAACCCAGACAAATAAAGAAAAAATAAAAGAAAAATTATCATTTCAAAATCCTATTGAAATAAAAAGAAATTTTTACCTAAGAACAAAGCGGTTTCGAAACAAGGAATGATTTTCGTACACAAAATTCCCCCAAGTGGCCTTCTAAAGTTTCCTACTCCCTGTTTTCTTTTTTTCGATTTTGACTGACTAGCAAGGGAGTGAAAGCTCTGCATGAGAAGAACTTATACAACCCGAGACAGAAGGCAAGGGATGTAAGCCAACACCCCTGCCATTACGCTGCCCATGATTTTCAATGCAATGGTAAGAGAACTAAGCAGTGCCACAAGCAAATATATCCAGCTCAACATCGGTTGCCCTCTCATTTAGGCCATTTGGTGTAAACAAACCCAATTTGTATTGCCAAAAACGCTCCTTCCTGCGAAGGGAATACACATCCTGTGCTCCGTCAATGAGGCGAATAATGACCGTAAATTCACCATGGTGGCCTTCCTCGAAAAAATGAGAGAAAAAGCTTGCCTGAGGGACCGCCTTTCTCGTATCAAGAGTACCAGCATTACGCTTCTGTTTGTAAGTCCGAAAGTATGATTTGTACACGTTAAATCTTTGATTAAATTTTGTTTTAGTGCTGCCAACATACTTTTTGTTGCAACATGTACATTGCAACATATAAACTACGTTTGTAGAATTGCAATCGTAAGCCCCTGAAAAATTCTTGAAAGATCTCGAATCATTCGCATTAGAGAAATTGCAGCCCTCTTGAATAATAGGGCAGATTTGACATTTCTTACCACTGCATTTAAAAGTTCCTTTTTGCACCAGCTCCTGATCTTGAGTTTGCAATTTGGCGCGAACCAAAGTGTGTCTTTAAGGTTTTTTGCCCTCCTAAATTAAACGAAAACTTTTCCGGCAAGTTGCTTGCGATGTTCGTCGTCAACGAGAAGAATATTAGCGCATTTTCGCAAAATATTGCTGACCCCCTGAAGTGCCGGATGGTAAGTTAGAACCAACAGTATCCCCGTGTCATCCTTCTGCTTGGAATTTCCATTTAACAGGATTTCCCTATCCAAGTGTCTAACCTTGTCTAACCGACTGTCGATTTCTTCTTCATGATACCCCATCCCAATAAGCCACGATTTTAAATCTCCCATCCGTTCGTCAAAAAATGAATCTTCGGAACAAATACGCCATATGCGAAGGGCCTGTCCGTATGGGATGCCCTTTTTGGTGTGATAAGGATGACAAGAGGAACGGTGCAGGAGCTGATGTGTATCAGTCTGTTTCGTGTAGAGATCTGTCACCAACTTGTTACCTTTTTTAATGACCTTAGTGTCAAGAAAGTTGATGCTCTCCTTAGACCATTCAGCTGTAAATTTTATGGAATGGTGTGCAGTGTTGAGGTATTCTACAAATTCGGAAAGCTTTTCATCACCATGAGTCAAAATTAGGAAAACGTCATCGATGTAGCGCCACCACAGCCACGGCTTGCAGCTGGAACCCCTAAGAAGTTTTTCCTCCAGATCTGCTAAGAACAAAATCGCGTATTATGGGGCACATTTGGTTCCTATTGCTGTGCCCCTCAGCTGATGGTAAAACGTCCCATTAAACTCAAAAAGATATTCTTAAGTACCACATCTGCAAGTTCAACAAGAGATTCCGTAGAAACAGAATGATCGTTCCTAGAGTTTAAACCGTCACGCAAATTATTATTATTATTATTCATCATCCAAACCTGCCCTGTCTATGGTCTGTTTACCGGTAATTGTACGGACTGTTCCATGCGTCGCACTCACTCAACGAATAGGCTCGACACTGAGTACGAAGTAAAATGATATCCTATATTCTGTTCGACTGCTATCAATGATTATGCTTGCTTTGTCAGGGATCGGAAACTTTCTGTCAACCCTGTAACTTTGATTCAGTTAAAAAAATGAAGAGATTTTTTATATCTTTGTTTCCTTTACTTTCGATAATTGCTATTAAAGGTACAGCCTAGAATTTGAAATTGATACATTTGATTAATCATCCAAATAAAAGCCTTTCGACTAGAAGTGACTTTGGGGTGGCTTCATTTCGATTTGCTTGATGTTAAAATCTTTCAGCAAGGGTGAATGGTTTAATTTTCGATATTTTTTAAAGATCTCTTTAATTTTCAGGCTGAGCGTAACAGTGGCGTGCCCAATGAAACTCACCCGCTTTCCATTTGACAGGCAAATATGTGAAATTCCTTTCGAATCATGTAAGTACTTTTGTTTAGTTTAACCATAATCCTACAAGGGGGTGTTTTTCACCCACTGTTGGTTCTTTGCAGACCATTCATTAACGGCAGAGACTATGTCCCCCCCCCTCAGCCTTCCAGAATTTTACTAATAATCTACTTGCTACATTTTGACCATAACATTTTTGAACAATGGCCGTCACAAGACAGGTGACACTGCCATATTTGGGCAAAAGCATTGAAAAAATAATAATGTTTATATATTTTTACAACAAGAAATAGTTTCAAAAATTGTTTAGTGTGCCTTTAAAGCATCAGCAAACAAATTGCTTTCGATTGTTATCAATAAAAATGGAATTTACCGATGTCAGCAGCTTTAAATGATGATGTCAGATGAGCCGCCACCTTGGGTTCACGGCAAGAAAAGTGAAAATTTCCCCTAATATCCAACTGTCGAGATTTCGATGTATTCGACGAGATTCCAAAATGGAAATTTACACTTCGAGTTTCCACTTAATTTGAATACAGTGAAACTTACAGCTCGAATTTCCTATAGTTTCCAACGGTGGAAACTGAGGTTTCAAATTTCTGTCGAGGAGATTTCCACGATGAAAATTTCCCCTTAATTTCCAACTTTGGATATTTCGACGTGTTCGACCAGATTTCGACATGGACATGTACACTGCAAGTTTCCGTAGTTAATGTTGTTCAAGGATAAAGGTTCAAGGATACAATTGATATAACATAATATCCATGCATTTCACTTTTAAGAGGTTCTTATTGCTCCTCAGAAATAGTACTAGATTTTCTTAATCATAGTGACCATCCTTAAATTTTTGGCCATCTTAGTACTATTTTTTATAAACCAGATTGTTATAAAGAAACCTGGCTTCTCAAATCACGAAAGATAAAACCAAGGAACCAAAGACATGCTGACAGCAAAATGAATGAGTTTAGGAATTCAATACACTGTCAGGAATAGCATGTGATTGCCGTTAATTGATTCAGAGATCACAACACAATGCTGTTATCACGTGATCTCAAGTCGACCTAAAACATGCAGGTATTGTACTATTGCCAACCACGCGATGAATAACGGATTTGAGCGCCAAATTCTTTTTTATGCTTTTGAACTGTGGATCAGAAGGCATTGAAGTTATCCTGCAAAATTTGTCATGGTTATCACTCAGAGATTGGCTAGCTTGCAAGCTATAGTTTAACCAACCAGACATTTTGTCAAGGCAGTAAAGTCAGGTTTGTAAAGCTTCTTTTGTTTTGACTACTCTGCATTTTTCTGTCTGATAACAAAGTCAGCTTCTTGCTGTTACGTTGGAACTGCTCCAGTCCTGCATGGGTTAGGCCTATGATGCATGTGTCAGAGTTTTGCGTGATCAATGCAAAAACTTTGCTAAGAGGACGGAGATATGATCCAAAGCAACATTGCCCATTACTTTTACTGAAGATTGAACGTCCTTGATCTCTGATGTTAGGCTGCTAGACCAGCGTAAGTTTGAATAAGTTGGCGCCATCATTCCAACTTTCCTCGAATTTGCGTGCTGCCGATCTGCGTCCAGAATGCACGATTTGTACAAGTGGTCAGTTGCTTTCATTTGATTGATTGGAATTCGGTCTTTCCTTCTCTCCCCTCTTTTATAAATATCAAAGCATCATCCTTTACAGTTTTACAGTGTTGTGTTCATAATTTTGCTCTGAAAATTGATTTCTGTTTTGTCTTCAAAGCTCAAAAGTTGAAGCATCGCGGTGACCAAGGAAAAGGCCAATTCAAGGAAGCAAGGCCAGTGCAAGGAAAGGAAAAGCGAGGACACTTTTGCATTAGAAGTGGAGCGAAGGGAATGCCATTCAAGAAGCTGAAAGAAAAAGCCATTCATGACACGAGTGATTCTGACGAGTAAACGTTCATTTTATTTTGCTGTCAACCATTAATGACTCTGAGAACCTCATAAATAATTATATGCATATCAAATGTGGCTCTCAGCTTTGAAGTGGGACTCTTTAACTTTCAACATGGATATAGTCCATGCTAACATATAGGGGCTCGAAATTTTACATTAAATCGATATTTGGGGCCTGTGAATTACAACATGGACGAAAATTCTATCTATATTTTGGGTCCACAAATCTAAAAAAGGAAGGGAATTTGGTGTGGGTATCCAAAACATTAGACTCAATATTTGGGGTCCCCAAAACTTTAGGATTAATATTTAGGGGTCAGCAAAGAAATGGTGGCATGGACCCCCTCATTCAAAGTTAGGGAGTACCCCCTGGGTGTTGAATTACTTAATCCTTTGGGCTGTCATTAATCCTTGGTAGGGAGAGGGTGGCAGACATTTACAAATTTTTGGTGGAATTTTGGTAACCATTTATGTGATTTTTGCTGAAAAGTTTCCTGACCCCCTCCAACATTGCAGAAAATAGTCTAAGCACCCATTCAAGTACATGTGTGAAATTAACATCTTCACAGCTGCAGCACATGAAGGAAGATGAGAGTTGAGAGGAAAGAAATCGAGATATCATTCAAACATAACGAGAAAAAAGAAAACAGGGAGAAAAGGAGAAAGTTTGACGGAAGAGACATCAAGAAGCAGGAAGCGCCGTGTAAGGCAAAGGAACAACAACAAATGAAGAATCGACGAAACAAGTCGAAGAAAACAAACAGACATAAACTCGCGACCGCGAGCAGCAATTCATTTCATTTCATTTTTCATTTTTAAATATTTATACAGGTTACAAAATTTCAGTAAAAGATAACTGCTTTACAAATTGACCTGTGCAAAAACAGAAAGCCTAAATTAAAGAGAATTATATATAATGTACAAACGAGCATAATAGAACTAAAAATGAAAATATAATGTACCTCTCATATGAATTTTTTAAAGGTAGCCAGGGACGATGCCAATTTAGTTTCCCTATTCAGCTCATTCCATAATTTTGCTCCACGATACGAAAATGCTTTTTGGCCTGTGCTTGTTCTTAGCAGGGGTATCTGCAAGTTTGTTTCGGTAGAGCGAAGAATGCGATCACTGCCCTCTGAGCATTTACTGAAAAGTTCCCCTAAATATTGAGGAGCAAGTGAATTCAATGCCTTATAGGTCAGCGTTGCTGTTTCTTTTCTGATAAGATCTTTGATTGATGGCCAGCCAAGATTTTGGAGCAGAGGGGCAGCAGAAGCATCGTATGGACTATTTGTAGTTATTCTTGCAGCTCTATTCTGGATCTTTTGGAGAGAATTAAGTTTGGTTTCACTACAACAACCCCAAACCGAGCAGCAATAACTGAAATGTGGCTCAACGATTCCTCTATACATTTTCTGCAGATCACCTGATGGAAGAAATTTCTTGGCATGCTTAATAAGACCGAGAGCTCGCAGTGCCTTAGCTTTAACATGTTCAATGTGGCGATCCCATTGGAGTTTGTCATCAATTTGAACTCCCAGATACTTAGTATCGGTTATCATATTGATCTTTTGATCACCTATTTCGAAACTAGGCTTAGCTTCAGTCTGCTTTTCGATTTTCTGAATATTTGGTCTGGAACCAATACTCAAAGACTGTGTTTTTACAACGTTTAGGGACAATTTATTGCCATGTAGCCAGTTCTGTAAATTCACAAGATCCTGGTTTAGATCATCCTGCAATTTAGAAAGGCATCTAGAGGAGTGTGAAATCGTAGTATCATCAGCGTACATGGTGACCTTTCCTTTGTTTAGGCAGAATGGTAGATCATTTATGTAAACAAGGAAGAGTAGTGGGCCAAGACAGGAACCCTGGGGGACACCACAACCTATAGCGTTAATACTAGAAGAGGTGGAATTTACCTTGCAGAACTGCTTTCTCTCATGCAAATAGAAGTAAACCAGTCAAGCTCTAGTCCACTTATTCCGTATTTTTCTAGCTTCTTTAGTAAGATATCATGATTTACTGTATCAAACGCCTTTTTTAGGTCAATGAAATTCAAACCAGTGTACTTGCCCCTATCTATATTCACATACCAGTCATTAGTGCCAGCCATAAGGCTGGTGACGACTGAGTGTAAAGATCGAAAACCAGACTGATGCTTGTATATGAGCCTATTACTATCTAAGTAGTCATACAGATGATTATAAACTACTTTTTCGAAAGCACGAGACAATACAGGCAACACAGAAATCGGTCTGTAGTTAGAACAATCATCTCTCGCTCCGCTCTTGTAAATAGGGGCAACACGCGCTATTTTCCAATCTGTTGGGAATTTTCCAGAGAACAAAGACAAATTAAAGAGATCGCACAATGAACCAGAGATTAGAGGCAGAGCAATCTTTATAAAAAAGCTTGCGATACCATCACAACCAGAGCCGTGCGATGTCTTCATTTTCTTCATAACTTTCGTTACGTCATTCTCTGAAACAGCTTTGAAAGAGTAATTTCTCACAGCGTTACCCAACTCATGCTCATTGGATAAAAGCGGGTTGGGTTTTTCTGGAATTTTGTCACTCAGTTTATTTCCAATGGTACAGAAAAAATTATTCATTGATGAGGCAATCGTTTTATTGTCTTTAATCGACACACCTTCAACATTAAGGGATGGGATGGAAGTGGTCTTGCTGCTTTTGTTTATGACTTGGTTAATAGTCTTCCAGGATCCTTTAAGGTCTCCATGACATTCAGAAATTTTCTCAGAGAAATTCAATGATCTGACGTGAAATCAAACGACCTACGTCACACAACAAAAGCAACAACAACAGCAACAGCAACAGCAACAGCAACGACACTACAAACACTCATTAAAGCAACGAAATCAATCTAACGTGAAATCAAACGACATACTTCAAACAACATAAGCAACAACAACAACAACAACAATAGCAACAGCAACAGCAACACTACAGAAAACAACGAAATCAATCTGATGTGAAATCAAACGACATACGTCAAACTCAAACATCAACAGAAGCAACAACACCAACAACATGACACTAGGCAAACATCTGACTACGAATGAAACACAACGAAATCAAATCACACCAACAGCAACAACAACAACATGACTGTGAAGATACGCAACCGACGTCATAGGACAAGAAATCCCACAACAACAACACATTATGACGACAACATCACACTGCGAACAACGCCAATGAAAAGAACCGAACCGAACTGAAAGAACAGGGTAAAGGTACACCCGGGGTGGCTTAGATTCAGGGAATCAGCCACTGGCATAGAAGCACCGTACATAAAATTGGAAAAGCGAAGCTCGAAGAACGATGAAAGAAGATGTGACGTCAAAGGACAAAGCAGAAAACACAACACCAGGACACTTGAACCGACTCCTACAACGACCATGACTCAACTGAAAGGGACGAAAACGAGGCCAGAAACAAAGATAACATACGACAAGAACATTTTAACCTTATAAGGACAAAATAACACTTGGAAATTAATTAACCTTATATGAACATACAACTTACTATAAATATAGGTTGATACCTCGAGTTAATCAGTTGCTCTGAAGATGCCCTAGTGGGCGAAACTAGTTAGCACTGAAATATAAAATAAAAGGCGCAAAAGACCAAATTGATGCCTGCTCTCTGAAGATGTTGTCCCTCTTCTTCCCTATGACCGTTCACTTTATATATATATATAAAGTTGCCAGGAGACTCCACCATATGCTCACGAATTCGGAGGAGCATAGGGAGGTGTTTCCTGAGCCACCTTTGATAGCATTTAGGAGATGTAAGAACCTTAAGGACATGCTTGTTAGGGCTAGGCTTAGTAATGAGGGAAATGGGGGGACTGATAAGAAGGGATGTTCTCGTTGTGGTAAATCTCGTTGTCAAGTGTGTAATGTCATGAGCAATAGTGAGCATTTTCATTCGAACATAGATAGCCGGGAATATAGGATAAACTATTCGTTTAAATGTGACTCGTCAAATGTTGTGTATTTGTTGGAATGTACTGTTTGTGGTGTACAATATGTTGGTAGCACCTGCACGCCTTTTAGGCTTAGGTTTAACAATTACAAGGTGTGAAGTCGTAAGTTTAATTCGGGGGCCTCAGTACCCCAGGTGGAATTCTTCAGGCATTTTACTGAAGGAGGCCACCACGGGTTTCTGAAGGATATTAGTGTCAAGATAATTGATAGGCTAACGGGGTGAAATAGGATGAGGGAAAGCTTCTGGCAATATCGGCTAGATTGCTTTGCCCCTAAGGGTTTAAACACTAGGCAGTTAGATACATAGATTTCATTTTTGTTTGCATTTTGGTTGTTGTGTTGTTTTGATTTTTGCGCTCAGCTTTTCGTTAGGGACACACGCTGTTTTTTTAGTAAACTCTTTCTGCCCATCCGCTCTTGGATCTTCATATTGTTTGTTTTATTTTAGCACAGGCTTCTCTCAGCTCCGGCGAGACAGACATAGCCACCGACTTCAGCAGTTCTTATTATTATTATTATTATTATTATTATTATTATTATTATTATTATTATTATTATTATTATTATTATTATTATTATTATTATTATTATTATTATTATTATTATTATTATTATTATTATTATTATTATTATTATTAGTATTATTATTATTATTATTATTATTATTATTATCATGAATTTGTTTTACGTTGGCAACTTACATAGCTATATATAATTAAAAAAGCTAATTCAAGCCAACAAATTAATACAATGCTACATGAATATATACAAGAAAAATAAGTCGATAAAATTACAAAATTCACAAAGTTCATATCAATTTACAAAGTTCATATTAAAAATGGTGTAAAACTATAAAAACTATAAAAAGCCGAGCCGAGGAATATACTGCCTGCAAAGTCTGCAGTCGCAGCCTTCATTGTTCCAATATTTGATTTTATTCTTGAATTGTTGCACAGAAGAAGAATCCTTAATTTCCTGTGGAAGAGAGTGCCAAATACGCTGCCCTCTGTATCGGACTGATTCCGTACCATAATTAACTGTATGTACCATAGGAAGTAAAAATGTATTGGCATTTCTCAAATTATATGTGACACTTCTTTTCAGGAAAATTTCATCCATAAAACTGGGGTTTAAATTATTTGTAGTTTTGAACATTTCAGTCATTAGCAATTGCACATTTTTCTGGTGTATTGTTACAGATCTATCTTTTTCTAATAATGATACAAAGCTGGAAGTATAGTCTTTATAAGCTATTCGTAAGGCTCTTTCATGCAGTCTGTTAATCTTGTTATTCATTTTTCTGCTATGGAACATCCATACCAAAGGACAGTACTGAAACTGGCTAGTTACGAATGCTCTCATCAAAAGTCTTAATTTATCAGTTCCAAGATATGTGGACATGCGTGACAAGGCAAATAGTTTGTTGGCAGCCTTTTTACAAATATTGCTTACATGCTTTTCAAAGTTGAGATTTGAATCAATCAACACCCCTAAAAGTTTCTCTTCTTGTGAATTATCAACGGTACAGTTGCCAATATTTATGACGACATCTTGATTTGTTCTTTCACCAAAAATCATAAAGTGGCATTTGTCTTCGTTAAGTTTCATGTAATTATTTCCAAACCATTCAATTATAATTTTGGAGTCATTTTCTAACATGGAGATTACATTTTCGAGACGCATATCGCACGTATAAATGGTTGTATCATCGGCATAGTTACATATATCTGTCTCTTGAATCGATAACAGAAAGTCATTGATGTAGATATTGAAAAAGAGAGGTCCAAGGACGGATCCTTGCGGAACACCAAGCTGAACATGCTTATAGTTACTGAAAGAACCATTGATTTTTACTCTTTGTTGCTGATTTTCCAGATAGCTGTAGACAAGCAATAAAGCTTCACGGCTAAATCCGTACGCATGTAACTTAGCAATCAGCAAGTCATGTCGAATACAGTCAAAGGCCTTTGAAAGGTCCATGAATATAGCTCCAACTTTTCCACCCTTGTCGAGGCACGTTCTCCATTTTTCAATTGCCCGTATCAATGCATGTTGTGCATTGTAGCCCTTACGAAATCCGCAAAGCAGAGATGATAAATACTGAGACATATATGCTGATATTTGAGTACCCATGAGCCTTTCAAATACCTTTGACACTGTTGGGAGCACACTGATAGGTCTGTAATTACCCTTGAAGGTTTTGACCTCCTTTTTAAAAAGAGAAGATACATCGGCTAATTTCAATTCATCAGGAAAGGAAGAATGTTCTATTGAGTTATTAAATATGATTTGCAAGGGTGCAGAAACTATTTCTGATTCGGATTTTAACAATTATGGAGGGATACTCTTGAAAGTGGTTGCTTTAGAGGGGTTTAGCTCACTAATCCCATTTTTGATATTTTCAATGGAAACCTTTTCAAATGAGAAACAACCATTGTTTTCATTGAATGAACGAATTTTTTGAACACTTGGGTGCCTCGAAAATTTTAACACTATTTGATCGATGGGGTCACTGATATCTTCAGAAGCAAGAATAATATTTTCATTTTCGATAATTCCAAGAGAATCAGTGATTGTGACAAAAAAATTATTAAACGTTTCAGCTACATCAGACTCATTCGACACAATTTTCCCTTCTTCGACCAACGTTATTCGGGATTTTGATGAGCTCTTATCCGAAATAAAAGGTTTGACTGTTTTCCAAAATTTTTTGTTGTCTGTAACTGCTGAGATGTCAATTTGATTATAAAAATCTCTTTTTGCCTTACGGGATAATTTAACGCAAAGATTGCGCTGTCTGCGGAAAGCATCCTAGTTTTCAGCTGTTCTATTCTTATTATACTTATTCTTTAGTCTCGTGCGTCGCATGAAAGCCTTGTGAAGAGTTCGGTTCATAAATGGGCTGTCATTCGCACGAATGTACCTCTTTTTCATCGGTGCATGGTTATCTAAGACATGTCCAAAGGCACCCTGAAAAGATGTATAAGTCAAGCGTTGTACATCAAGGTCAGCAATTTGTTTCTGAAGATCCTGTCGAAATACTTCTTCTTGAAAGTTTCTATAGTCTCTGTAGTTAACTACATTTGGTTTTTGCTTATCAAAAGAAGCTTTCAAAACTGTAACGACCAGTTTGTGAAAATCTGATAATCCAGTTTCAACAGCCGTTGTTTGTTGAAAGTTCCTCTCTCTGTTTGTCAATATCAAGTCAATGCACCTTGGGTTACCGGACTTGAAACACGTAGGCTCTCTAACTAGGTTCTTAAGGTCGAAAAGATTCATAAAGTCGTTTATCTCCTGATCCGTTTCAACTGCATTAAAGTCACCAACGAGGATAAAATTTTCATATTTTTCGCTATAATGGTCTATTGCTTTGCCTAGCTCATCAAAGAAGTAAGTCTGTTCTTGTGATGGTGGTCGATATATGCAAAAAAGGGCCCATTTCTTTCTACGAAGATTTATTTCAAAGCAAATGCATTCAATGTCATCTTTAAAGCTGAAAGACTTTAACTGGAATGAAGGAATATCATCTCTGACATAAACTAAAAGCCCGCCGCCGTTACTGTTCCTATCTAATCGAAAGGGTTTACTGAAGCCATGGACGGAAAATTGCTCACTAGGAAAGGAAGAATCGAGTTTTTTTTCCGCTATCATGAAAATGTCAATATTATTGTCAACAATTTCCACTAAACCTTCAAACTTGTTCCTTATTGAGTTGATATTGACGTAGCCAATCATCAAGCGTCCTACATTATTTGCTCTTAATTTCCCAAGCACAGATTTTCCATCCATGTCTTCCGTATCTAAAACTAAAGGCTGCCGCTGGCTGCTGGGAGAAACATCATTGATTAAAGGGGAATCATTTTCTGAAAGTGGTAGCTCAAAAGCGGGAGGGGAGGGGGAAGGGGAAGGGGAAGGGGAAGGGGGAGGTTGTTCTTTATCATCATTACCTTCACTATTCAGTCAGTAACCCATTGCCCTTATGAAATTGTTAGCTAGTATGATTGTTCCTTCCATATTAAGCTGCAGTCCGCTACCATTCAAATGAGATTCTGGGTCAATGTTTGAGTTGTCGATAAAGCCCAACCGCATACGCTCGCATTCTCTTTCCAGAGCCTTATTTACCTCTAGTGCTTTACCATTTAACTTGTCTCTTCTTTGAACAATACTTGAGACCAGCACTTCAGTGTCTTTGTTTTCCATCGCCTTAGCGAGTTCAATGATATCTTCTGCTATAGTCCAAGGAGACTGATTTGTGTTCAAATCATTCGTTCCGCAATGCAATATAATTCGGCTTGGTGACTTTTTCATATCAGGACAAACATAGCTGTTCATTGCATCGATATTAGCTCCAGGGAACGATCGCACGAAAACATTTTCCTTGTGCCTCACTGCTTCCTTCATTTTGAAGCCTTGGATTCCCTTCACCATTGAATCACCTAAAATCTCAGTAGTTGATCGTTTCTTGGCAAAATATGTCATTTCAGGGGCAGCAGCAGCAGCATTCATGTCCTCATTGGAAGAAATATTATCATTATTGGGAGGTTGACTGGCAGCTTGCTTCGTCGCATTCATAGGAATTTTTGGTTTGCCGTCGTCTGTAACCACAGGAGGGGCATTAATGCTGGCCTGATCACTGTCTGGTACTTGAATCGTTTCCGAATTATTTTGTGCTTGATTTGCATCTTGTGTTTGGCTGATCTTTGGTTCAGCGCTTTGTTTTTGTTTATTAAGTCTCCTTGAACGTCTATTTTCTTTCTTTGCAACCGTTTGAACAACAGGTTTTTCAACATCAATAGATGCGTAGACAATAGGTGTTGCGTGTCTGTTAGCCAGGTCTGTTTGATCCTGATTTGTATCATTTTTCTCATTGCTGTCATTCTTTTTGCTGTTCTTTCCATTGTTTCTATTCTTCGGGGCTTTAGTTTGGACATCTTCGTTTGAATTGCTGATGCACACGGGAGTTTCAAACTTGCCTTTTTCAACATTGTCAGCCATCACATTTTGGTTCTCCATCAATTTTTCTATGGTCTTTTGTTTGTGGTCAAGTTGTTTTTCAAGAGAGAGAATTCGGTCTTCGAGGCTTCTGATAAAAAATTTCTCGTAATCAATGGGGGGTCTGGAGGGGGGAGGGCCAGGTGGTCCACACACATCGGATGGTGATCGACTTGAAACCATAGCTTTCATGGATAAAATCTCGCCATGCACAAACTTTTTGAAATCAATAATATCGTTGGCAAGCTGACACCAATTGCCTGTCTCATCCGCTGTAGTTTGGGTCTCACTGGTCGATAAGTTTTGGCCTTCCAAAGAGGGCAGGGAAATATCGTGAAATGAGTCCAACAAAGATTTTGTCAAATCAAATCTTCTCTTGAAATCGATTTCAATTGATTCATCTTCACAGCATAATATTTTTCTGCTCAACAACTCCTCAATGAGTGACTTCGAATCGGTCGCGTTTAGGCCCAAATGCGTTTCAGCATCCCGAATAATCAACTCTTGGTCGAGCTTCTTTTTCTTTACTTTTTTGATGTTATCTATGATATCCATGATAAGTCGTAACTGGACATTTCGTTTCATATCCATCTTTATTGAAATCGATTCTAACAAGCTTCACAAAAGTGCAAATTTGTGAAGCAACATCGGTGCTTAAATGGCCTCCGTCTCAAAATTTAGGTCGCAACCGTTCGGTCGCAACCGCAACCGTCTTAATTCTGCGCTTTCTTTGATCTTTCTCCTACCGCCTCTGTCACCAGCCGCTACTTTTACAGTACTCATTGTATGTTGGTAGGTCCCGCTTAGGTTATTGTTTTTGTATTGTTTCTTGATTTTGAGATTGATATGTATGCTCTGTCTGATTAAAAGAACAGTTATTACTGATGAAGGCTTTCGCCGAAACGTTTAAAGAATGTGTTTTTTATGAGTTTATATATATATATATAAAGTGAACGGTCAAAGAGAAGAAGAGGAACAACATCTTTAGAGAGCAGGCATCAATGTGTTCTTTTGCGCTTTTTATTTCATATTTCAGTGCTAACTAGTTTCGCCCATTAGGGCATCTTCAGAGCAACTGATTAACTCGGGGTCTCAACCTCTAATTATAGTAAGTTGTATGTTCATATAAGGTTAATTAATTTCCAAGTGTTATTTTGTCCTGATAAGGTTAAAATGTTCTTGTCGTATGTTATCTTTGTTTCTGGCCTCGTTTTCGTCCCTTTCAGTTGAGTCGTTGTCGTTGTAGGAGTCAGTTCAAGTGTCCTGGTGTTGTATTTATTGCTTTGTCTTTTGACGTCAGATCTTCTTTCATCGTTCTTCGAGCTTCGCTTTTCCAATTTTTTGTACGGTGCTTGTATGCCAGTGGCTGATTCCCTGAATCTAAGCCACCCCGGGTGTACTTTTACCCTGTTCTTTCAATTCGGCTCGGTTCTTTTCATTGGCGTTGTTCGCAGTGTGATGTTGTCGCTATAATGTGTTGTTGTTGTGGGATTTCTTGTCCTATGACGTCGGCTGTTTGTCTACACAGTGTTGTTGTTGTTGTTGTTATTTGATTTCGTTGTGTTTCATTCGTAGTCAGTTGTTTGCTTAGTGTTGTGTTTTTGGCGTTGTTGCGTCTGTTGATGTTTGAGTTTGACGTATGTCGTTTGATTTCACATCAGATTGATTTCGTTGCTGTTGTTGTTGTTGTTGTTGCTGTTGCTTATGTTGTTTGAAGTATGTCGTTTGATTTCACGTCAGATTGATTTCGTTGTTTTTTTGAGTGTTGTTACTGTTGCTTTTGCTGTTGTTGTTGCTTTTGTTGTGTGACGTAGGTCGTTTGATTTCACGTCAGATCGTCGAGTTGCTGCTCGCGGTCGCGAGTTTATGTCTGTTTGTTTTCTTCGACTTGTTTCGTCGATTCTTCATTTGTTGTTGTTTCTTTGTCTTTCACAGCGCTTCCTGCTTCTTGATGTCTCTTCCGTGGCCTGCGTCCAGGCCGTAGTATTATATAAAGTGGACGGTCAAAGAGAAGAAGAGGAACAACATCTTTAGAGAGCAGGCATCAATGTGTTCTTTTGCGCTTTTTATTTTATATTTCAGTGCTAACTAGTTTCGCCCATTAGGGCATCTTCAGAGCAACTGATTAACTCGGGGTCTCAACCTCTATTTATAGTAAGTTGTATGTTCATATAAGGTTAATTAATTTCCAAGTGTTATATTGTCCTTATAAGGTTAAAATGTTCTTGTCGTATGTTATCTTTGTTTCTGGCCTCTTTTTCGTCCCTTTCAGTTGAGTCGTTGTCGTTGTAGGAGTCGGTTCAAGTGTCCTGGTGTTGTATTTATTGCTTTGTCTTTTGACGTCAGATCTTCTTTCATCGTTCTTCGAGCTTCGCTTTTCCAATTTTTTGTACGGTGCTTGTATGCCAGTGGCTAATTCCCTGAATCTAAGCCACCCCGGGTGTACTTTTACCCTGTTCTTTCAATTCGGTTCGGTTCTTTTCATTGGCGTTGTTCGCAGTGTGATGTTGTCGTTATAATGTGTTGTTGTTGTGGGATTTCTTGTCCTATGACGTCGGCTGTTTGTCTACACAGTGTTGTCGTTGTTGTTGTTATTTGATTTCGTTGTGTTTCATTCGTAGTCAGTTGTTTGCTTAGTGTTGTGTTTTTGGCGTTGTTGCGTCTGTTGATGTTTGAGTTTGACGTATGTCGTTTGATTTCACATCAGATTGATTTCGTTGCTGTTGTTGTTGTTGTTGTTGCTGTTGCTTATGTTGTTTGAAGTATGTCGTTTGATTTCACGTCAGATTGATTTCGTTGTTTTTTTGAGTGTTGTTACTGTTGCTTTTGCTGTTGTTGTTGCTTTTGTTGTGTGACGTAGGTCGTTTGATTTCACGTCAGATCGTCGAGTTGCTGCTCGCGGTCGCGAGTTTATGTCTGTTTGTTTTCTTCGACTTGTTTCGTCGATTCTTCATTTGTTGTTGTTTCTTTGTCTTTCACAGCGCTTCCTGCTTCTTGATGTCTCTTCCGTGGCCTGCGTCCAGGCCGTAGTATTATATAAAGTGGACGGTCAAAGAGAAGAAGAGGAACAACATCTTTAGAGAGCAGGCATCAATGTGTTCTTTTGCGCTTTTTATTTTATATTTCAGTGCTAACTAGTTTCGCCCATTAGGGCATCTTCAGAGCAACTGATTAACTCGGGGTCTCAACCTCTATTTATAGTAAGTTGTATGTTCATATAAGGTTAATTAATTTCCAAGTGTTATATTGTCCTTATAAGGTTAAAATGTTCTTGTCGTATGTTATCTTTGTTTCTGGCCTCGTTTTCGTCCCTTTCAGTTGAGTCGTTGTCGTTGTAGGAGTCGGTTCAAGTGTCCTGGTGTTGTATTTATTGCTTTGTCTTTTGACGTCAGATCTTCTTTCATCGTTCTTCGAGCTTCGCTTTTCCAATTTTTTGTACGGTGCTTGTATGCCAGTGGCTAATTCCCTGAATCTAAGCCACCCCGGGTGTACTTTTACCCTGTTCTTTCAATTCGGTTCGGTTCTTTTCATTGGCGTTGTTCGCAGTGTGATGTTGTCGTTATAATGTGTTGTTGTTGTGGGATTTCTTGTCCTATGACGTCGGCTGTTTGTCTACACAGTGTTGTTGTTGTTGTTGTTATTTGATTTCGTTGTGTTTCATTCGTAGTCAGTTGTTTGCTTAGTGTTGTGTTTTTGGCGTTGTTGCGTCTGTTGATGTTTGAGTTTGACGTATGTCGTTTGATTTCACATCAGATTGATTTCGTTGCTGTTGTTGTTGTTGTTGTTGCTGTTGCTTATGTTGTTTGAAGTATGTCGTTTGATTTCACGTCAGATTGATTTCGTTGTTTTCTTGAGTGTTGTTACTGTTGCTTTTGCTGTTGTTGTTGCTTTTGTTGTGTGACGTAGGTCGTTTGATTTCACGTCAGATCGTCGAGTTGCTGCTCGCGGTCGCGAGTTTATGTCTGTTTGTTTTCTTCGACTTGTTTCGTCGATTCTTCATTTGTTGTTGTTTCTTTGTCTTTCACAGCGCTTCCTGCTTCTTGATGTCTCTTCCGTGGCCTGCGTCCAGGCCGTAGTATTATATAAAGTGAACGGTCAAAGAGAAGAAGAGGAACAACATCTTTAGAGAGCAGGCATCAATGTGTTCTTTTGCGCTTTTTATTTTATATTTCAGTGCTAACTACACTTAGGGTACAAAAGTATGGAAACTATGGCCTAAAACATGGCGGCAAAGATGTCCTATGGCCTATGAGCCTCGTAACAAAAGGGAGGTTTTCTCTCCAACCCAGATCTCAATTTAAACTCTTACGGCGGGAAAATATTCGCCATCTTCTCTTCTGTTTATCAAACAGACAAGGACAAGTTTTAGAAAAACTTTTCATGAATTTTGAGACGAAAACTTCGAAGTAGCGTTGTTGTTTTGAGCTGAAAGAAATGGAGAAGATATGAAACTGAAAAGTTGTCAAAACGTCAGTTTGCTTCAATGAAGAGTTGGTTGAAATGGCTTCATTTTATGCTGTTTATACTTGACATTTTGATTTTGAAACAAACTATTGGGAATAATCTAGAAATTTTCAGTACTTTGGCTGTAAACTCAAGGCAAGTTGTGAGCAGGTAAGTGACATCATTTTTTCAGGCGATGCTTTTCTTTTCGAGCTGGACAAATCTTTATGAAAGTACCTTAAGAAGCTGAAATCTGAAAACGAAATGTTATTTTGTTTATTTCTGGCTTATTCGTGTTGACTGAGACATCGGAGGTTTGATGTGAAGCCATTACAAAGCAATAACTGCAACGGTCACAAGAGAAATCGAAGTTGCAAGCTTACCTGTTAGCAGCTTTCCTTGAGTTTGCAGCCAAAATTCTAAAAATTTCTTGATTATTCCATAAAGTTTGATTCAAAATCAAAATGTCCAGTATAAACGGCATAAAATGAAGCCATCCCAACCAACTCTTCATTGAAGCAAACTGATGTCTTGACAACTTTTCAGTTTCATATCTTCTCCATTTCGTTCAGCTCAAAGCAATAACACTACTTCGAAGTTTTCGTCTCAAAATTCATAAAAGTTTTTCTAAAACTTGTCCTTGTCTGTTTGATAAACAGAAGACGAGATGGCGAATATTTTCCCGCCATAAGAGTTTAAATCGAGGTCTGGGTTGGAGAGAAAATCTCCCTTTTGTTACGAGGCTCATAAGCCATAGAACATCTTTGCCGCCATGTTTTAGGCCATCGTTTCCATACTTTTGTACCCTAAGTGTAGTTTCGCCCATTAGGGCATCTTCAGAGCAACTGATTAACTCGGGGTCTCAACCTCTATTTATAGTAAGTTGTATGTTCATATATTTTGTCCTTATAAGGTTAAAATGTTCTTGTCGTATGTTATCTTTGTTTCTGGCCTCGTTTTCGTCCCTTTCAGTTGAGTCGTTGTCGTTGTAGGAGTCGGTTCAAGTGTCCTGGTGTTGTATTTATTGCTTTGTCTTTTGACGTCAGATCTTCTTTCATCGTTCTTCGAGCTTCGCTTTTCCAATTTTTTGTACGGTGCTTCTATGCCAGTGGCTGATTCCCTGAATCTAAGCCACCCCGGGTGTACTTTTACCCTGTTCTTTCAATTCGGTTCGGTTCTTTTCATTGGCGTTGTTCACAGTGTGATGTTGTCGTTATAATGTGTTGTTGTTGTGGGATTTCTTGTCCTATGACGTCGGCTGTTTGTCTACACAGTGTTGTTGTTGTTGTTGTTGTTATTTGATTTCGTTGTGTTTCATTCGTAGTCAGTTGTCAGACTAGCTCCACTAGCCCCTCTATTTCGCTGTTGTTGTTGTTGCTGATGGCCAGCTCAATGAGGGACTAGTTGCCAAAGAGTATCTCAAGTCGGAATTTTGGAGCGGAAAAATCTGCTCCTAACCTGATTGGAGCATTTTGGCGAAAACAATAGCTAATTGCTTTATAGCCAATCTATTTTTGCCCTCTTTACTTTTTATTCCACGAAAGCCTTCTTTGCAAAGTGAGGCCAATGCATGGTCCGAGATTTTCAAGAAAAGCAATAATGGCGTCGGATCTCCTTGTCGCAGTTCGCAGCTCGATCGAGCAGAAGCCAACGAAGTTGTGGTGATTATGGCAGCCGTTTTTTATAACATGAGCAATGAGAAGAAATAATTGTTTGTGCTCTGACAGGACATGGCAAAGTGTGATGTTTTTGCAAAGAGGTATTTTCGAGCACATCCAACTCCTTGCCGGTGGTGGTTGGTTGCTACTGTATCAGTCCATCAGTTTAGGCCCAGTCCAGGTTAGTCACTTTTCGTTTACATTTAGCTCACGTATTTGAATTCATAAACAATTAAACTGCAAACAGGTTACTTGGCATGTGAATACTGAATTTCTTGCCTTTCTGTTGGGCTTTTGTTTACAGCTGTTTATTCTTGAATTCAGTGTGGTTTTGGTTTTGATTAATGAATGGATTTGCCTAAGTAGAAATTTGGTAGTCACATTCATAAGTGACTGAATCCAATAGTTTATTACACATTATTGCCTTGGTGTGCAAAGTTGTGTTTTGTCTGGTGTTGGGTTGCACAAAGAAAAACAAAAGGAGTGAAATTTTTGCTTGTGATTTTAATAGTACCCATCACTTTAGATTGATGTCAATGTTTTTAATCCACAGGGATTGTCTAAAGCAAGATAGCTGCTTCATTATTATCAGATCTCATATCAGTATGCATTTTGATGGCACTCATCTTGGGGAGAGATTGTCTTTCTGATGAAACAAAGCACTGGAACAAAATATACAGAACACTTCCCTTGAAAATTTCTTGTTTTTCAGATGCTACTTAACTGATTGCTAAAAATGACAATGTATAATACTAATATCATTTCTAATGTCAAATCTTTGGTTCCTTGATCTTTGGTCACTCTGAACTTCTCTGAAATTTCAATTTTGTGTTCACTATACATGCTCCAATTTTGTTAGAGTCACAAATTGTTTTCAATCGTTTTCAAGAATATTCTTGTTTGATGATTACTGATCACAGCAACAACAACCGCAAAAAACATTAATTCCGTGGTCCGAATTTTAAGCATGCAGCGATTATGAAAACGAGGCTATCAAATCAATCCGATTTCAGACGCTGTTTGGCAACAAGTCTCTGCATTAGCGACAGATCAGCTCTAAGGAGCATACAGAGATTGTGGAACCAGTCTAGTCAGTTGTTTGCTTAGTGTTGTGTTTTTGGCGTTGTTGCGTCTGTTGATGTTTGCGTTTGACGTATGTCGTTTGATTTCACATCAGATTGATTTCGTTGCTGTTGTTGTTGTTGTTGTTGTTGTTGCTGTTGCTTATGTTGTTTGAAGTATGTCGTTTGATTTCACGTCAGATTGATTTCATTGTTTTCTTGAGTGTTGTTACTGTTGCTTTCGCTGTTGTTGTTGCTTTTGTAATGTGACGTAGGTCGTTTGATTTCTCGTCAGATCGTCGAGTTGCTGCTCGCGGTCGCGAGTTTATGTCTGTTTGTTTTCTTCGACTTGTTTCGTCGATTCTTCATTTGTTGTTGTTTCTTTGTCTTTCACAGCGCTTCCTGCTTCTTGATGTCTCTTCCGTGGCCTGCGTCCAGGCCGTAGTATTATATAAAGTGAACGGTCAAAGAGAAGAAGAGGAACAACATCTTTAGAGAGCAGGCATCAATGTGTTCTTTTGCGCTTTTTATTTTATATTTCAGTGCTAACTAGTTTCTCCCATTAGGGCATCTTCAGAGCAACTGATTAACTCGGGGTCTCAACCTCTATTTATAGTAAGTTGTATGTTCATATAAGGTTAATTAATTTCCAAGTGTTACTTTGTCCTTATAAGTTTAAAATGTTCTTGTCGTATGTTATCTTTGTTTCTGGCCTCGTTTTCGTCCCTTTCAGTTGAGTCGTTGTCATTGTAGGAGTCGGTTCAAGTGTCCTGGTGTTGTATTTATTGCTTTGTCTTTTGACGTCAGATCTTCTTTCATCGTTCTTCGAGCTTCGCTTTTCCAATTTTTTGTACGGTGCTTGTATGCCAGTGGCTAATTCCCTGAATCTAAGCCACCCCGGGTGTACTTTTACCCTGTTCTTTCAATTCGGTTCGGTTCTTTTCATTGGCGTTGTTCGCAGTGTGATGTTGTCGTTATAATGTGTTGTTGTTGTGGGATTTCTTGTCCTATGACGTCGGCTGTTTGTCTACACAGTGTTGTTGTTGTTGTTGTTATTTGATTTCGTTGTGTTTCATTCGTAGTCAGTTGTTTGCTTAGTGTTGTGTTTTTGGCGTTGTTGCGTCTGTTGATGTTTGAGTTTGACGTATGTCGTTTGATTTCACATCAGATTGATTTCGTTGCTGTTGTTGTTGTTGTTGTTGCTGTTGCTTATGTTGTTTGAAGTATGTCGTTTGATTTCACGTCAGATTGATTTCGTTGTTTTCTTGAGTGTTGTTACTGTTGCTTTTGCTGTTGTTGTTGCTTTTGTTGTGTGACGTAGGTCGTTTGATTTCACGTCAGATCGTCGAGTTGCTGCTCGCGGTCGCGAGTTTATGTCTGTTTGTTTTCTTCGACTTGTTTCGTCGATTCTTCATTTGTTGTTGTTTCTTTGTCTTTCACAGCGCTTCCTGCTTCTTGATGTTCTTATGTTGTTGCATCTTCTTCAATCGTACACTTTATATATATATATAAGGTTTCGGCTAGATTGCTTTGCCCCTAAGGGCTTAAACACTAGGCAGGTAGATACATAGATTTCATTTTTGTTATAATTTTGGTTCTTGTGTTGTTTTGATTTCAGCACTGAGTTTTTCGTAAGGGACGCACGCTGCCTTTTAGGGTTTTCTGTTCTGCCAATCCGCTCTCGGATCTTTCCATTGTTTGTTTTGTTGTAACATGGTATCTTTTTCAGCTTCGGAGGGACAGACACAGCCACCGACTTCAGCAGTTCTTAACTCTGCGCTTTCTTTGATCTTTCTCCCGCCACCTTTGTATTACCAGCTGCTTTTACACATTTTAATTACGCATTGTAATAGGTAGGACCCGCTTAGGCTATTGTTTTGTATTGTTTTTGTAATTCATTATCTATATGTATGCTCCATCTGATTTTGAAAAGTTATACTGATGAAGGCTTTGGCCGAAACGTTTAAAGAATGTGTTTTTACTGAGTTTTTATATCTGTTTTATTACATATTGAGTTGGAGCTGATGATAGTATATATATATTGTTTCCGTTTATATATTGTTTATATATTGTTTTTTAAAAATTGTTTCCGTTTGCACCGAAAAAAGGAGAAATCCTGGTTGCTCGCTAGCTGTTGAATATCTATAAAATACGCTGCTTGAAAAAGGCGAAAGCCGAAAGCAACCCATAAGGTGCTAAAATCGAGAGAATTAAGACGTGCCACGGTAGCCTAATGGTTAAGGCGCTTGCCCGGAAAGCAGGAGATCCGTTGTTTGATTCCCGGCTGTGGCGCGTTTTAATTTTCTCGATTTTCCTGAGAATTTTAAAAATTGTTTCCGTTTGCACCGAAAAAAGGAGAAATCTTGGTTGCTCGCTAGCTGTTGAATATTTATAAAATACGCTGCTTGAAAAAGGCGAAAGCCGAAAGCAACCCATAAGGTGCTAAAATCGAGAGAATTAAGACGTGCCACGGTAGCCTAATGGTTATGGCGCTTAACCGGAAAGCAGGAGATCCGTGGTTCTATTCCCGGCTGTGGCGCGTTTTAATTTTCTCGATTTTTCTGAGAATTTTAAAAATTGTTTCCGTTTGCACCGAAAAAAGGAGAAATCCTGGTTGCTCGCTAGCTGTTGAATATTTATAAAATACGCTGCTTGAAAAAGGCGAAAGCCGAAAGCAACCCATAAGGTGCTAAAATCGAGAGAATTAAGACGTGCCACGGTAGCCTAATGGTTAAGGCGCTTGCCCGGAAAGCAGGAGATCCGTTGTTTTATTCCCGGCTGTGGCGCGTTTTAATTTTCTCGATTTTCCTGAGAATTTTAAAAATTGTTTCCGTTTGCACCGAAAAAAGGAGAAATCTTGGTTGCTTGCTAGCTGTTGAATATTTATAAAATACGCTGCTTGAAAAAGGCGAAAGCCGAAAGCAACCCATAAGGTTCATTTAATTTTCATTTTTATAACTTTTTCATTTTAACTTTTTTATCCATGGTAATCCACTCAATAATAAATACTGCTTTACAGGGAGCCATGCAAAAACAAAATCTAATAATAACTAAAATATATAATATACCCTATTTACAATAATCTCTGATAAAAAAAAAAAAAAAATGAGATGAGTCATAGTTTGGCTTTATAGTTTCTTCGAAAAGAGCAGAGCGACGACGATGCTTTGACAACACTATCTAGGTCATTCCAGACCTTAGCCCCTCTGTACGCAAACGATTTCTGACCAGTTGATGTTCTCAGTAATGGTAATCTAAGGTCAGTGTTAGAGTTCCTCAGCTGACGGTTAGTAGCTTCAGATACCTTTTGAAATATGTTTCGCAAGTAATCTGGGGCAAGAGCATTCAGAGATTTATAGACCATCTTGCTCGTCTCGAAATCAATCAGTTCTCTAATGGTAAGCCAGCCGAGACTCTTTATCAAAGGCAAAGCGGACGTGTCATAGGGGCTGTTCGTGACTATCCTAGCGGCTCGATTTTGAAGTTTTTGCAACTTATCGAGGGCTGATGCACTACAAGATCCCCAAACAGGGCAGCAATACCTAAAATAGGGCTCAACGAGACTTCTATACAGCATAATGAGGTTTTCCTTAGGCAGGTATCGTTTAGAATACTTCAACATACCGATACCTCTAGAGACTTTCTTGATTGTAGAGGACAAGTGAGTGGACCATTTCAGTTGGTCGTCAACCTGCACACCTAGATATTTTGTGTTGTTAACCATAGTGATCTCCTCACTACCGATGTTAAGCTCAGGTTTGGAAGAACGAGGCAAGTCTATACTATGAAGCTTGCCCCTGCTACCTATTATCATCCCTTGAGTTTTTACGACATTCAGCGACAGCTTGTTGCCCTCAAGCCAACATCTAAGGGCTTCAAGGTCAGCATTTATTGCAGCATTGATATCGTCAATAGAAGGAGAGGAGTAATAGATAGTAGTGTGATCAGCATACATCGCCACATCGGAAGTCTTTACACAGTAGGGGAGGTCATTTACAAAAACTAGAAAGAGTAGGGGTCCTAGGCAAGAGCCCTGGGGAACTCCACAATCTACCCCTTCAGTTACAGACGAATGACCATTCACTCTACAAAACTGCTTCCTATTGAAAAGATAAGACCGAAACAAGCTCAATTCTTTACCCTTGACGCCATAGTAGTTCAGTTTGTTCAAAAGGATTTCATGATCCACAGTATCGAAAGCTTTTTTAAGATCGATAAAGACTGCAGCAGTGTACCTCCCCTTGTCAATATTCAAATACCAGTCATTTGTGCTTTTAAGTAGACACGTTAGGACTGAATGTAGTTTCCTGAACGCTGACTGTAGGAGAAAGATGAGCTGATTTCGGTGAAGATAGTCGTAAAGCTGATCGAAGATAAGCTTCTCGAAAAGTCGAGAAATTACAGGGAGCACAGAAATAGGCCTGTAGTTCGAAGGTGCTAAAATCGAGAGAATTAAGACGTACCACGGTAGCCTAATGGTTAAGGCGCTTGCCCGGAAAGCAGGAGATCCGTGGTTCGATTCCCGGCTGTGGCGCGTTTTAATTTTCTCGATTTTCCTGAGAATTTTAAAAATTGTTTCCGTTTGCACCGAAAAAAGGAGAAATCCTGGTTGCTCGCTAGCTGTTGAATATTTATAAAATACGCTGCTTGAAAAAGGCGAGAGCCGAAAGCAACCCATAAGGTGCTAAAATCGAGAGAATTAAGACGTGCCACGGTAGCCTAATGGTTAAGGCGCTTGCCCGGAAAGCAGGAGATCCGTGGTTCGATTCCCGGCTGTGGCGCGTTTTAATTTTCTCGATTTTCCTGAGAATTTTAAAAATTTATTCCGTTTGCACCGAAAAAAGGAGAAATCCTGGTTGCTCGCTAGCTGTTGAATATTTATATATATTTACTCATAAGATACTTAATACTTAATACTTACTCTTAAGATACATACTCATAATACTTATACATAATACTTACTCATAATACTTACTCATATTCATACTCATAATACTTATAATACTTATAATACTCATAATACTCATAATACTTACTCATACTCATAATACTTACTCATAAGATACATAAGATACTTACTCATAAGATACTTATTTATATATATTTACTCATAAGATAAGATATTTACTCATAAGATAGATATATTTACTCATATATATTTACTCATAGATATATATATCTACTCATAAGCTCTTTCGTTAAATTGTATTAAGAAATAAATATAGACTCAGAAAATACAACTTCGTTTAAACGTTTCGACTTGCGTCTTCATCAGTAATGACATGTTACCAGTTAGTATGTGATCCATTTGTCCTACACTATCATTAACCATACTAGACTAGCTAAGAAGCCTCCGAAGAAATAAAAAGGGAGAGACTTCGACTGATCAAACAGCAAATAAATTTGAATATGGAAAGAAGACGGAAGCGTGTAAAATCGCCACAATCAAGGAAGAAATTCTTCAGATGCAACAATTTGAGACGGAGACAAGACCATAATCTTAAAACAAAAGAAGTTTATCTACAAACAGAGAAAAGTTTACCGCTAAGGCGCAACCGAAGGCTAATGCGACCCAAACATGGTCTCCATGATGATGCAACAACACCAAAAGATTTCCCAAAGGAAATGACGAAGATGTTCCATGATAGGAAAAAACAAAGAATGACCTATATCACCACATTTTTGAGAAGAGGACGACCTCCAGATTGTTAAATTTCTCCCCCAAGAAGATTCTATCACAAATTGCAAAGGTCAGATGTCCTTTCAACCTGACAAGTCAAAAGATGATTAACAACACAGATTCAAACAAGTAGATCAACTGAGAGAAGCCTCAAGGAATATCTTCAAGTGTCAGCAAATTTTTGGTTATTTTATTGAGAGTCTAAAGAACCTCGACACTTTACCGGTATGGCGCAACCGAAGGCTAATGCGACCCGAAAATTCACAAAGGCGCACAAAAATGTGACGTCAAACTAATGGACTACGAAATATAAGTAGTACCACCGCGAGAGCTACTGAAAGATAGAGCCTCGTATTACGAACAAAAATTCTGCTACAAAGAGAACTATATTGCATTATTACGAGGTTGTACTGTTGACTAGTTGGTATTGAGTTTAACGTCATATGAAATAATCGTGTACAATTGTCTTAATTTTACGCATTATACAAGTAAAACGTCTTTAAAAGGGCGTCTAGATTTGCAATTTGTCAACTCATAAAAAACACATTCTTTAAACGTTTCGGCAAAAGCCTTCATCAGTAATGACTGTTCTTTTAATCAGACAGAGCATACATATCAATCTCAAAATCCAGAAACAATACAAAAACAATAACCTAAGCGGGACCTACCAACATACAATGAGTACCAAAAAAGGTGTAAAAGTAGCGGCTGATGACAGAGGCGGTGGAGAAAGATCAAAGAAAGCGCAGAATTAAGAATTGCTGAAGTCGGTGGCTATGTCTGTCTCGCCGGAGCTGAGAGAAGCCTGTGCTAAAATAAAACAAACAATATGAAGATCCAAGAGCGGATGGGCAGAAAGAGTATACTTAAAAAAACAGCGTCTGCCCCTAACGAAAAGCTGAGCGCAAAAATCAAAACAACACAACAACCAAAATGCAAACAAAAATGAAATCTATGAATCTACCTGCCTAGTGTTTAAACCCTTAGGGGCAAAGCAATCTAGCCGATATTGCCAGAAGCTTTCCCGCATCCTATTTCCCCCCGTTAGCCTATCAATTATCTTGACACTAATATCCTTCAGAAAGCTGAGGGAGGAGGACCCGGGATTAGAGGAAGTGACTGATTATTTGCAAGTTAAAGATTCTAGGTTAGGTAGATTTTATTTGTTGCCTAAGATCCACAAGGGTCTTAGTAGTGTTAAGGGGAGACCGGTCATTTCCAACTGTGGTACAATAACAGAACATATTTCAGAGTATTTAGACCACCACCTTAACCCGTTGGTTAGCCAAAGTAGATCATATGTTAAGGACACTAACCACTTTCTATCTAGGCTAAGTAAGTTAGATAAGATACCAGAGGGGGCTTTGCTGTGTACAGTTGATGTTGTGGGACTCTATCCCAGCATTCCACACGGGGAGGGTTTAGAGGCCATCAGGGAGGCGCTGGATAGCAGGGAAAACCCGGGCGTGGCTACTGATACCCTAGTGGGGTTGGCGTCCTTGGTCTTGGAGAATAATTATTTTGAATTTAATGATAGGTTATATAGGCAGAAATTGGTCACGGCTATAGGTACGAAGTTCGCTCCGGCCTATGCCAATCTCTTCATGACCCGGATGGAAGAGAGGTTGTTGGATGCTTCAGCTGACAAGCCCCTCGTCTGGATGAGATTCATCGATGATGTATTCTTTATCTGGACGCATGGGGAAGAAAAGTTGAAGTCTTTCATCAATCATCTCAACAGTAGTCACGAAACCATTAAGTTTACTAGCGAGCAATCACGGGATAGTATTAGTTTTTTGGATGTTCAGGTTAGCATGAGGGAGGGGGGAGTCCTTTCGACAGACTTGTTTTGCAAGTCAACTGATACACATCAGTACTTGCATAAGAAGTCTTGTCACCCCTGGCACACGAAAAAGGCGATCCCCTATGGTCAGGCTCTTAGGTTTCGTAGGATATGTTCGGAAGATCTCCAATTTCAGGAGAGGGTAGGCGAGTTAGCTGGATGGCTTAAGGGCAGGGGCTACGAAGAGTCTTTAGTTAACGAGCAAATAGATAGGGTACGTAGGTTGGATAGGGCAACTCTTCTAGCAAATTCGGGAAATAGGACCAATGACCAAGGGAGGGGGGAAAGGGTTCCACTTGTTGCGACATATCATCCAGCGCTCAATAGTTTGGGGAAGGTTGCCAGGAGACTCCATCCTATGCTCACGAATTCGGAGGAGCATAGGGAGGTGTTTCCTGAGCCACCTTTGATAGCATTTAGGAGATGTAAGAACCTTAAGGACATGCTTGTTAGGGCTAGGCTTAGTAATGAGGGAAATGGGGGGACTGATAAGAAGGGATGTTCTCGTTGTGGTAAATCTCGTTGTCAAGTGTGTAATGTCATGAGCAATAGTGAGCATTTTCTTTCGAACATAGATAGCCGAGAATATAGGATAAACTATTCGTTTAACTGTGACTCGTCAAATGTTGTGTATTTGTTGGAATGTACTGTTTGTGGTGTACAATATGTTGGTAGCACCTGCACGCCTTTTAGGCTTAGGTTTAACAATTACAAGGCGTGCAGTCGTAAGTTTAATTCGGGGGCCTCAGTACCCCAGGTGGAATTCTTCAGGCATTTTACTGAAGAAGGCCACCACGGGTTTCTGAAGGATATTAGTGTCAAGATAATTGATAGGCTAACGGGGGGAAATAGGATGCGGGAAAGCTTCTGGCAATATCGGCTAGATTGCTTTGCCCCTAAGGGTTTAAACAATAGGCAGGTAGATTCATAGATTTCATTTTTGTTTGCATTTTGGTTGTTGTGTTGTTTTGATTTTTGCGCTCAGCTTTTCGTTAGGGACAGACGCTGTTTTTTTAAGTATACTCTTTCTGCCCATCCGCTCTTGGATCTTCATATTGTTTGTTTTATTTTAGCACAGGCTTCTCTCAGCTCCGGCGAGACAGACATAGCCACCGACTTCAGCAATTCTTAATTCTGCGCTTTCTTTGATCTTTCTCCACCGCCTCTGTCATCAGCCGCTACTTTTACACCTTATTGGTACTCATTGTACGTTGGTAGGCCCCGCTTAGGTTATTGTTTTTGTATTGTTTCTGGATTTTGAGATTGATATGTACCGGGTGAGCCAGAAAAAAGTTCCCACTTTTGAAAATTCATAACACCAAGACTACTACACGGATTTGAATCATTCAAGTTCTAGTCAAAGCGGAAAGATCAAAGTATTTTTGTGATTTTTCTCTCTGCCCTACCAGGACTAGAAACATTGGCAAATTCAGCTTTATAGAAATATCATGGTTGCAAAATCACGGAAAGAGAGCCTAAAACATTGATCAAATCGTAAGGATTCTATTCAAATCGAACAATAGGCCATGAGCGTTTCACCTCCCTCAAGAGTTATAAGACATCGATTTTCAAACACATACGAAAGATTTTCAGTGCCAAGGAAATTAATGCCTAGAGGATATCTCTCACCCATGAGAAGTTGCATTTCCTTCATTATCCTGTGCGCGAGGTCATTTATGCATTGATCGATGTTTTGGGCCATTTTTCAGTAATCAATGAACCATGAAATTTTTGTAAAGTTGAATTTACCTATATTTGTAGTGCTGACGGGGCAGCAAGAAAAATGACAAAATTACTTTGATCTTTCGGCTTTTAACTAGAATTTGAATGATTCAAATCCGTGAAGTAGCCTTGGTGTTATGAATTTTCAAAAGTGGGAACTTTTTTCTGGCTCACCCGGTATGCTCTGTCTGATTAAAAGAACAGTCATTACTGATGAAGGCTTTTGCCGAAACGTTTAAAGAATGTGTTTTTTATGAGTTTTTATATCTACTTTAATTCGCATTGTGAAGGAGCTTATGAGAATATATATATATATATATATATATATATATATAAGGCGCTTGCCCGGAAAGCAGGAGATCCGTGGTTCGATTCCCGGCTGTGGCGCATTTTAATTTTCTCGATTTTCCTGAGAATTTTAAAAATTGTTTCCGTTTGCACCGAAAAAGGAGAAATCCTGGTTGCTCGCTAGCTTTTGAATATTTATATATATATATAGACACTCAAAGAAAAACACTTCTGGTAAACGTTTCGGCGTAAGCCTTCATCAGTAATAACTTTTCCAAATCCAACAGAGCATACATATAGATTACGAAATTTAAAACAATAGCCTAGGCGGGATCTTACCTATTACAATACGCATTGAAAAAGTGTTAAAGTAGCGGTAATGACAAAGGTGGCAGGAGAACGATCACAAGAAAGCGCAGAGTTAAGAGCTGCCGAAGTCGGTGTTTGTGTCTGTCTCGCAGGAGCTGGAAAAAATGTCTATTAAAACAAAACAAACGATAGAAAGATCCCAGAGTGGATGGGCAGAAAGAAATCCCTAATAAAACAGCGTGTGTCCCTAACGAAAAGCTGAGTGCAAAAAATCAAAACAACACAACAACCAATAAGTAAACAAAAATGAAATCTATGTATCTACCTGCCTAGTGTTTAAACCCTTAGGGGCAAAGCAATCTAGCCGTACTATCTAGCAATCTAGACTATATATATATGTACAAATAGTAAATTAGAGCAAATTAGAGCACCATCACAATTTTCTGGAATTTTGCAAGAACACGAACATCGTTCCACTTGGGTTGCAGCTGAAGAAATCTCCGTCACTTTTTGGATTGGCATCGGAAGACTTTGGTGAATGTTGGAGACAGATCTTGGATACTGCCCAGTCACAGCTATTGACCTTGCTTCTACTCCAGTATCGCGAACGACTGCCAGGAGCACAGAAGACAGCCTATGACATTTTGCAGCAGTTTAGACAGGGTCTTACAAGGGATGAATTGGAACACATCAGGGACAGGGTACAGGAGACGAACGAGACCCTTTATAGGACACGTGTGAAGAAGGCTTCTAATTTATGCAGAAGAGCAGGACTTGAATGGACACGAAATAGAGCAGCCCAGCTAAACACCACCAGTCATCACAGAAACTGTTTATTTGATGGAACGGACCTGCCGAACAGAATCATCACCCGTGAAATAGGCCAGGACAATTTGGATGTGGAAAGGAGACCAGAGACAAGGGAAGACGTCAACGTTGTAGAGGAAGTACCAGAGGCAGTACAAGGAGTATCAGAAGATGAGAATGGCCGATTGGTTGGACGATTTGTCAGTGGGAGTGTGGTGAATCTATCACGGAGGGAACTTTCGGAGGAAGACGTAAGTCTTCTTTCGAAAGGCCTGAAGTTTTCACCCACTCCCACTGACATCGACAAAGCAAAGTTAAAAGAGGATTTGGAGGCCTACAAGCGAAGAATGCGATTGAGGTGGCACTTCAGAAACAATGAAGAGGACTATGTACCAGATGAGAACGCTAATTTCAGACCTAAATCCACGTGGCAGCCCCCCAAAGATGACCCTGTTCTTGAAAACTACCTTTCGCTGCTGGAGAAGGAGGTAATGTCTGTCTCGCCGGAGGGTAAGAATTTTAGTAATCTTTCTTCTTCTGAACAACTTTCTTTACAGCAACTTAAATCTGATAGGAACATAGTTATCAAGGAAGCAGACAAGGGATCAGCGGTTGTAGTATGGGATAGGGGGGATTACATAAGTGAGGCTAACCGACAATTAGATGATAGGCAGGTTTATTAAGAAATAGAGGTGGATCCCACGGTAAATTTGGGTAAGACCATTAATTCTAGGTTGAATGAGCTGAGGGAGGAGGACCCGGGATTAGAGGAAGTGACTGAGTATTTAGAGGTGAAAGATTCTAGGCTAGGTAGATTTTATCTGTTGCCTAAGATCCACAAGGGTCTTAGTAGTGTAAAGGGGCGACCAGTCATTTCCAATAGCGGTACTATAACGGAGCATATTTCAGAATATTTAGACCACCATCTTAACCCGTTGGTTAGCCAAAGTAGGTCGTATGTTAAGGACACTAACCACTTTTTGTCTAGGCTAAGTAAGTTAGGAAAGATACCAGAGGGGGCTATGTTGTGTACTGTTGATGTTGTGGGACTCTATCCCAGCATTCCACACGGGGAGGGTTCAGAGGCCATCTGGGAGGCGCTGGATAGAAGGGAAAACCCGGGCGTGGCTACTGATACCCTAGTGGGGTTGGCGTCCTTGGTCTTGGAGAATAATTATTTTGAATTTAATGATAGGTTTTATAGGCAGAAATTGGGCACGGCTATAGGCACGAAGTTCGCTCCGGCCTATGCCAATCTCTTCATGACCCGGTTGGAAGAGAGGTTGTTGGAAGCTTCACCTGACAAGCCCCTCGTCTGGATGAGATTCATCGATGATGTTTTCTTTATCTGGATGCATGGGGAAGAAAGGCTGAAGTCTTTCATCAATCATCTCAACAGTAGCCACGAAACGATTAAGTTTACTAGCGAGCAATCACGGGATAGTATTAGTTTCTTAGATGTTCAGGTTAGCGTGCGGGAGGGGCAAGTCCTTTCGACAGACTTGTTCTGCAAGCCAACTGATACACATCAGTACTTGCATAAGAAGTCTTGTCACCCCTGGCACACGAAAAAGGCGATCCCTTATGGTCAGGCTCTTAGGTTTCGTAGGATATGTTCGGAAGATCGCCAATTTCAGGAGAGGGTAGGCGAGTTAGCTGGATGGCTTAAGGGCAGGGGCTACGAAGAGTCTTTAGTTAACGAGCAAATAGATAGGGTACGTAGGTTGGATAGGGCAACTCTTCTAGCAAATTCGGGAAATAGGACCAATGACCAAGGGAGGGGGGAAAGGGTTCCACTTGTTGCAACATATCATCCAGCGCTCAATAGTTTGGGGAAGGTTGCCAGGAGACTCCATCCTATGCTCACGAATTCGGAGGGGCATAGGAGGGTGTTTCCTGAGCCACCTTTAATAGCTCTTAGGAGATGTAAGAACCTTAAGGATATACTTGTTAGGGCTAGGCTCAGTAGTGAGGGAAATGGGGGGACTGATAAGAAGGGATGTTCTCGTTGTGGTAAATCTCGTTGTCAAGTGTGTCATGTAAGGAGCAATAGTGAACATTTTCATTCTAATGTAGATAGCCGGGAATATAGGATAAACTATTCGTTTAATTGTGACTCGTCAAATGTCGTGTATTTGTTGGAATGTACTGTTTGTGGTGTACAATATGTTGGTAGCACCTGCACGCCTTTTAGGCTTAGGTTTAACAATTACAAGGCGTGCAGTCGTAAGTTTAATTCGGGGGCCTCAGTACCCCAGGCGGAATTCTTCAGACATTTCACTGAAGAAGGCCACCGGGGGTTTCTGAAGGATATTAGCGTAAAGATAATTGATAGGCTAACGGGGGGTAATAGGATGCGGGAAAGCTTCTGGCAATATCGGCTAGATTGCTTTGCCCCTAAGGGTTTAAACACTAGGCAGGTAGATACATAGATTTCATTTTTGTTTACTTTTTGGTTGTTGTGTTGTTTTGATTTTTTGCACTCAGCTTTTCGTTAGGGACACACGCTGTTATATTAGGGATTTCTTTCTGCCCATCCACTCTGGGATCTTTCTATCGTTTGTTTTGTTTTAATAGACATTTTTTCCAGCTCCTGCGAGACAGACACAAACACCTACTTCGGCAGCTCTTAACTCTGCGCTTTCTTGTGATCGTTCTCCTGCCACCTTTGTCATTACCGCTACTTTAACACTTTTTCAATGCGTATTGTAATAGGTAAGATCCCGCCTAGGCTATTGTTTTAAATTTCGTAATCTATATGTATGCTCTGTTGGATTTGGAAAAGTTATTACTGATGAAGGCTTACGCCGAAACGTTTACCAGAAGTGTTTTTCTTTAAGTGTCTATACTATTTTTAAAGCATCTTTTAGAATGAGCTTTTGAGAATATATAGGTACAAATATATATATATCTATCACGAGTGGGCTACCACAATTGGAGGATTAAAATATTTTCCTGCCCAGAATCGAACCCGTGACCTTCATATATATATAAATATATATATATATATATACATATGTCTATATATACATATATATATATATATATACTCATAAGCTCAATCTCAATGTGTAATAGAAATAGATAGATAAACTCAGAAAAAACACATCTTGTAAACGTTACGGCCAAAGCCTTCATCAGTATAACTTTTCAAATAAGATGGAGCATACATATAGATTATGAATTTCAAAAACAATCCAAAACAATAGCCGAAGCGGGTCCTACCTAATACAATGCGAAATAAAATGTGTTAAAGCAGCCGGTAATACCAAGGTGGCAGGAGAAAGATCAAAGAAAACGCAGAGTTAAGAACTGCTGAAGTCGGTTCATTTCATTTTTCATTTCATTTAAATCATATTTAAAGTTGGTATTTACAATAGTAGATAATAAAATACTAATTCACACCAACTATTTACAAGAAAGATATACTTTATACAAAAGAAAGAATCATTAGCGGCATATTTTGCAGGTGCATTTATCACCAGCCCAGTCTTTGATCCTCTTTTTGAAAGCCGCAAGTGTTGGCTGATTTTTAATAGTATCATCAAGGGTGTTCCAGAGGAAGCTCCCTCTAAAGGAGAGTGATTCTTGCCCATAGCCCTGTGTCTTTATTTGCGGCAGTTTACAAAGATTTTGTATTCTTAGATCATAAGTTACATGCTTCTTTTCATGAAATTCCCATACAAGCGATGGGTTAAGATGATTCATAGACTTGTAGATTTCTGTCAAGAGTTTCTGCAAGTTTCTAACATGTATACAAAAACTGCCACTGCGCGTGAGCAATGTTTCGAAGGGACATTCGTATTCTTTATAGAGGATCCGAAGAGCACGTTTGTGTGTGCGGTCAATCTCTTTGTTTGCACCTTTGTTGCAGAATAGCCAGATCAAAGGACAATAATTGAAGTTCGATAAGATAACCGCGTTGCAAATTGTTAATGCCTGTTCTCTAGAAATATACGTATTTAGCCTAGTAAAGGCACTGATTTTCTTGTTGACTTTTGAACATAACGTTTTAACATGCCTGTTAAACTTTAATTTGTTGTCAACTTCAATTCCTAGCAATTTAACATGATCTGTTGCAGATAATTTGTTCTCATTGATATTAAGTCGCAGTCTTCTCTGGCCTTTCAAGCCAAGGAACATAAGCTGGAATTTTTTTGGGTTTGCAACCATTCCATTATTTTTAAACCATTCCAGCAATCTACTAAGATCACTTTCCAGATTGGTAACAATTTCATGTAGGTCTACCCCACATGAGTAAATGGTGTTATCATCTGCAAAATTACAGATCTCCGAGTCTAGTCTCATGCGACACAGATCATTGATGAATATGTTAAAGAGCAAAGGACCTAAGACAGATCCCTGTGGTACCCCAATTTTTATTCTTTTGGCGGTACTTCTATGTGAACCAATTTTTACCCTTTGATGGCGGCAATCCAGATAGCTATACATGAGGCAGAGGCTGTTGAAATCAAATCCATACGCCTCCAGTTTTGCGATAAGGAGGTCATGGGGCAGACAGTCATAAGCCTTAGATAGATCCATTAGAATTGTTCCTACTATACCCGATGCATCAAGACATTTCCTCCATTTTTCTATCAACCTTATTAAGGCATGTTGCGTACTATACCCCTCCCTGAAACCACACAGGATTTCGGAGAGTTTGTCTTGAAAGTATGGGCATATTTGGTCTTTTAGAAGTCTTTCATAGACTTTGGAGGCTGCAGGTAAAACACTTATTGGCCTAAGGTTTCCCTTATAATTTGAATCATCATTTTTGAACAGAGGGCTGAGATCAGCTTCCTTCAGTTCATTTGGAAACTTGCAATCATAGACTGCAGAGTTGATACAATCTGTCAGGTAGGGGCAAACTATTTCCCTTGTTGCCTTTAACATACCAGTTGGAATATTCCCACTATTGGATTTATTCTTGTCAAGCAAGTCTATCTGCTTCTTTACCTCATTTGGGCTTACATGAGAGAACCTAAAGGTGTTATCATTTAATGCAACATTTTGATTGATAACCTTTATAGAGGGGTGATCTTTATACTTAGTTATCGCTCTCAAAACCATTTGTTCCACAGACATTTGTTCTGGCACCTCCTTAATAAGGGGGTCAATATCCAGACTATCTGTAATATTGCAGAAATACTCATTAAAGCACTCAGCAACTTCCACATCATTTGAGAGGATTCTACCTTCTTCAATCAATGTGATTTTTATTGGAAAACAGAGGTTTCACAGTTTTCCAAAACTTCTTATCGTTATCAATTGTTTTCGACTGTATCGACATAAAAAATTGTCTTTTAGCCTGAATGTTCAATTTCACGACAAGGTTTCTTTGATCTTTATATTTTCTTATATCTTCCTCTCGCTTACTTTTGTTTGCAACGTTTTTCAAAGTTGATCTTTTCCTCATTGCCTTCCGCAAATCTTTATTCATGTGCGGTTTATCATTAGCTCTGACTATCTTTGTTTTAGTAGGGGCATTTGCCTCAAGTGTTTTCAGAAAGATTGATTCAAAGTTTTCATATGTAGATGGGTGAGCTGAGATCAAATTTTGCCTCAACTCATCTTCAAAACGCAGCTGAGACCAGTTCTTGTAGTCTCGATAGGTAACTGTTTTCGGTGGAAGTTTAATAAATGTTGTTTTTAAGATGGTGTAGATCATATGATGGTGATCGCTAAATCCAGTCTCAAATGACTTGGAATGCATGAAGGAATGCTTTCTATTTGTAAATATTAAGTCAATGCAACGGCCCTTGGAAGACTTGAAACATGTTGGATGTTTGATCATGTTATATAAATCATGATCTTGTATTAATGATGACAGGGCTATGTCATCAGGTTCTAGATTGAAGTCTCCAAGGACCACTGCATTATCATATCTAGAACATTTATCAATCAATTTTGATATTTCTTCTACAAAATATTCTGAATTTTGCAGTGGAGGCCTATAGATTGGTAATATCAACCATTTTTGTTTTCTAACATTAATCTCAATTGGCACGACCTGGATATCGGGAGGGGTGTCAACCAGGTTCACATATTTTGAAAGGAGGCAATCTCTTACATAAACCAAAATTCCACCGCTATTCCCAGAAACATCAAGTCTATAGGGACTTTTAAAGCCGTCTATTAAGAACTGGCTCGTTGGGAAGGATGAATCGATTTTTGTCTCGGCTATCACCAAAATATCGACGTTTTCACCAATCATCTCAGAAAAACCACTAAATTTATTTCTGATGGAGTTTATGTTGATGTAACTAATTATGACGTTTCGTGGGTGTTTAAGGCGGAGGAGTTTCAGATCATCAAAACAGTTTGCCTCATTTTCAGTTGGGGTTGATAAAGATGATGTTTCAGATGGACCCAGTAGGGTGTCATTATCTATGACTTCGTTAATACTATCAATGTCAATGCCTTCATTTTTCTTAATGCGTTCTGAACAGTTTTCGTTTCTTTGGCTGGTTGGCACCGTTGGAGGCACCGCAGTTCAAAAGGTTTTAATAAAGTTTAAAACGTTTCTTGCTAAATAGGCGTTTCCCTTTTCATTAAGATGTAACTTCTTGCGGCTAAGACAAGAGACGTCTAGATTTGAATTGTCGACAACTGAAATCTTCATAGCATTGGCAAACTCTCTGATCTCACGATTTAACGCTGGCACGCTCACCCTTTTATCAATTGCCTGTTTATCTTTTCTCATCACCGCTGTGGACAGAACAATGGACGTATCCGGTGATTCAAGTTTGGCTTCCTCTATGATCTTTCTGAAATTACTTCTTGTATCAGGTTTTTCTTGACTCGTAAGGTCATTTGTTCCTGCGTGTATTATTATACAGTCCGGCTTTTTTCTGATAACTGGTCTAACGTAATCCACGATATCTCTCGTTGTTGCTCCAGGGTGGCGTTTGACTTGGACGTTGTGGTCTTTTTGCAAGCCTTCGTCTAAGATTCCATTTAGCATAGAGTCACCAACGATCGTGATTCTTTTCCGACTCTTCGTCTTTGCTTGTTTAGGCCCGTTCTCTTGATTCTGTTCTCGGGTTTGTTTACTTTGAATTTCCTTGTCAAGCAAAGCTGTGAAATTTCGTACGATATTGTCAAAGCACGACCTCGTTGCTTATCATAAGAGCAAAATGTATAATAGCTAAATTTTATTCAAACAAAGTTCAAGTCGTTTCTGCAGTTCTGGAGGATTTTAATTCATATCTTTTCATCGATGCACGTGTGTGCCTAGGCCCAACGGTCAAGGCTCTGAAGTTTATACGATACGATGACAGAATCTGTTACCTTGGAGGTGGTAAAAAGTCTCCTTGAAATCCAAGCAAATGCATTCAAAGCTTCCTTTAAAATGATGTTCGACAGTCTCAAGGAAGAAGTAGTGGCTGTTAAGAAGGATGTCAAAGACTTAACCAACAGTTTACAGTTCACACAAGGCCAGTTCGATGAACAGACAAAGAAATTAGACAAGATGGAGGATAAGCTTACATCCAGTGCCCATAATATCGAAGCTTTGGATATATCAGTCAATGCTATTGACAACAATCTGGAATACATGGAAAACCAAAGCCGAAGAAATAACCTCAAGATAATGGGGGTTGAAGAGAATCTAGCTGAAGAGAAATCATGGGATGATGCGGAAAAGTTAGTTAAAGAGTTGATAAAAGATAAGTTGGGTATCGACGAGGACATTGACATTGAGCGATGTCACAGAGTTGGTAACTTGGATAATAAAATGAGCCAACCAGGAATGTCCACAAGGAATAAAGAACCAAGAAGTATTGTTGCAAAGATCTCGAAGTGGAAAATAAAGGAAATGATTCTCAAAAAGGCGAGGAATGTGAAGCCAGAAGAGATCAAGTTTGTTGCAGACTTATCTCAGAGGACCCTTAAAAAACGAAGAGCAAAGATTCCAGACCTACTGCAGGCCAGACGTGAAGGCAAGATAGCTTATTTTGTCCTGGACAAGCTAATTGTTAAGAACAAAACATTTTCTGGTGCTTCTCCAAATGTCTCCAGAGACTCTGAGGTTTCATTCGACTCTTAAACACCTTAGTAATGATCCTTGTTGTGTTTGTCTTTGTGTTTATTTTTAGGCTTTGGTTATTTTTTGCTTTATTGCAGTTATTTATTATTATTATTTATTTTTTGTTTGTTTTGTTTTCATTTTATTTTATTTTCGTGCATTTATCTTTTTCTTGTTAGAATGGTAAGAACCCCTAAGTATCCTTGTGGCATTTGTCACAAAAATGTGTACAAAGATGGAATTCTTTGCAATCAATGCAATCTCTGGCACCATTGAAAATGCACTAATATTTCTGCTACAGAATATGAAACACTTTCAAATCAACTTAGTGATGTTCCATGGCTTTGTATTAACTGCACAATAACATATCATGAGTCCATTTTTCCTTTTGGCACAATTGAAAATGAAGCATTGCTAAATCTATTTGATTTTGACAAACCCTCGGTTGTTGATTCATTGCCGTCATTTGAAATCACCTCTCATCTTACTAACATGCCTAACCTGCAAGACTATGATATTGATGAACATTTGCCCTCTAATATTGATTCTAGTTATCACTCAATTCATGATTTATCCACTTCTACTACTTCTCCCACTGATCTTTCCTTCTTACATATGAATATAAGAAGTCTTTCCTGTCACTTTGATGAACTTCAGTCTCTGCTTGTTAATCTTAATATTGGTTTCAATGTTGTTGCTGTTTCTGAAACTTGGGACTCATTTGCAAGGCCAGTAAGTTCAAATATAAACATGGCAGGATACACTTTTCTCTCTAGTAAGTCTCATAGTCAAAATGGTGGTGTTGGTTTATACATCAAAACTAGCTTGGGTCCTGTTCCTAGGCCAGACTTGGTCAGTGACAGTGAGGATTATGAGACAGTTTGGGCTGAAATTGAGAACTCAAAAGACAAAAACATTTTGATTTGTTGTGCGTATCGTCATCCAAGTTCTGAAGTTGAGCATTTCACTGAGTATATTCAAAAGACTTTATCAAACCCTTCTGTTGCAAATAAGCATGTTTTCATCTTAGGTGATTTCAATATCAACCTACTAAATTATGACTCTCATACTGCTACCTGTGATTTTGTCAGTCTCCTTCTTTCTCAGCATTTTCTTCCATATATAATCCATCCAACCAGAGTATCTGACCACTCTTCTACTATTATTGATAACCGAGTGGTTAAGGCGTCTGACTCGTAAGCCAAAGGTCAGAACGGCCATAGGTTCAAATCCCGCGCTGGACAGTTTGGTCGCTGTCCGTAACTCTAGCCCGGGTCGACCAAAGCCATGTGAGGGAAATCTGGTAGCTGCGGCGGGTAGCTGCGGCGGGTAGCTGCGGCGGGTAGCTGCGGCGGGTAGCTGCGGCGGGTAGCTGCGGCGGACAGATGGTAAAACATCCGTGGCCCCTGCTGGAAATAAGTCTCTCAGACTTTCGCAGGCTAGCCACGTTAAATATAAATACCTACCTACCTACCCCATTTCGAATCAAGCGATTGGTTTGGCTAAGTTCAAGTATCCTCATTTAAAAGATCTACCTTTAGCAGACAGTGAAAACGGTAACAAAGATTTAGAAGTAGAGATTACGGTAGGTGCGAACTACCTTTGGAATTTCATGCTTGATCATGTAGTACAGGGGAGTCAGGTTTAGGCTCCGTAGCTACCCTAACAAGATTTGGTCATGTTTTGAGCGGCCCAGTTCAAGTAGCAGCTCACCTTGAACACTCCAGAAACGTAACAATCGCTCATGTCTTGAAAACCGATGCTTGGGTTCAAAACGACAATTCAGATTTGAAAGATGAGCTTAAAACATTTTGGGACTATAAGACTCCAGGGGCGGATCCAGCCCACGATCTTGACCGACTTACTAGCGAGCGCGAAGCGCGAGCAAATCTGTGGAACTAGCGAGCGCGAAGGGCGAGGAGTCCGGGGGTCCGGGGGCAGAGCCTCCGGAAAAATTTTTGGGACCACGCCCTCCAGATCGCCGGAAAACGCCCTGTTCTAAATGCCTCCATGACACGCCCTATTATAGATTTTGAGACCTTTATAGTGTCGAATGGACATAGCCACCGAAAGATATGACGCTTAAGAACTTTACTTCGAAAAAATGGTCACCAATAGTTGTTTACTGTACAAGTAAAGATAAAAAATTGTGGATCTCTATGTGTCTAGTCTCAAGACATCTCAAACAAAAGGCAATGCGGCCAAGAGCTTACGCAGTTTGGAGAGAAAAGCCGAACTTCGATGATTCGAACTAGCATAAAAATATCGAGCTAAGGAGAGGTAGGAGAGGAAAATGTTGAATTACAAAAATCGTCGATCATTTTGAGTTAAACCGTAGTGGAGTCATAAAATCTCCTCTAAAAAGTCGGATGTGCCAAAAAATTCAGGTGTTTGAAAAATTATGAATTGAATTTCACTTGACGACAAAGGACTGAAGTATTTTGTAATTTGTGTCACATTCCTGTGAGCAACTTTTCGAAAGTCCTTTGTTGCAAAATTCTCAAAAAGGCCCTGAAATGACCATCAGTGTGAAGGGAATGTTGTGCAGAAGACGTCTGATGCCCGTGAAAAAAATATACTTTTGTGCTGTTATGTATAAAGAAGTTTCATTGCAATGTTATCAAGAGTTTCGAGGAAGTTTCCTGTTTAATTCACATACTGATCATGGGATTTTCTTCAACTTGAATTTACAAACATTTTTGGTATTCATGAAACATGACACAAAGTTTGAAAAAGTTTTGGTCTTTTGGCTATCAAACAGAATTCATTCCATTCCACTGTAAACTTTCAAATGCCTGAACTTTTTAACAGTACATCCAGTATAATATCTAAAAAACTCACCAATCTGCAAAAATTGGGATTGTTGAAATGATAAGAAAACTGTCACTAGTGATCATCTGTCATAGAGGTCATCAGCCAAATAAGAACACCTTAGTTGATTAGCATAGCTAGTTTTTCAAGTAATAAATGTAATCAATGCAACATGACAAATGTAACAAACTGCATTTGATCCATGGATTGATCTTGTAATAACAAAATGAATCAGACATTCACAGAAATATTCTTCTCAGAGTGCCCTTTGACCATTATATTTCATCAATCATTTTGCTATTCAATGCAATTTTCAAAGTTTGTACCAGAGACATTTTACTGGTGCTCATCCCCATATGATTGCATGGTGAAGTAATTTCCTCAGGCTCATCATCTAGAGGGGTTAAACAACATATACAGCACAGAATATTATGAGTCTTTTGTTGACAGCTAAAATTTTGATTTGAAATTTATCAGTCAATTGGAGGTTGAGACTGTGCAGCTGTAGGTTATTTTTGGCAATAATATCTGTGAAAAAATCCATTTCTTTGGGGTGTTGTCAGTTCAAATGAATCATTGCAAGTAAGTCCAAAGTTTTAGATATTCTTTTCCTCTCCTTCACAACCTCTGATGATTTGTTGATTTCAGCCACAGTCAGATATAAAATTATCCTTATATCCTTTAGTTATTATAATTGAAATTTCATGCTCTGATCAGTATCAGTCCAAAATCTTTCAGTGTGTTTGCTTTCAAAGCAATCTTAAATCTGGTACAGTGAGAAGACTTTCACCATTTTCAAATCAAATACTGGATGAGTCAATGACATCCATTGTGCAAAATCAGAATCATTGCAAAGAAATCTGCTTTCCTTCAATTTCAGCAGGACACTCTTTCCATGGAAATATGAGCGACACATTCTGCCCCTATTATTATTATCATTATTATCAATTTCTTTACAGTTGGATACCAGTAAAAATAGCTAAAAGTGGTTAGCTAATTAATTCCAACCTATCAACCCTTGCTTTAGTTTTCATAACATAAACATATTGGCCTAGCTAGCCCCCAGGAAGGCATATCGACTGGCCCTGAGAGCTAGTTGGCCTATCGTTGTTTGTTGGCTGGTTTACTGCAAGGACGTTTTCTAGGAAGTGTCAGTGAAGGCTCTTCCGTACATATTTTTATCAGTTAGGTATATCCATGAATTTAAAAGAAAAACAAAATAAGCTCACCCTGCAGGAATAATTCTTTCCCTCCTCTTCCAACTTGAAACGATATGAAAAGCCCGCCATATGAGGAAGCAAGTTTGAATATGAGGCCAGCTCGCTGCAAGTTTTCACGTGGTTTTGACAGACTTCTTGACCGTCTTCCAAAGCTGTTTGACCGACTTACAAACACCCTGTGATCTTGGCAAAATCCTCAAAAACAATGCTTTTTTCATGACCGCGCATCTTGTGATGCAATTTTGACCGCCTTACCAATCGTATTCGCCCATTTTATTGTTTCACATACAAAACAAAACAATCGCGTTGGAAAGTATTGCACAAGCAACACAAGCGCTCCAGAAGACACAGATTGAATTGAATTTTGTTTTGCGTGCAAACGACTACGAGGCATATCCAGCATGGCTGAGCAGCAAACCGAATACGGCAGTCATCAGGGGCGTCAAAGCTTCGAAGAGGGCGTGAATCAACGAAATTAGTTGGCGCATGAAGTCTATGCAACACTACTGACACCAAGCAAAAATTAGGAACATTTTTATTGTCCTCGTTCTTCCTTAAGATAAATGGCTTCCCACTTTTTTCTTGAAAGTCTGACCGACTTCTGCAAGTCTCGTAAGTCGGTATGGATCCGCCCCTGGACTCTTGGGGTGAAAACCGATGAGGCTGATGACAGTTTGGAAAATCCTTTGGAAGGGAAAATAAAGTTTGACGGAAATTGCTACGAAGTTTCCTCGCCCTTCAAAGGGGGCATCAAACTATTCCAGATAACTATAACGAGCCAGAAGCAGTCTTGAGTCACTCACAAATCGTCTAAAAACAAAACCAGTAATGAAACGAATCATTTTGAGTACAACCGCGCGGTTTTACGACCCGTTAGATTTGTTGTTTCCTGATATCGTATCATTGAAGGAGCTGTTCCAGAAAGTTTGTGAACTCAAAATGGACTCGGATGATGAGTTGCCAACAGAAATCTCAAATGAATGGCATAAACTAATTAACGATATTGCCAACATTTAATCAATCGAAATTCCAAGATCGTTGCTTGGAG
>OZ026582.1:14437932-14458932 GCA_964020215.1 Aurelia sp. 3 sensu Dawson et al. (2005)
AAATTTTGACCAAATTTCATTTATGACATTTTTGACAGGTCCGGACCTGGAAAAATGTGAAATTTTGACCAAATTTCATTTTTGACATTTTCGACAGGTCCGGACCTGCAAAAATGTGAAATTTTGACCAAATTTCATTTTGACAATTTCATCAGGTCCGGACCTGGAAAAATGTGAAATTTTGACCAAATTTCATTTTTGACATTTTCGACAGGTCCGGACCTGCAAAAATGTGAAATTTTGACCAAATTTCATTTCTGACATTTTCGACAGGTCCGGACCTGGAAAAATGTGAAATTTTGACCAAATTTCATTTTTGACATTTTCGACAGGTCCGGACCTGCAAAAATGTGAAATTGTGACCAAATTTCATTTTTGACATTTTTGACAGGTCCGGACCTGCAAAAATGTGAAATTTTGACCAAATTTCATTTTTGACATTTTTGACAGGTCCAGACCTGCAAAAATCTGAGATTTTGACCAAATTTCATTTCTGACATTTTCGACAGGTTCGGACCTGCAAAAATGTGAAATTTTGACCAAATTTCATTTTTGACATTTTCAACGGGTCCGGACCTTCAAAAATGTGAAATTTTGACCAAATTTCATTTTTGACATTTTTGACAGGTCCATACCTGCAAAAATATGAAATTTTGACCAAATTTCATTTTTGACATTTTCGACAGGTTGGGACCTGCAAAAATGTGAAATTTTTGACCAAATTTCATTTCTGACATTTTCGACAGGTCCGGACCTGCAAAAATGTGAAATTGTGACCAAATTTCATTTTTGACATTTTCGACAGGTCCGGACCTGCAAAAATTCGAAATTTTGACCAAATTTCATTTTTGACATTTTCGACAGGTCCGGACCTGCAAAAATCTGAGATTTTGACCAAATTTCATTTCTGACATTTTCGACAGGTTCGGACCTGCAAAAATGTGAAATTTTGACCAAATTTCATTTTTGACATTTTCAACGGGTCCGGACCTTCAAAAATGTGAGATTTTGACCAAATTTCATTTCTGACATTTTCGACAGGTTCGGACCTGCAAAAATATGAGATTTTGACCAAATTTCATTTTTGACATTTTCGACAGGTCCGGACCTGCAAAAATTCGAAATTTTGACCAAATTTCATTTTTGACATTTTCGACAGGTCCAGACCTGCAAAAATCTGAGATTTTGACCAAATTTCATTTCTGACATTTTCGACAGGTCCGGACCTGCAAAAAATTCGAAATTTTGACCAAATTTCATTTTTGACATTTTCGACAGGTCCGGACCTGCAAAAATGTGAAATTTTGACCAAATTTCATTTTTGATATTTTTGACAGGTCCGGACCTGGAAAAATGTGAAATTTTGACCAAATTTCATTTTTGACATTTTCGACAGGTCCGGACCTGGAAAAATGTGAAATTTTGACCAAATTTCATTTTTGACATTTTTGACAGGTCCATACCTGCAAAAATATGAAATTTTGACCAAATTTCATTTTTGACATTTTCGACAGGTCCGGACCTGCAAAAATGTGAAATTTTGACGAAATTTCATTTCTGACATTTTCGACAGGTCCGGACCTGCAAAAATGTGAAATTGTGACCAAATTTCATTTTTGACATTTTCGACAGGTCCTGACCTGCAAAAATTCGAAATTTTGACCAAATTTCATTTTTGACATTTTTCGACAGGACCTGCAAAACATCTGAGATTTTGACCAAATTTCATTTCTGACATTTTCGACAGGTTCGGACCTGCAAAAATGTGAAATTATGACCAAATTTCATTTTTGACATTTTCAACGGGTCCGGACCTTCAAAAATGTGAGATTTTGACCAAATTTCATTTCTGACATTTTCGACAGGTTCGGACCTGCAAAAATATGAGATTTTGACCAAATTTCATTTTTGACATTTTCGACAGGTCTGGACCTGGAAAAATGTGAAATTTTGACCAAATTTCATTTATGACATTTTTGACAGGTCCGGACCTGGAAAAATGTGAAATTTTGACCAAATTTCATTTTTGACATTTTCGACAGGTCCGGACCTGCAAAAATGTGAAATTTTGACCAAATTTCATTTTGACAATTTCATCAGGTCCGGACCTGGAAAAATGTGAAATTTTGACCAAATTTCATTTTTGACATTTTCGACAGGTCCGGACCTGCAAAAATGTGAAATTTTGACCAAATTTCATTTCTGACATTTTCGACAGGTCCGGACCTGGAAAAATGTGAAATTTTGACCAAATTTCATTTTTGACATTTTCGACAGGTCCGGACCTGCAAAAATGTGAAATTGTGACCAAATTTCATTTTTGACATTTTCGACAGGTCCGGACCTGCAAAAATGTGAAATTTTGACCAAATTTCATTTTTGACAATTTCATCAGGTCCGGACCTGGAAAAATGTGAAATTTTGACCAAATTTCATTTTTGACATTTTCGACAGGTCTGGACCTGGAAAAATGTGAAATTTTGACCAAAATTTCATTTTTGACATTTTCGACAGGTCTGAACCTGCAAAAATGTGAAATTTTGACCAAATTTCATTTCTGACATTTTCGACAGGTTCGGACCTGCAAAAATGTGAGATTTTTGACCAAATTTCATTTCTGACATTTTCGACAGGTTCGGACCTGCAAAAATATGAGAGAATTTCATTTTTGACATTTTCGACAGGTCCGGACCTGCAAAAATTCGAAATTTTGACCAAATTTCATTTTTGACATTTTCGACAGGTCCAGACCTGCAAAAATCTGAGATTTTGACCAAATTTCATTTCTGACATTTTCGACAGGTCCGGACCTGCAAAAATTCGAAATTTTGACCAAATTTCATTTCTGACATTTTCGACAGGTCCGGACCTGCAGAAATGTGAAATTTTGACCAAATTTCATTTTTGAAATTTTTGACAGGTCCGGACCTGGAAAAATGTGAAATTTTGACCAAATTTCATTTTTGACATTTTCGACAGGTCCGGACCTGGAAAAATGTGAAATTTTGACCAAATTTCATTTTTGACATTTTTGACAGGTCCATACCTGCAAAAATATCAAATTTTGACCAAATTTCATTTTTGACATTTTCGACAGGTCCGGACCTGCAAAAATGTGAAATTTATTTTGACCAAATTTCATTTTTGACATTTTTGACAGGTCCGGACCTGGAAAAATGTGAAATTTTGACCAAATTTCATTTTTGACATTTTCGACAGGTCCGGACCTGCAAAAATGTGAAATTTGACCAAATTTCATTTTTGACAATTTCATCAGGTCCGGACCTGGAAAATGTGAATTTTGACCAAATTTCATTTTTGACATTTTCGACAGGTCTGGACCTGGAAAAATGTGAAATTTTGACCAAATTTCATTTTTGACATTTTCGACAGGTCCGAACCTGCAAAAATGTGAAATTTTGACCAAATTTCATTTCTGACATTTTCGACAGGTTTCGGACCTGCAAAAATGTGAGATTTTGACCAAATTTCATTTCTGACATTTTCGGACAGGTCCGGACCTGCAAAAATGTGAAATTTTGACCAAATTTCATTTTTGACAATTTCATCAGGTCCGGACCTGAAAATGTGAAATTTTGACCAAATTTCATTTTTGACATTTTCGACAGGTCTGGACCTGGAAAAATGTGAAATTTGACCAAATTTCATTTTTGACATTTTCGACAGGTCCGAACCTGCAAAAATGTGAAATTTTGACCAAATTTCATTTCTGACATTTTCGACAGGTTCGGACCTGCAAAAATGTGAGATTTTGACCAAATTTCATTTCTGACATTTTCGACAGGTTCGGACCTGCAAAAATATGAGATTTTGACCAAATTTCATTTTTGACATTTTCGACAGGTCCGGACCTGCAAAAATTCGAAATTTTGACCAAATTTCATTTTTGACATTTTCGACAGGTCCGGACCTGCAAAAATGTGAAATTTTGACCAAATTTCATTTTTGACATTTTCGACAGGTCTGGACCTGGAAAAATGTGAAATTTTGACCAAATTCCATTTTTGACATTTTCGACAGGTCCGGACCTGCAAAAATGTGAAATTTTGACCAAATTTCATTTTTGACATTTTTGACAGGTCCGGACCTGCAAAAATATGAAATTTTGACCAAATTTCATTTTTGACATTTTCGACAGGTCGGGACCTGCAAAAATGTGAAATTTTGACCAAATTTCATTTCTGACATTTTCGACAGGTCCGGACCTGCAAAAATGTGAAATTGTGACCAAAATCATTTTTGACATTTTCGACAGGTCCGGACCTGCAAAAATTCGAAATTTTGACCAAATTTCATTTTTTGACATTTTCGACAGGTCCGGACCTGCAAAAATCTGAGATTTTGACCAAATTTCATTTCTGACATTTTCGACAGGTCCGGACCTGCAAAAATTCGAAATTTTGACCAAATTTCATTTTTGACATTTTCGACAGGTCCGGACCTGCAAAAATCTGAGATTTTGACCAAATTTCATTTCTGACATTTTCGACAGGTTTTTGACATTTTCAACGGGTCCGGACCTTCAAAAATGTGAGATTTTGACCAAATTTCATTTCTGACATTTTCGACAGGTTCGGACCTGCAAAAATATGAGATTTTGACCAAATTTCATTTTTGACATTTTCGACAGGTCCGGACCTGGAAAAATGTGAAATTTTGACCAAATTTCATTTTTGACATTTCGACAGGTCCGGACCTGGAAAAATGTGAAATTTGACCAAATTTCATTTTTGACATTTTTGACAGGTCCATACCTGCAAAAATATGAAATTTTGACCAAATTTCATTTTTGACATTTTCGACAGGTCCGGACCTGCAAAAATGTGAAATTTTGACCAAATTTCATTTTTGACATTTTTGACAGGTCCATACCTGCAAAAAATATGAAATTTTGACCAAATTTCATTTTTGACATTTTCGACAGGTCCGGACCTGCAAAAATGTGAAATTTTTGACGAAATTTCATTTCTGACATTTTCGACAGGTCCGGACCTGCAAAAATGTGGAAATTGTGACCAAATTTCATTTTGACATTTTCGACAGGTCCGGACCTGCAAAAATTCGAAATTTTGACCAAATTTCATTTTTGACATTTTCGACAGGACCTGCAAACATCTGAGATTTTGACCAAATTTCATTTCTGACATTTTCGACAGGTTCGGACCTGCAAAAATGTGAAATTTTGACCAAATTTCATTTTTGACATTTTTCAACGGGTCCGGACCTTCAAAAATGTGAGATTTTGACCAAATTTCATTTCTGACATTTTCGACAGGTTCGGACCTGCAAAAATATGAGATTTTGACCAAATTTCATTTTTGACATTTTCGACAGGTCTGGACCTGGAAAAATGTGAAATTTTGACCAAATTTCATTTATGACATTTTTGACAGGTCCGGACCTGGAAAAATGTGAAATTTTGACCAAATTTCATTTTTGACATTTTCGACAGGTCCGGACCTGCAAAAATGTGAAATTTTGACCAAATTTCATTTTGACAATTTCATCAGGTCCGGACCTGGAAAAATGTGAAATTTTGACCAAATTTCATTTTTGACATTTTCGACAGGTCCGGACCTGCAAAAATGTGAAATTTTGACCAAATTTCATTTCTGACATTTTCGACAGGTCCGGACCTGGAAAAATGTGAAATTTTGACCAAATTTCATTTTTGACATTTTCGACAGGTCCGGACCTGCAAAAATGTGAAATTGTGACCAAATTTCATTTTTGACATTTTTGACAGGTCCGGACCTGCAAAAATGTGAAATTTTGACCAAATTTCATTTTTGACATTTTTGACAGGTCCAGACCTGCAAAAATCTGAGATTTTGACCAAATTTCATTTCTGACATTTTCGACAGGTTCGGACCTGCAAAAATGGTGAAATTTTGACCAAATTTCATTTTTGACATTTTCAACGGGTCCGGACCTTCAAAAATGTGAATTTTGACCAAATTTCATTTTTGACATTTTTGACAGGTCCATACCTGCAAAAATATGAAATTTTGACCAAATTTCATTTTGACATTTTCGACAGGTCGGGACCTGCAAAAATGTGAAATTTTGACCAAATTTCATTTCTGACATTTTCGACAGGTCCGGACCTGCAAAAATGTGAAATTGTGACCAAATTTCATTTTTGACATTTTCGACAGGTCCGGACCTGCAAAAATTCGAAATTTTGACCAAATTTCATTTTTGACATTTTCGACAGGTCCGGACCTGCAAAAATCTGAGATTTTGACCAAATTTCATTTCTGACATTTTCGACAGGTTCGGACCTGCAAAAATGTGAAATTTTGACCAAATTTCATTTTTGACATTTTCAACGGGTCCGGACCTTCAAAAATGTGAGATTTTGACCAAATTTCATTTTTGACATTTTCGACAGGTTCGGACCTGCAAAATATGAGATTTTGACCAAATTTCATTTTTTGACATTTTCGACAGGTCCGGACCTGCAAAAATTAGAAATTTTGACCAAATTTCATTTTTGACATTTTCGACAGGTCCAGACCTGCAAAAATCTGAGATTTTGACCAAATTTCATTTCTGACATTTTCGACAGGTCCGGACCTGCAAAAATTCGAAATTTTGACCAAATTTCATTTTTGACATTTTCGACAGGTCCGGACCTGCAAAAATGTGAAATTTTGACCAAATTTCATTTTTGATATTTTTGACAGGTCCGGACCTGGAAAAATGTGAAATTTTGACCAAATTTCATTTTTGACATTTTTCGACAGGTCCGGACCTGGAAAAATGTGAAATTTTGACCAAATTTCATTTTTGACATTTTTGACAGGTCCATACCTGCAAAAATATGAAATTTTGACCAAATTTCATTTTTGACATTTTCGACAGGTTCGGACCTGCAAAAATGTGAAATTTTGACGAAATTTCATTTCTGACATTTTCGACAGGTCCGGACCTGCAAAAATGTGAAATTGTGACCAAATTTCATTTTTGACATTTTCGACAGGTCCGGACCTGCAAAAATTCGAAATTTTGACCAAATTTCATTTTTGACATTTTCGACAGGACCTGCAAACATCTGAGATTTTGACCAAATTTCATTTCTGACATTTTCGACAGGTTCGGACCTGCAAAAATGTGAAATTATGACCAAATTTCATTTTTGACATTTTCAACGGGTCCGGACCTTCAAAAATGTGAGATTTTGACCAAATTTCATTTCTGACATTTTCGACAGGTTCGGACCTGCAAAAATATGAGATTTTGACCAAATTTCATTTTTGACATTTTCGACAGGTCTGGACCTGGAAAAATGTGAAATTTTGACCAAATTTCATTTATGACATTTTTGACAGGTCCGGACCTGGAAAAATGTGAAATTTTGACCAAATTTCATTTTTGACATTTTCGACAGGTCCGGACCTGCAAAAATGTGAAATTTTGACCAAATTTCATTTTGACAATTTCATCAGGTCCGGACCTGGAAAAATGTGAAATTTTGACCAAATTCATTTTTGACATTTTCGACAGGTCCGGACCTGCAAAAATGTGAAATTTTGACCAAATTTCATTTCTGACATTTTCGACAGGTCCGGACCTGGAAAAATGTGAAATTTTGACCAAATTTCATTTTTGACATTTTCGACAGGTCCGGACCTGCAAAAATGTGAAATTGTGACCAAATTTCATTTTTGACATTTTCGACAGGTCCGGACCTGCAAAAATGTGAAATTTTGACCAAATTTCATTTTTGACAATTTCATCAGGTCCGGACCTGGAAAAATGTGAAATTTTGACCAAATTTCATTTTTGACATTTTCGACAGGTCTGGACCTGGAAAAATGTGAAATTTTGACCAAAATTTCATTTTTGACATTTTCGACAGGTCCGAACCTGCAAAAATGTGAAATTTTGACCAAATTTCATTTCTGACATTTTCGACAGGTTCGGACCTGCAAAAATGTGAGATTTTGACCAAATTTCATTTCTGACATTTTCGACAGGTTCGGACCTGCAAAAATATGAGATTTTGACCAAATTCATTTTGACATTTTCGACAGGTCCGGACCTGCAAAAATTCGAAATTTTGACCAAATTTCATTTTTGACATTTTCGACAGGTCCAGACCTGCAAAAATCTGAGATTTTGACCAAATTTCATTTCTGACATTTTCGACAGGTCCGGACCTGCAAAAATTCGAAATTTTGACCAAATTTCATTTTTGACATTTTCGACAGGTCCGGACCTGCAAAAATGTGAAATTCTGACCAAATTTCATTTTTGAAATTTTTGACAGGTCCGGACCTGGAAAAATGTGTAATTGTGACCAAATTTCATTTTTGACATTTTCGACAGGTCCGGACCTGCAAAAATTCGAAATTTTGACCAAATTTCATTTTTGACATTTTCGACAGGACCTGCAAACATCTGAGATTTTGACCAAATTTCATTTCTGACATTTTCGACAGGTTCGGACCTGCAAAAATGTGAAATTATGACCAAATTTCATTTTTGACATTTTCAACGGGTCCGGACCTTCAAAAATGTGAGATTTTGACCAAATTTCATTTCTGACATTTTCGACAGGTTCGGACCTGCAAAAATATGAGATTTTGACCAAATTTCATTTTTGACATTTTCGACAGGTCTGGACCTGGAAAAATGTGAAATTTTGACCAAATTTCATTTATGACATTTTTGACAGGTCCGGACCTGGAAAAATGTGAAATTTTGACCAAATTTCATTTTTGACATTTTCGACAGGTCCGGACCTGCAAAAATGTGAAATTTTGACCAAATTTCATTTTGACAATTTCATCAGGTCCGGACCTGGAAAAATGTGAAATTTTGACCAAATTTCATTTTTGACATTTTCGACAGGTCCGGACCTGCAAAAATGTGAAATTTTGACCAAATTTCATTTCTGACATTTTCGACAGGTCCGGACCTGGAAAAATGTGAAATTTTGACCAAATTTCATTTTTGACATTTTCGACAGGTCCGGACCTGCAAAAATGTGAAATTGTGACCAAATTTCATTTTTGACATTTTCGACAGGTCCGGACCTGCAAAAATGTGAAATTTTGACCAAATTTCATTTTTGACAATTTCATCAGGTCCGGACCTGGAAAAATGTGAAATTTTGACCAAATTTCATTTTTGACATTTTCGACAGGTCTGGACCTGGAAAAATGTGAAATTTTGACCAAATTTCATTTTTGACATTTTCGACAGGTCCGAACCTGCAAAAATGTGAAATTTTGACCAAATTTCATTTCTGACATTTTCGACAGGTTCGGACCTGCAAAAATGTGAGATTTTGACCAAATTTCATTTCTGACATTTTCGACAGGTTCGGACCTGCAAAAATATGAGATTTTGACCAAATTTCATTTTTGACATTTTCGACAGGTCCGGACCTGCAAAAATTCGAAATTTTGACCAAATTTCATTTTTGACATTTTCGACAGGTCCAGACCTGCAAAAATCTGAGATTTTGACCAAATTTCATTTCTGACATTTTCGACAGGTCCGGACCTGCAAAAATTCGAAATTTTGACCAAATTTCATTTTTGACATTTTCGACAGGTCCGGACCTGCAAAAATGTGAAATTCTGACCAAATTTCATTTTTGAAATTTTTGACAGGTCCGGACCTGGAAAAATGTGAAATTTTGACCAAATTTCATTTCTGACATTTTCGACAGGTCCGGACCTGGAAAAATGTGAAATTTTGACCAAATTTCATTTTTGACATTTTTGACAGGTCCATACCTGCAAAAATATCAAATTTTGACCAAATTTCATTTTTGACATTTTCGACAGGTCCGGACCTGCAAAAATGTGAAATTTTGACCAAATTTCATTTTTGACATTTTTGACAGGTCCGGACCTGGAAAAATGTGAAATTTTGACCAAATTTCATTTTTGACATTTTCGACAGGTCCGGACCTGCAAAAATGTGAAATTTTGACCAAATTTCATTTTTGACAATTTCATCAGGTCCGGACCTGGAAAAATGTGAAATTTTGACCAAATTTCATTTTTGACATTTTCGACAGGTCTGGACCTGGAAAAATGTGAAATTTTGACCAAATTTCATTTTTGACATTTTCGACAGGTCCGAACCTGCAAAAATGTGAAATTTTGACCAAATTTCATTTCTGACATTTTCGACAGGTTCGGACCTGCAAAAATGTGAGATTTTGACCAAATTTCATTTCTGACATTTTCGACAGGTTCGGACCTGCAAAAATATGAGATTTTGACCAAATTTCATTTTTGACATTTTCGACAGGTCCGGACCTGCAAAAATTCGAAATTTTGACCAAATTTCATTTTTGACATTTTCGACAGGTCCAGACCTGCAAAAATCTGAGATTTTGACCAAATTTCATTTCTGACATTTTCGACAGGTCCGGACCTGCAAAAAATCGAAATTTTGACCAAATTTCATTTTTGACATTTTCGACAGGTCCGGACCTGCAAAAATGTGAAATTTTGACCAAATTTCATTTTTGACATTTTTGACAGGTCCGGACCTGGAAAAATGTGAAATTTTGACCAAATTTCATTTTTGACATTTTCGACAGGTCCGGACCTGGAAAAATGTGAAATTTTGACCAAATTTCATTTTTGACATTTTTGACAGGTCCATACCTGCAAAAATATCACATTTTGACCAAATTTCATTTTTGACATTTTCGACAGGTCCGGACCTGCAAAAATTCGAAATTTTGACCAAATTTCATTTTTGACATTTTCGACAGGTCCGGACCTGCAAAAATCTGAGATTTTGACCAAATTTCATTTCTGACATTTTCGACAGGTTCGGACCTGCAAAAATGTGAAATTTTGACCAAATTTCATTTTTGACATTTTCAACGGGTCCGGACCTTCAAAAATGTGAGATTTTGACCAAATTTCATTTCTGACATTTTCGACAGGTTCGGACCTGCAAAAATATGAGATTTTGACCAAATTTCATTTTTGACATTTTCGACAGGTCCGGACCTGCAAAAATGTGAAATTTTGACCAAATTTCATTTCTGACATTTTCGACAGGTCTGGACCTGGAAAAATGTGAAATTTTGACCAAATTTCATTTATGACATTTTTGACAGGTCCGGACCTGGAAAAATGTGAAATTTTGACCAAATTTCATTTTTGACATTTTCGACTGGTCCGGACCTGGAAAAATGTGAAATTTTGACCAAATTTCATTTTTGACATTTTCGACAGGTCCGGACCTGCAAAAACGTGAAATTTTGACCAAATTTCATTTTTGACAATTTCATCAGGTCCGGACCTGGAAAAATGTGAAATTTTGACCAAATTTCATTTTTGACATTTTCGACAGGTCCGGACCTGCAAAAATGTGAAATTTTGACCAAATTTCATTTATGACATTTTCGACAGGTCCGGACCTGCAAAAATGTGAAATTTTGACCAAATTTCATTTTTGACATTTTCGACTGGTCCGGACCTGGAAAAATGTGAAATTTTGACCAAATTTCATTTTTGACATTTTCGACAGGTCCGGACCTGCAAAAACGTGAAATTTTGACCAAATTTCATTTTTGACAATTTCATCAGGTCCGGACCTGGAAAAATGTGAAATTTTGACCAAATTTCATTTTTGACATTTTCGACAGGTCCGGACCTGCAAAAATGTGAAATTTTGACCAAATTTCATTTTTGACATTTTTGACAGGTCCGGACCTGGAAAAATGTGAAATTTTGACCAAATTTCATTTTTGACATTTTCGACAGGTCCGGACCTGGAAAAATGTGAAATTTTGACCAAATTTCATTTTTGACATTTTTGACAGGTCCATACCTGCAAGAATATCAAATTTTGACCAAATTTCATTTTTGACATTTTCGACAGGTCCGGACCTGCAAAAATGTGAAATTTTGACCAAATTTCATTTTTGACATTTTTGACAGGTCCAGACCTGGAAAAATGTGAAATTTTGACCAAATTTCATTTTTGACATTTTCGACAGGTCCGGACCTGCAAAAATGTGAAATTTTGACCAAATTTCATTTTTGACGATTTCATCAGGTCCGGACCTGGAAAAATGTGAAATTTTGACCAAATTTCATTTTTGACATTTTCGACAGGTCTGGACCTGGAAAAATGTGAAATTTTGACCAAATTTCATTTTTGACATTTTCGACAGGTCCGAACCTGCAAAAATGTGAAATTTTGACCAAATTTCATTTCTGACATTTTCGACAGGTTCGGACCTGCAAAAATGTGAGATTTTGACCAAATTTCATTTCTGACATTTTCGACAGGTTCGGACCTGCAAAAATATGTGATTTTGACCAAATTTCATTTTTGACATCTTCGACAGGTCCGGACCTGCAAAAATTCGAAATTTTGACCAAATTTCATTTTTGACATTTTCGACAGGTCCAGACCTGCAAAAATCTGAGATTTTGACCAAATTTCATTTCTGACATTTTCGACAGGTCCGGACCTGCAAAAATTCGAAATTTTGACCAAATTTCATTTTTGACATTTTCGACAGGTCCGGACCTGCAAAAATGTGAAATTTTGACCAAATTTCATTTTTGACATTTTTGACAGGTCCGGACCTGGAAAAATGTGAGATTTTGACCAAATTTCATTTCTGACATTTTCGACAGGTTCGGACCTGCAAACATATGAGATTTTGACCAAATTTCATTTTTGACATTTTCGACAGGTCCGGACCTGCAAAAATTCGAAATTTTGACCAAATTTCATTTTTGACATTTTCGACAGGTCCAGACCTGCAAAAATCTGAGATTTTGACCAAATTTCATTTCTGACATTTTCGACAGGTCCAGACCTGCAAAAATCTGAGATTTTGACCAAATTTCATTTCTGACATTTTCGACAGGTCCGGACCTGCAAAAATTCAAAATTTTGACCAAATTTCATTTTTGACATTTTCGACAGGTCCGGACCTGCAAAAATGTGAAATTTTGACCAAATTTCATTTTTGACATTTTTGACAGGTCCGGACCTGGAAAAATGTGAAATTTTGACCAAATTTCATTTTTGACATTTTCGACAGGTCCGGACCTGGAAAAATGTGAAATTTTGACCAAATTTCATTTTTGACATTTTTGACAGGTCCATACCTGCAAAAATATCAAATTTTGACCAAATTTCATTTTTGACATTTTCGACAGGTCCGGACCTGCAAAAATGTGAAATTTTGACGAAATTTCATTTCTGACATTTTCGACAGGTCCGGACCTGCAAAAATTCGAAATTTTGACCAAATTTCATTTTTGACATTTTCGACAGGTCCGGACCTGCAAAAATATGAGATTTTGACCAAATTTCATTTCTGACATTTTCGACAGGTTCGGACCTGCAAAAATGTGAAATTTTGACCAAATTTCATTTTTGACATTTTCAACGGGTCCGGACCTTCAAAAATGTGAGATTTTTAACAAATTTCATTTCTGACATTTTCGACAGGTCCGGACCTGCAAAAATTCGAAATTTTGACCAAATTTCATTTTTGACATTTTCGACAGGTCCAGACCTGCAAAAATCTGAGATTTTGACCAAATTTCATTTCTGACATTTTCGACAGGTCCAGACCTGCAAAAATCTGAGATTTTGACCAAATTTCATTTTTGACATTTTCGACAGGTCCGGACCTGCAAAAATGTGAAATTTTGACCAAATTTCATTTCTGACATTTTCGACAGGTGTGGACCTGGAAAATTTGAAATTTTGACCAAATTTCATTTATGACATTTTTGACAGGTCCAGACCTTGAAAAATGTGAAATTTTGACCAAATTTCATTTTTGACATTTTCGACAGGTCCGGACCTGGAAAAATGTGAAATTTTGACCAAATTTCATTTTTGACATTTTCGACAGGTCCGGACCTGCAAAAATGTGAAATTGTGACCAAATTTCATTTTTGACAATTTCATCAGGTCCGGACCTGGAAAAATGTGAAATTTTGACCAAACCTCATTTTTGACATTTTCGACAGGTCCGGACCTGCAAAAATTCGAAATTTTGACCAAATTTCATTTTTGACATTTTCGACAGGTCCGGACCTGCAAAAATGTGAAATTTTGACCAAATTTCATTTTTGACATTTTTGACAGGTCCGGACCTGGAAAAATGTGAAATTTTGACCAAATTTCATTTTTGACATTTTCGACAGGTCCGGACCTGCAAAAATGTGAAATTTTGACGAAATTTCATTTCTGACATTTTCGACAGGTCCGGACCTGCAAAAATTCGAAATTTTGACCAAATTTCATTTTTGACATTTTCGACAGGTCCGGACCTGCAAAAATCTGAGATTTTGACCAAATTTCATTTCTGACATTTTCGACAGGTTCGGACCTGCAAAAATGTGAAATTTTGACCAAATTTCATTTTTGACATTTTCAACGGGTCCGGACCTTCAAAAATGTGAGATTTTTAACAAATTTCATTTCTGACATTTTCGACAGGTTCGGACCTGCAAAAATATGAGATTTTGACCAAATTTCATTTTTGACATTTTCGACAGGTCCGGACCTGCAAAAATGTGAAATTTTGACCAAATTTCATTTCTGACATTTTCGACAGGTCTGGACCTGGAAAAATTTGAAATTTTGACCAAATTTCATTTATGACATTTTTGACAGGTCCAGACCTGGAAAAATGTGAAATTTTGACCAAATTTCATTTTTGACATTTTCGACAGGTCCGGACCTGGAAAAATGTGAAATTTTGACCAAATTTCATTTTTGACATTTTCGACAGGTCCGGACCTGCAAAAATGTGAAATTGTGACCAAATTTCATTTTTGACAATTTCATCAGGTCCGGACCTGGAAAAATGTGAAATTTTGACCAAACCTCATTTTTGACATTTTCGACAGGTCCGGACCTGCAAAAATGTGAAATTTTGACCAAATTTCATTTCTGACATTTTCGACAGGTCCGGACCTGGAAAAATGTGAAATTTTGACCAAATTTCATTTTTGACATTTTTGACAGGTCCGAACCTGCAAAAATGTGAAATTGTGACCAAATTTCATTTTTGACATTTTCGACAGGTCCAGACCCGCAAAAATTCGAAATTTTGACCAAATTTCATTTCTGACATTTTCGACAGGTCCAGACCTGCAAAACTGTGAAATTTTGACTAAATTTCATTTTTGACATTTTCGACTGGTCCGTACCTGCAAAAATGTGAAATTGTGACCAAATTTCATTTTTGACATTTTCAACAGGTCCGGACCCGCAAAAATTCGAAATTTTGACCAAATTTCATTTTTGACATTTTCGACAGGTCCGGACCTGGAAAAATGTGAAATTTTGACCAAATTTCATTTTTGACATTTTTGACAGGTCCATACCTGCAAGAATATCAAATTTTGACCAAATTTCATTTTTGACATTTTCGACAGGTCCGGACCTGCAAAAATGTGAAATTTTGACCAAATTTCATTTTTGACATTTTTGACAGGTCCAGACCTGGAAAAATGTGAAATTTTGACCAAATTTCATTTTTGACATTTTCGACAGGTCCGGACCTGCAAAAATGTGAAATTTTGACCAAATTTCATTTTTGACGATTTCATCAGGTCCGGACCTGGAAAAATGTGAAATTTTGACCAAATTTCATTTTTGACATTTTCGACAGGTCTGGACCTGGAAAAATGTGAAATTTTGACCAAATTTCATTTTTGACATTTTCGACAGGTCCGAACCTGCAAAAATGTGAAATTTTGACCAAATTTCATTTCTGACATTTTCGACAGGTTCGGACCTGCAAAAATGTGAGATTTTGACCAAATTTCATTTCTGACATTTTCGACAGGTTCGGACCTGCAAAAATATGTGATTTTGACCAAATTTCATTTTTGACATCTTCGACAGGTCCGGACCTGCAAAAATTCGAAATTTTGACCAAATTTCATTTTTGACATTTTCGACAGGTCCAGACCTGCAAAAATCTGAGATTTTGACCAAATTTCATTTCTGACATTTTCGACAGGTCCGGACCTGCAAAAATTCGAAATTTTGACCAAATTTCATTTTTGACATTTTCAACAGGTCCGGACCTGCAAAAATGTGAAATTTTGACCAAATTTCATTTTTGACATTTTTGACAGGTCCGGACCTGGAAAAATGTGAGATTTTGACCAAATTTCATTTCTGACATTTTCGACAGGTTCGGACCTGCAAACATATGAGATTTTGACCAAATTTCATTTTTGACATTTTCGACAGGTCCGGACCTGCAAAAATTCGAAATTTTGACCAAATTTCATTTTTGACATTTTCGACAGGTCCAGACCTGCAAAAATCTGAGATTTTGACCAAATTTCATTTCTGACATTTTCGACAGGTCCAGACCTGCAAAAATCTGAGATTTTGACCAAATTTCATTTCTGACATTTTCGACAGGTCCGGACCTGCAAAAATTCAAAATTTTGACCAAATTTCATTTTTGACATTTTCGACAGGTCCGGACCTGCAAAAATGTGAAATTTTGACCAAATTTCATTTTTGACATTTTTGACAGGTCCGGACCTGGAAAAATGTGAAATTTTGACCAAATTTCATTTTTGACATTTTCGACAGGTCCGGACCTGGAAAAATGTGAAATTTTGACCAAATTTCATTTTTGACATTTTTGACAGGTCCATACCTGCAAAAATATCAAATTTTGACCAAATTTCATTTTTGACATTTTCGACAGGTCCGGACCTGCAAAAATGTGAAATTTTGACGAAATTTCATTTCTGACATTTTCGACAGGTCCGGACCTGCAAAAATTCGAAATTTTGACCAAATTTCATTTTTGACATTTTCGACAGGTCCGGACCTGCAAAAATATGAGATTTTGACCAAATTTCATTTCTGACATTTTCGACAGGTTCGGACCTGCAAAAATGTGAAATTTTGACCAAATTTCATTTTTGACATTTTCAACGGGTCCGGACCTTCAAAAATGTGAGATTTTTAACAAATTTCATTTCTGACATTTTCGACAGGTTCGGACCTGCAAAAATATGAGATTTTGACCAAATTTCATTTTTGACATTTTCGACAGGTCCGGACCTGCAAAAATGTGAAATTTTGACCAAATTTCATTTCTGACATTTTCGACAGGTGTGGACCTGGAAAATTTGAAATTTTGACCAAATTTCATTTATGACATTTTTGACAGGTCCAGACCTTGAAAAATGTGAAATTTTGACCAAATTTCATTTTTGACATTTTCGACAGGTCCGGACCTGGAAAAATGTGAAATTTTGACCAAATTTCATTTTTGACATTTTCGACAGGTCCGGACCTGCAAAAATGTGAAATTGTGACCAAATTTCATTTTTGACAATTTCATCAGGTCCGGACCTGGAAAAATGTGAAATTTTGACCAAACCTCATTTTTGACATTTTCGACAGGTCCGGACCTGCAAAAATTCGAAATTTTGACCAAATTTCATTTTTGACATTTTCGACAGGTCCGGACCTGCAAAAATGTGAAATTTTGACCAAATTTCATTTTTGACATTTTTGACAGGTCCGGACCTGGAAAAATGTGAAATTTTGACCAAATTTCATTTTTGACATTTTCGACAGGTCCGGACCTGCAAAAATGTGAAATTTTGACGAAATTTCATTTCTGACATTTTCGACAGGTCCGGACCTGCAAAAATTCGAAATTTTGACCAAATTTCATTTTTGACATTTTCGACAGGTCCGGACCTGCAAAAATCTGAGATTTTGACCAAATTTCATTTCTGACATTTTCGACAGGTTCGGACCTGCAAAAATGTGAAATTTTGACCAAATTTCATTTTTGACATTTTCAACGGGTCCGGACCTTCAAAAATGTGAGATTTTTAACAAATTTCATTTCTGACATTTTCGACAGGTTCGGACCTGCAAAAATATGAGATTTTGACCAAATTTCATTTTTGACATTTTCGACAGGTCCGGACCTGCAAAAATGTGAAATTTTGACCAAATTTCATTTCTGACATTTTCGACAGGTCTGGACCTGGAAAAATTTGAAATTTTGACCAAATTTCATTTATGACATTTTTGACAGGTCCAGACCTGGAAAAATGTGAAATTTTGACCAAATTTCATTTTTGACATTTTCGACAGGTCCGGACCTGGAAAAATGTGAAATTTTGACCAAATTTCATTTTTGACATTTTCGACAGGTCCGGACCTGCAAAAATGTGAAATTGTGACCAAATTTCATTTTTGACAATTTCATCAGGTCCGGACCTGGAAAAATGTGAAATTTTGACCAAACCTCATTTTTGACATTTTCGACAGGTCCGGACCTGCAAAAATGTGAAATTTTGACCAAATTTCATTTCTGACATTTTCGACAGGTCCGGACCTGGAAAAATGTGAAATTTTGACCAAATTTCATTTTTGACATTTTTGACAGGTCCGAACCTGCAAAAATGTGAAATTGTGACCAAATTTCATTTTTGACATTTTCGACAGGTCCAGACCCGCAAAAATTCGAAATTTTGACCAAATTTCATTTCTGACATTTTCGACAGGTCCAGACCTGCAAAACTGTGAAATTTTGACTAAATTTCATTTTTGACATTTTCGACTGGTCCGTACCTGCAAAGATGTGAAATTGTGACCAAATTTCATTTTTGACATTTTCAACAGGTCCGGACCCGCAAAAATTCGAAATTTTGACCAAATTTCATTTTTGACATTTTCGACAGGTCCGGACCTGCAAAAATGTGAGATTTTGACAAAATTTCATTTTTGACATTTTCAACGGGTCCGGACCTTCAAAAATGTGAAATTTTGACCAAATTTCATTTTTGACATTTTTGACAGGTCTGGACCTGCAAAAATATGAAATTTTGACCAAATTTCATTTTTGACATTTTCGACAGGTCCAGACCTGCAAAAATGTGAAATTTTGACCAAATTTCATTTTTGACATTTTCGACAGGTCCGGGCCTTCAAAAATGTGAAATTTTGACCAAATTTCATTTTTGACATTTTCGACAGGTCCGGACCTGCAAAAATGTGAAATTTTGACCAAATTTCATTTCTGACATTTTCGACAGGTCCGGACCTGCAAAAATGTGAAATTTTGACCAAATTTCATTTCTGACATTTTCGACAGGTCCAGACCTGCAAAACTGTGAAATTTTGACTAAATTTAATTTTTGACATTTTCGACAGGTGCAGACCTGCAAAAATGTGAAATTGTGACCAAATTTCATCTTTGACATTTTCGACAGGTCCGGACCTGCAAAAATGTGAGATTTTGACCAAATTTCATTTCTGACATTTTCGACAGGTTCGGACCTGCAAAAATGTGAAATTTTGACCAAATTTCATTTTTTGACATTTTCAACGGGTCCGGACCTTCAAAAATGTGAAATTTTGACCAAATCTCATTTCTGACATTTTCGACAGGTTCGGACCTGCAAAAATGTGAAATTTTGACCAAATTTCATTTTGGACATTTTCGACAGGTCCGGACCTGCAAAAATGTGAAATTTTGACCAAATTTCATTTTTGACATTTTCGACAGGTCCGGACCTGCAAAAATGTGAAATTTTGACCAAATCTCATTTTTGACATTTTTGACAGGTCCGGACCTGCAAAAATGTGAAATTTTGACCAAATTTCATTTTTGACATTTTCGACAGGTCCAGACCTGCAAAAATGTGAGATCTTGACCAAATTTCATTTTTGACATTTTCAACAGGTCCGGACCCGCAAAAATGTGAAATTTTGACCAAATTTCATTTTTGACATTTTCGACAGGTTCGGATCTGCAAAAATATGAAATTTTGACCAAATTTCATTTTTGATATTTTCAACAGGTCCGGACCTGCAAAAATGTGACATTTTGACTAAATTCCATTTTTGACATTTTCGACAGGTCCGAACCTGCAAAAATGTGAAATTTTGAGCAAATTTCATTTTTGACATTTTCGACAGGTCAGGCCCTGCAAAAATATGAAATTTTGATCAAATTTCATTTTTGACCAAATTTCATTTTTGACATCTTCGACAGGTCCGGAACTGCAAAAGTGGGAAATTTTGACCAAATTTCATTTTTGACATTTTCGACAGGTCCGGACCTGCAAAAATATGAAATTTTGACCAAATTTCATTTTTGACATTTTCGACAGGTCCGGACCTGCAAAAGTGGGAAATTTTGACCAAATTTCATTTTAGACATTTTCGACAGGTCCGGACCTGCAAAAATATGACATTTTGACCAAATTTCATTTTTGACATTTTCGACAGGTCCGGACCTGCAAAAATGTGAAATTTTGACCAAATTTCATTTCTGACATTTTTGACAGGTGCGCACCTGCAAAAATGTGAAATTTTGACCAAATTTCATTTTTGACATATTCAACAGGTCCGGACCTGCAAAAATGTGAAATTTTGAGCAAATTTCATTTTTGACATTTTCGACAGGTGCGGACCTGCAAAAATGTGAAATTTTGAGCTAATTTCATCTTTGATCTTTTCGACAGGTCCAGGCATGCAAAAATGTGAAATTTTGACCAAATTTTATTTTTGACATTTTTTACAGGTCCGGACCTGCAAAAATGTGAAATTTTGAGCAAATTTCATCTTTGATCTTTTCGACAGGTCCGGACATGCAAAAATGTGAAATTTTGACCAAATCTCATTTTTGACATTTTTGACAGGTCTGGATCTGCAAAAATGTGAAATTTTGACCAAATTTCATTTTTGACATTTTCGACAGGTCCACACCTGCAAAAGTCTGAAATTTTGACCAAATTTCATTTTTGACATTTTTGATAGATCCGAACTTGCATAAATCAGAAATTTTTACCAAATTTTATATTTGACATTTTCGACAGGTCCAGACCTGCAAAAATCTGAAAATTAGACCAAATTTCATTTTTGACATTTTCGACAGGTCCAGACCTGCAAAAGTCTGAAATTATGACCAAATTTCATTCTTGACATTTTCAGCAGGTCGGGACC